>CM022757.1:31376267-31773767 GCA_012411365.1 Ameiurus melas | reverse complement strand
TTCAGCCAGCAAACTCACTGTGTCCTAGCAGGTATACAGAAACAGCACCACACTGTGGAGTCACACTGTAATGTAAAATAAAATCAGTTTAAGAGCTACAAGTAACATTTTACCAGTTGTGGTAACTCAAGGTTCGGTCCCAGCCCTTCAAATCCTGGAGGAATGTATCTAAAGCTGTCTTCGTTGTCCAGCACCCTACAGCCATGATGATTTTCAGACTCCAACCCAATAGCCCTCTGGCACCCTGTGAAGATATCAGAGAGGCCATGCTGCCAGCTCCGACCCTGGGGGCCACAAGAGCAGGAAGGCTGGGGGCCACAAGTGCAGGAAGGCTGAGGGCCACACTGCCCACCACACCAGTCCCACTGGCAGCAAACATGCACACTGTCAGAGCACACGAGAATGCTGACAAGGACACACAGCGTGTCATGATCACCAAGCCGTCCTCCGACAGCCAATCGGAGAGCATCGGAAGAAGCGCCGTACCAATCAGGAGTACATGGGCAGTCCAACGATCTTCACTGAGCCACAAAAAGCTGAAGGCAGACAGGGACGGGCCCAGTATCTCGCCTGCCCATTCGAGATCTCTCTGGACGTGTGACAGAGCTGGGGGAAGAGGGATAACAGCCAGAAATGAAGAGCATGCAATGAGGAAAAAACCCACTGAGGGAGCTCGGTGATCCTGCCCAGAGAGAGAGAGAGAGGGAGAGGGAGAGAGAGAGAGAAAGGATTATACATATATGTGATTGGGAATAAATACAAAAAACTATTTGCTGTTTTCCCCATGTCCATTATAATAAATATTTGATGCACCGGACATATAAATCAGTCCCTCCAGGATTTCACGATCGCACAAATGAGCGCAAAATCAAGCAAACCCCACAATTTTGGAGGCACTTGCAATTTTTCAAAATTGCCTCAAATTTTCTGCAGATTTGAGCCGAGGCGTGGCATGTGACGTCATCACAACGTGTCAAACATGAGTACAGCTAAAAGGTCTCATTTACCAACAAACATCTCTGCAAAAAAAAAACTTACAAACAATTTGTGCAACTGCAATTTCGCCAATTCAAGTAGTTTCCCCACAAAAAAAAGTTGCATCACAAAAATGGAAAAAAAAAAACAGCAGAAAAATTAAGCATTTTTGTCTGCAACATTCACAAAAAAAATCTCGGCAAAATCCCGTACTGACCGTATAGTGTATGGTCTAATGACTATATGCTGATACGGACTCATAAATGATACATTACTCAATAAGTTGTTTTTCTATCTTGACTACTGATATTTGTGTTTCTTAAACCCTCACACACATCATCAATCAGCTCTAATAGTTTCCAAACAAAACACAAAACAAGGGAAGTGCAACAGAATAGCCTATAATAGTAATCTATGTATACCTAAACCATATTTGTGTTCGTACCTCATACATCAACGTGGTCAACTCTCAATACAAACTCGAGAAGTACACCTACATGTATCTATTTGAGGATTTCTTTCATAAAAGCCTAGTCAGAGCAAACCACACGAAAATGGTCTGTCACTAAAACACAGAGCAGGTCACTGTACTCTGAAGCACAACTTACTTCTGATTAAAGGTCAAAGCGGGAAGCAGTTGGTGAGCTGAGCAGCTGAATAAGGCTTTATTACCTTACCCTGAACAGGTGAAAAGCAGCAGGCAGAGCTGAGAGGGACAGAATGATGTTTGCAGACACTGCGATCAACTCGTGTACAATGTCCATCAGAGCCCTGTGAAGATAAAATGTACCGGTGGTAAACAAAACCTCAACATCAATAACACCCGTGGCCATAACTATGAGTACTCTGAAGTCTAGTCTTTCGTAGTTTCAGAAAGTTTTTTTAATTATTATTTTATTTACGATAAGCCACCAGATGGTGATGCTCAGTTATTTTAGTTGAAATGTAGACACTAGAAAAGTTTATACGCACATTTTTCGTATTGATTACTGTCTGTAAAATATGTCATATGAATATATAATAATAATAATAATAATAATAAACTAAAAATTACATCTTAGCAAGTACAAATATCTTTAATATATTCAGTTATATACAGTCTCTGAGCAGTTTATTAGGAACACTATACTAATACTGAGTAGGGCCTGCTTTTGCTCTCAAAACCTCGTGGCATGGATTCCACAAGATGGAGGAAACATTTCTTTGAGATTCTGGTCCATGTTGACATGATTGCATCATGCAATTCCTCAGATTTTTCAAGTGCACTTTCATGCTATGAATCTCCTGTTCTGCCTCATCCCAAAGCTGTTCTACTGCATTCAGATCCGGTGACTGGGAAGGCCACTGAAGAACAGTGTGTCAAGAAAACATTCCCCACACCATTACACCACCTCCACCAGCCTGGACTGTTGACACAAGGCAGGTGGTGTCCATGGATTCAAGCTATTCTCAACCCGATCATCTGTGTGAGTCAGAAGAAATCGAGATTCACCAGACCAGGCTACGTTTTTCCAGTCGTCACCTGTCCAGTTTTGCTGAGTCTGCACCCACTGCAGCCTCAGCTTTCTGTTCTTGACTGACAGAAGTGGAACCTGACGCGGTCGTCTCCTGTTCTAGCCCATCCACCTTAATGTTCGACGTGTTGTGCATTCCAAGATGCTTTTCTGCTCACCACAATTCTACACAGCGGATATCTGAGTTACTGTAAACCTCTCGGTCAGCTCGGACCAGTCTGGCCCTTCTCTGTCGACCTCTTTCCTCAACACGGCGTTTCCATCTGCAGAACTGCTGCTCGCTGGGTGCGTCTTCTTTATTCCACCGAGTAAGATGTTTGATGTGAAAACAACCTCAAGCTACCGGACCCTACCAGCATGATTTTATGCACTGCACTGCTGACACACCATTGTCAGAATAGATAATTACATGAAAGAGCAGGTGTACAGGTGTTCCTAATAAAGTGCTACACTCAGTCAGTGTATGTATCCCGATGAGGTCTAATCTCTAAACCCTCGAGGATACATGAGAGCTGTAAAGTTACATGATCTCTGAGCTGCCATAGACTGTGTGAGGAAACTCTGGTAGAACTTTAATCAGAGATGAAAAGTCAGGCGCTTGCTCACAAATACATTATAACCAGCTAGATATCTAACTGGCCATCTCTTCAATGTTAAAACGACTACCAATGAAGAGAAGAATAAAGGGTTAGGTGGGTTAGTGTGAGGATGTGTCCTGATCTGTTCTCACATTATATACTGTAGCTACAAGTAACAGTGTATGAATAACAATAACAACAACAACATCTGTGTTATACACCGCCTGTAGCACTAACACCATGAACTGGAGCATGAAATGACCCGACCATGTAATAACGCATAACATACAGTACAATATCACTTGCAAAGCCACAACCCTAAGTGCACTACTTACGGATCATTTGGGTCTGATCCCAAATGGCTTTCGGTTGGATTCATAGTGCACTACAGAGCGCGCAGTAACAAAGCCCTTCTAGTAGAACCGTCGCCTGTATTCGCCGTTACTCCATTTACGGCGCTTTGTATAAGAAACAGAGAGACATTTCAAATGCGGCCAGTGTGTACATGTGTGCGTTGTACTGCCCCTTGGTGGATGGGAGTCGCATTACCCATTTGCTTGATCTCACTGTGTAACGCAACAAAAGAAACAAAAACAAACACACAAACAAAAAACAAGTCCTAAAACTTAACTACCTACATACTTTGCCCGTTGACCTATCTAAAGCGGGGGTTTGGGGGGGTTTGGGGGACTTCAAATAAACCGCATAACTGTGTTTAATAGCTTTCTAAACTTCATTTTCACTAATCGTGGATTACGAACACACGGGGCAGAATTCTCGTTTACGCTTTCAAACTTTCCATTTACGTTCGCCATTCGGGCACAAACCTATCAGGTGGACGGGCTTAACAGCGCTTTTACTCTCATTGGCTGGTGAGATATGGATCGACAGGTCGAATGTCCAGTTGAGGAGGATTATAATGATGATGATTATAATTTGTGCCAAATTTTCCGAAACTTTTGTTTCTTCTTTCTCATCGTATATTTTTGGTCCGTTTCACATTTGGCATTTGGCACAAATTTAATTCAATAGAGTGGCAGGTTACTTTATGTCCCAGGGTGCCCTCATGCTTGTGTTACCTTCTTGCTATCCCTTTTAGTTATGCAGTCACAGCTAGGCTTGCACCTGTTTGCACAGTGTACACAGTGTTGCTACAGATGGTAACCTATCACACGAGGAACCTTATAGATGACTGTGATCTTCTCAAGTCTCCTTCGTTATACAGTGAATCGCTTCACTTGCACCTTATAGACTTAAAGTTAAAACTCAAGTCAAACTGAAGTCAACAATGATGCTGATGCTAACACTGAATATCTTTCCAACACACTTAGCACTCTATAGTATACAGTTATAGAAGAGAAATTATTTATATTCGAACTATCCAGTGTCACTTAGAAGAGTATGAGTTTCCTTTTGAATCTGGTTCCTCTCAAGGCTTTTTCCTCATGATGTCTCAGAGAGTATTTCCTTGCTACCATCACTTAGGATAAATCAAAATCTGTTTCTATATCCAGATATGTGTAAAGCTGCTTTGTAACAATGTCCATAGATAAAAGCATTAGGCCTATGTAAATTGAAGTGAATTTAATTGAATTCAAGATTTTTCTAATTAGTTTAAAATACAAGTCGGCAGAGCTTAATGGTTCTTAAGCAACTTTTTCTTTTTTTGGACTGTGTCAAGAATAAGGAGGAAAAATAATTTAGCACCTACTTACAAGCCAAAACGCAAAACAGTTATTGTGCCACCATCAGACCAATTTGGGCTCATCTCAGGAGGGAGTATTATCTATTGAGTTTTATTGCTGGGAAAAAAGTTTGCCGATGAACATAGATTTCCGAACAGAGATTTCTGTACATTATCAACTTTTGTACATTCATGGACTGACACATGGACAACCACAATTTTAAGCTCTTTTTTTAATGGTAAATTTCAACAGCATGTTGCAATTACAATTACAGCATAAAATGTTACTTTATTAGAAATTTTAACATGCCACTGTCATTCTATACATACTTCTGAGTAACATGTCGTCCATTTTATGTGATTTAGAAGAATGTAGAATTTTTTTAATTTTTTTTTACATTTAAAAGAGAAAATACAAGGCTAAATTCAAACCCGTTTCACCAACACTAACAACAAGGGTTCCAGCAGAAACATCTCTTTCTCATGCACTTCATTTGAAGTGATTTGTTAATAATAAAAAGCAATAGATCTGTTTTGAGACTTCATGCAGTGATATAGCCCATAAACAATGTCCTACAATATAAGTATGTTTGAGCTACACAAATCCTAGAACAAGTTAGATTCCCTACAGTGATTTATTAGGCTCTAGGACAGGCGATAACTCTGTAGGGCTTGGCTTTTAGGACCACGCTGGCTACACCACGCAGGTCAGGCAGAGGCTCCTCAGAGCTGGCAGGAAGAAACTGAAAGTCCCGTAGCAGATATCCAGTGAAGAGGAACATCTCCATTTTAGCTACAGACTCCCCGAGGCATAGCCGAGCACCCCCTCCGAAAGGTATTAGAGCACGGAGACAGCTCCCATCTCCCTCCAAAAAGCGCTCTTAAATAAAGAAAGTGCCCCATCACCATTATTCACCTCTGTTTGATTTCAGGACGTATAATATGCCATATAATGGGAGATTAGATTTTAATATACCTGGTCTAAAGCTGTGTGGGTCAGGCCAAACCTCTGGATCATGATGAGCTCCAAATAAATTGGGGATAACAATGGTGTTTTTAGGGATGAAATATCCTGCAATGCTGAAGGGACAATCACACCTCATAAACTTATGACATCCTATGCAACATTGCTATTATATCTCTTAAATGTATTATACCACTTACGGTTAGACATGACCCGGTATGTAGCGTTTAAGTCTGCACTTATATAGCGCTGTTATCCAAAGCGTTTTATACTGTGTCTCATTCACCCATTCACACACACACACACACACACACACACACTCACATGCCAATGGTAGCAGAGCAGAACCGAACCGCCAACCCTAAGATTAGTGGACAACCCACTCTACCACCTGAGCCACAGCCACCTGTGGATTGTTTGAAAAAGCCTAGAGTTTTTTCAGTTCTTGAGTCTTGAAAACTATAAAATTCTTCTGCGACAATAGATAATATCAGGTCAATTGACAAAACAAAACTTATTTTATTTTATCGTGACTGAATCATCATACCAATTCATACTGACTATATTATGTCAGCCACTAACTTCTGTGTGATTGTTAACAAGCCTTTCTTAATTTGTCTTTAAGTGCCATACACAATATAGCCAAAAGTATGTGGACACCTGACGGATCACACCCATGTGCTTTTCGAACATACTATTCCAGATTTCAGTTCATCCCAAAGGTGTTCAGTGGGGTTGAAGTCAGGGTTCTGTCAAGGTCTTCCACTCCAAACTTGGCAAACCATGTGTTCAAGGAGCTCACTTTGTTTACAGGGGCATTGCCATGTTGGAACATGTTTGGGCTACACCCCATCATTTCAGTGAAAGGAAATCTTAATCCTACAGCATACAAAGGCGTCCTAGAATATTGTGTTCTTCCAGCTTTGCGGCAACCGGTGTCCACATACTTTTGGCCACATACAGTAGTGTATTGAACATTTATTTCATTGCCTATGTATAAAAATAGTCATGACCACCAGATAGAACAAAATCGTTATCTCTTCATGTCTTTAGACATAAGTGTTTGCACACTTTTAGCCAGCATTCAATAAAATCCCCCTTTTCTATTAACACACAATTTCTGTTATAGGTAGGACTATACAATAACTGAGATTTCTCTGCATGTAAAATAAGTAATATGCAAAGCATACAGTAACATACAAACCCCAAGTATCCCAATGCTGCATTGCTATCGCTACACTGCTGTGACGGTCTCTAATATGAGTTGCAAGTCATATAGTATATCTCCGAGTCCAAGTCCTCATAGGTATTTAAATCCTCTGGCAGTGTGTTCTATTGTAGATCCAGTGCAGTTACCTGCTGTCTCTGATGGCTTTGTGTGGTACAGCAAGTGGAGCCACAGGCCTCAATCTCAGCACCTCATTAATCACTGCACACAGATAAGGCAGCCTGTGTCTGTCACTGTAGCAAGGATACTGACCCTTCAGCACGCTGTTTAGCTCCTCATATACTCTAGTCTGAACCTAGAGTGGAATAAAAAAAATCAAGCAATGAGAATAAGGTGAAAAGGGGTATGTGTGTGTGTGTGTGTGTGTGTGTGTGTGTGAAACTGTTAAGTGTAAGTCAGCAATCATGTGAACTCAGTGTTGTTTTGTGTACCTTGCTGTCAAATTTCTTTCAGCATTTTGTATTATTACCTCTGGCCTATGTAAGAGGAAGGCAATGGTCCAGCTGAGCCACGCGGCAGTCGTCTCTGTTCCCCCTATGATCAGGTCCACCGTTGTCATATGTATATGTTTGTCTGTCAGAGTCTGTAGGAGAGGAGAAGGACAGAATGAGCAAAGAGATATGTGAAGAAATACACATTAAGGACTGGCCCTTATTCATCAAAATTGCGTATTGTTAAAATCTAATAATAAAACAAGTTGCACGCCCAGCCCCGATGACCGACTGACGTGTGGACAGTTGAAAATGCTAAACAGAATACATTTTCCAAGATAATCAGTGCAGTAGGAGTGAGATTATGTTGTGGCAAACTGGAGAAGCACTTTTTCTTCTTTTTACATCGTAATTTGATAATTTTTATAGTAAGATGTTTTTGTTTTTTATTTTCTGCACAAAATTGAATGAAAGAGTGTGTGAATGCATATGAAGTAAATTATATTTTCTCTTGGTCTAACATGAAATGTATTTATTTATTTTTTTAATTACAAAGCAGCTAAATTTCCATTTAAATGAAATGTCGATGCCACTATACAAAATGGCAAACGCAAACGACGTCACTGAATTCTCATTCTGCGATTAAAAACAAATTTGCATATTTTTCAATTGCTGTGAATTGTAAATTCATATATAGGAATACATTTGACATATTACTCTACATTCCCTTTTGAATTTTGTGAATATGCTTCCAAAATGCTTCCATATTATATGAATTATGGTGTGTTATATGTAAATTAGATGTGTATGAGGGTAAATTAGGGAGGGTCTTATGTTTATGACAAGTTATTGCCATAATCACCAGTGAGCAGGGGCTGACATCAATGCAGCTGAAGCGGATTCATAATTTGTGTTAAAATCACTGCTCATTCTGATCTCATACAACAGTTCATGAATCCGATGCAAGTATGTTCATGGTATGTCATTTTGTGCACTCAGAGCTGGACTTCTGGACATTAACTCAAAAGTAACAAATACACAGAGCAATGCAATAACTATCAGTAAATGACATGATGTCCGGTTGTTGTCCTGTAATGTAATATTCATTCAGCTACAGAAAAAAAGTTGGAGGAGCGCCTTCAAAAGAGCAACATGAAGGAGGTCTGGAGGAGACTGAAAACAATTTCCGGTCAGAACAAAGACAATGGGAGGGGCCTTGTATCCGGCGTCCATGACAGGGCAAATTAATTAAATCTGTTTTTTAATAGATTTGATTCAGCTCCATCTCCTCCTCCCTCCGACCAGACCTCAGACCTGTCAGTGACTCAACCTTTCCCTCTTGGGCCATTAGGCACCCCCTCCTCCACCCCCAGGGCTCCAGGAATATCGGCATCATCCAACTCTTACCTCAGAGCTTCTGAAATATCAGCATTGCACAGCTCACACCTCTCCACTGCTCACCATCCCTCACTTGAGGAGGTTTCACACCCCTCCCTCCATACCACTCACCAGGGATCACCAATAACTCCCCCCTGCAGTCTCTCTCTGACACTCAATCGGGTGAATAAGGAGCTAAAGAAGATCAAGGCAAGGACGGCCCAGACCTGGATGCAATCAGCTCCAGACTGCTTAAAGACTGTGCAGATCAGCTCAGTGAGGTCATTCTGTACATCTTAAATCTGAGCCTGAGATTAATGCGAGTTCCAGTACTGTGGAAGACTTCCTGTGTGGTTCAAGTACCCAAAATTGCGCATCCCAGTAAGCCAAACCACTACAGACCGGTAGCCTTAACTTCACACCTGATGAAGTCCATGTAGAGAATTGTACTGCAACAGCTGCGGACCCTAGTGAGCTCAGAGCTACAGTTTGCTTACCAGGCATGGGGGTTGAGGATGCCATTATTTATCTGATGCACAGATCACTTCTACATCTGGAGAATACTGGGAGCACAGTGAGGATCAAGTTTTTTGATTTTTCCAGTCACCTGGCTGCATGGGTCACCAACCATCTTACTCACAGACCACAGTATGTGAGGCTTCAGGACTGTATGTCATATGTGATGGTCAGCAGCACAGGACCACCGCAGGGTACAGTGCTTGCTCCATTTCTCTTCACCCTGTACACGGCAGACTTCAGGTATAACACTAACATCTGCCACATGCAGAAGTTCTCTGATG
This sequence comes from Ameiurus melas, assembly GCA_012411365.1. Classification (NCBI taxonomy): domain Eukaryota; kingdom Metazoa; phylum Chordata; class Actinopteri; order Siluriformes; family Ictaluridae; genus Ameiurus; species Ameiurus melas. Next base: position 31,764,216 of record CM022757.1, on the reverse strand, counting down.
ATACAATCATTGTTGGACAAGTATCAGAGGAGAACGATCAGGAATTCCGGGAGGTCATCGCTGAATTTGTCAACTGGTGTGAATTAAACCACCTCTGCCTCAACGCCAGCAAGATAAAGGAGATGGTAGTCAACCTCCACAGTACGCCAACCATGCTGGTGAACATCCAGGGTATGGACATCAAGAGGATGGAGACATATAAATTCCTGGGTGTTCACCTCAACAATAAACTGGACTGGTCAACAAACACAGATGTCCTGTACAAAAAGGGCAAAAAACATCTCCACCTGCTGAGGAGACTGAGGTCTTTTGGTGTGTGCAGAACCCTGCTTAAAATTTTCTATGACACTGTGTTAGCATCTGCTGTGTTATATGCAGTAGATTCCTGGGGATTTGGGAGCACAGAGTGGGACAAGAAACATCTCAACAAACTGGTTAAGAGGGTCTGTCTTGGTCTACCCTCTGGGCCATAGAGGTGGTGGGGGAGAGGAGGATGTTAGATAAGATGGTGTCTATCATGAGCAATAACTCTCAGCCCATGTATGAGACACTGGGGTCCCTGAGCAGCTCCTTCAGCAGCAAACTGCTGAACCCTCAGTACAAGAAAGAGCACTACCGCAGGTCCTTCATCCCTACAGCAGTCAGACTCTTTAATGCAACAACAACATAATGTAGCACTACTAGCTGTTTTTTGCGTCATCAACCCACACATTATTATTATTCGGTAGTCACCCCTCTATTGTTAACTGCACAATAATCCATTTATCCACTCATGTTTATAAACAAGGTGTTACACATCTGTATATGTTCAAATTTGTATTCATCTCTACATACATTTTGGTGTCCATAGTGTGTAGTGTGCTATATATATATATATATATATATATATATATATATATATATATATATATATATATATATATATATATATATATATATATATATATATATATATATATATATATATATATATATATATATATATATATATATATATATATATATATATATATATATATATACACACACAATAGGAATAGAAAAAAAAAATTAGAGTAGTAAAAAAATGTATGTAGCCAAAATGTATGTAGAGATGCAAAAAAAAAAAATATATATATATATATATACACACACACACACACACACACATATATATATATATATATATATATATATATATATATATATATATATATATATATATATATATATATATACTTTTTTCAATTCTATTCCATTTAATGTGTATTCTTTCCTAGCTATTTTTTGTGTAACTGAGCTGCTGTAACGAGGGAACTTCCCCAGTGTGGGATCAATAAATGTTATCCTTATCCTTATCCGTATTTACCACTATCATACTTGCTTACCATCTTGGGTACTCTTCCTTCTGATGATTGAAGGTACTGTAGGAGAGGCGCTGCAAAATCTTGGCCTTCTTTGCTATCTCTCTTTTGCTGGAATAATGTAGATAAAATATAAGTATGTGGTATTCACTGCATTGGTTTCCAAATCCTGCTTTTGTTTATAAATATTTATACACTACCGGTCAAAGGTTTGGAGACACTTGACTGAAATGTTTCTCATGATCTTAAAAATCTTTTGCTCTGAAGGTGTATGATTAAATGTGTGTAATCGGTGTTGTAGACAAATATATAATTGTGCCAGTATATTCCATTCTTTCATTAGAAAACTAACATTTTATTTATATTTTTTTTTTTTAATGGATGACTTGGAGCGAAATATTCCAAAAAGCAGCCAATAAGAGTCCAGTATAGGTGGGACCTTTAATACAGTTTAAAATGCATCTCAGGGAGATTCCTCAAGAAATCGGTTGAGAAAATGTCAAGAAAACATATAAGAATACTAAACATTTGACCGGTAGTGTGTGTGTGTGTATATACAGTATATACATATATATATATATATGTACCTTTAACTCATATAGGTGGCCGCCAATGAGCTCATCTCTTCTAGATACTTCTTCCATTAAGCGAGTAAAGGAAGCATTTGGCAACTTCTGGAAGGATATAATTCATATATTGTGAATAAGATCAGTATAGTAGCTGACCACACCGGAAAAAAAACAAAATTAATCTAAGCAATGTAATGTAATGTTATACTGTAAGCTTTGGGGATTCAGTAAGGGACTGTGTTTTACTCTGAGCAGAGGGAAAGTGTCCAGAGCTGAGATCCATGGTGAACCCCATAGAGACACGATCCTATTCAGACAGCCATGTAGCTCCTGAAAATGTTTTGAGCTCTTCTCATACTGAGGAGAAGAAAGAGACTGATTGATAAGGGCTGATATTTAGGCTGGAATTAGTTTTGGTATTAAGGTGTATGTTATAATAGGAAAGGCAGTGCACTGTCACGAACTGATTTTCCAAAGGCTAGCATTGTAATGATGTTACTGGTTGCTACAGTGAAATCTTCAGACAGGTCCACGGGCTCGTCGTTATAGTCCAGTAACACCTGTTAAAGAGTGAAAAATCTGATTTTGACCTTACTCTCTGCATGGTTTCTGTGTTCTGGTTTTGCTCTGTTTGTATGGTTGGCACATCGCCTGAGTTATTGCCTGTTTTTGGATTACGACCTTACCTGCTGATTTGGATCGGTTGCTAGTCTGAAGCTAAGACATGTTAAGTTGCTAGCTTGTTACTTTTTGTTTCATTTTTATTTAAAATATTTATAAACTTGTTTTTCCTTTGTCCAGTATTCAAGTATTAATTCTCTTTATTTTTGCAATAAAAACAATGCGATTGGGGTGGGTGAGTAAGTTGTCACTTAGGGGAAGGGGAAGGCTCGCAAATGTTCAAAAACGGCCTGACTTCAAACAAACAAAATTGTGCAAAATGCATTACCAAGAATATTTCACACTAGGAAATAAGATCATATTAAACCACTCCAATGCACTGACATCCATTTTCTTTAGAATCAATTATCAAATAGTATTACTAGTTTTTAAAACTCTTCTGTACCTTCATACAGCCCTTAATGCTGGATAAACCAATGTTGGATACGTTCCAAATCAGGATTTAAGACCATCTTGTGCTAGTCTTCTTCATATTCCATGTTTACAACTTTCAAAATGTGGTGAAGCAGCCTTTTGCTTTTATGGACCAAAGATCTAGAACATGTTATCAATAAACATGTGTCAGGTTCCATTCCAAAACAAAACAAAAATGCTAAAATGTTTTTTTTTTTCACTTCAGTTAGCTAGCTTTTAATAATGGCCTTACAATTACTGACACATTACTTTTACATTACTTTTATACATTTTTAATTATGGTATATTATTATTGTATAATCATTATTTTATCATATACCTATTTTTCAGTTTTAGTTTTGACTACATTTTGTTTCCTTATTTCTCTGTTTTTTATTTCACACAGTAAAGACTAAAATGAAATGTGATATATAAAGTTTATTATTATTATTATTATTATTATTGTTGTTGTTGTTATTGTGATTATGATTTTGACTTTTGAATTCACACACAAATTCAACCCCAAAACAAAAGAAAAAATCGATATTATACTCTACTGTCTAAACATAATTTAAATCTACACAAATTTGTCTTCATTCTGTACCTGTTTGAGGTATAGCGCTTGCTCTTCTATCAGACAGTGAAGAGACTCAGCAACACAGTGCTGCAAAGCACTATGGGCAAGGCGCCTCTGGGACTTCCACTCCACGCTGTAATCACCCAGAGAGATGGAGTAGCCCCCACCTGACACTTTATCAGCTAGATGAAGAGCAGATAAAGAGATCAACAGTATAGAAACAAATTCTAGTAAGCCCATCAATTATATGAAGCTTACAGTATATGTATTTATACAAAGTGTATATAAGACGTTACCCGTGTATGAATGCGGTCTTCCTGCAAAATCAGACCACTTTTTGACCAGAGCCTCACGAATAAGCTCACTACTGTTCAGAATCACCATTGCTGTTCAAAATATGCAGAAACAATTAAAAAACAATTATAACCAACACATTTTACATGTCAGTTTTGGCATTAAAGCTGAAATTGTGAAAGTTAAGAAATGATTTGTGAATTATTCACTGGTGCTTCCACAGCGAAGACGGTAGATATTCCCATATCTGCGAGCCAGTCCAGTCAGGTATATGGGCAAATGATCTTGGCTAAGCTCAAACATGTTTCCCAGGAAGGGAAGAGGGGGAGGTCCAGGGAGCGAGGGAGCAAGGGAACGAGGGAAAAGCAGAGAGAGGCAATGCAAAGGTTTGGCTATAGAAAAGAAAGATAAAGTACTATTACAATGCGATATGATCAAAAATGTTATGTGGTCTGACCTCTTGTAAGTAAATTGATCTATTGATTAAGGTGTTTAAAAAAAGTCTATCTGTGTGATAAAGCAAGAAAATCTACAGGATCATAGATTTGGATAGTGATGGGTATCGAAACCTACAGATTAAACATTTCATTCACTTGAGCATAGTAGGCCCTGTTGCTAAACTTTATAAATATTCATGAAGATGAAATTCAAAAGGGACATTACATCGATTGTTGCATTTAGAATTACTGAAAATCTGTTCTATGTTTACAATTAATCTATTATAAAATATTCTTTGCAAACATTTTTTTTCTGCAATGCTCCTTTGATTTGGATTGACTTTTGACTGGGTTTAAACCAGGGGTGTCCAATCTTATCCGGAAAGGGCCGGTGTGGGGGCAGGTTTTCATTCCAACCATGCAGAAGCCACACCTGAGTCTATTGAAAGCCAAGATCAACTGATTAAACAGGTGGAATCAGGTGTGGCTCCGGCTTGGGTGGAATGAAAATCTGCACCCACACCGGCCCGTCCCAGATAAGATTGGACACCCCTAGTTTAAACAAACAACCAAACAACCAAACAAACAACCCCCAAAAAAAAAAAACTAAAGGCCCATTAATTACGAAATTTGACCAGTTTAAAATAACTGACCTTAACGTAACTCACTGAGAGCTACTTAAATTAGTCAATTTAGTCTTGGTCTGTTTACATTGTATCTTAGGTTAAGTTAAGACTAAATATATTGCATGCATTGTGACAATACATATATAAAATAGAAAACTAATGCCACTAAATGTATCTATTTTGTTATTCACCTATTTTTGTATTTGAACATTTCTGAAATAATGCACATCGGTGGACATCATGTACAACAGTCCCATGATGACCTGACTGGACATGCATTTAGATGATCACAATTTTTTTTTCTTAACAGAGAAACCTTCAGTTTTTACTCAGTAGATACTACCTAACTTTGTTGGATGGAATTAAGTACTTAAAATTCTTTACCAACTTTATTTCATCATGCATGTATACTATATGATCAAAGGTTTGTGGACACCTGACCATCACACCTATATGTGGTTCTTCCCTAAACTGTTGCCACATAGTTGGAGGCACACAACTGTACAACATTGTCTTGTACAAGATGTCTTTGTATGCAGTAACATTACAATTTCCCTTCACTAAAACTAAGAGGCCCAAACATGTTCCAGCACGACAGTGCTCCTGTGCACAAAGTGATAAAGTCACATGAACCTTTCCAAAATGTAGTAGAAAGCCTTCCCAGAAGAGTGGAGGTTATTATAACAGAAAAAGATGTTTCTGACTGTTTATACCTGTTTTTTATTTCTGTAAAGCTGCTTTGAGACAATGACTATTGTAAAAAGCGCTATACAAATAAAATTGAATTGAATTGAATTGAATTGAAAAAGGGGACTACATTTGGAATAGAAACAGATATAAGCATTATAGTCACGTGTCCACAAACATTTGGGCATAGAGTGTACAATAATGAATAAATAAATCAATTAAGTGTGCATTTATTTCATTTTTTGAGAGTACATGTAAGCAGTTTTCACAGGGCTCTACTGTACATGAGACCCTGATCAAAATGCAGTTCATCTGTACATTTGTAGCATATTTTTTTTTAAAATGCTGAAAAAAACAAAACGTTTGATTTGTTATAAGTGACTTGTTGTCATTCCATCCTATTTTAACTTCCTTGTCATAAAACACCAAACACATATGACCTGCAAAAGCGACCTGCATTTAACTAAGCAATGTCCTTACCTTTAGACTGAATGCTTCCTTTGCCATCTTCGTTACTTTGTAGATTTTGTGACTTTACAAGACAGTAGACTATCACCAAGATAAGAAACAGCAATGCAGCTGCTCCTACACTCACTGCTATTGAATACATGGAGTGGCTTCTAAGCGTCTTTGTGTCTGAGATCTAAAAATCTCTGCTCCTTTAATCATTTTTCTCCTCCATCTTTTACATCAATCAGTGCTTTCTGTTGATCCTTTCTTAAATCAAGGCAAGGTAAATATTGGTTTGACCATCAGCTCAGTGTCGCACAAAGTAAAAGAAATGAATGACTCTCTGTGTTATTGGATTCATGCGGGTGATGATATTTACTGCATTCATATGAAATCGAGTAGGCTACATTAAGCCGATCACAGTGTAGTCATATTTAGTGCTTGAAGAGTATGAATGAATAGTGGAGTGTGAAAAGGGTAAACACTAGGGTTTTGTGCAAAATATTAACAGCCAAACTACATCCTGACGTGTTACCCCAGGAGGTCCTGGCAAAGAAAAGGAAACTATTCATATGAAATAAAGCAGCAATTCAGTATCTATATATAATAAATACAGTGTAACATAGTTTTCATTCTGAAAAAGTGAATGTGAATCAAAGGTGTGCACTGTCGATGTGGATTCATGTTTATAGCCAAACCAAAAGCCAAGCTTTAAGCCACTGCTGTAAAACCAGACTGGCCAAAGTGACGTTTTAGTAAACTGCTATATTAAAAATGGGTTCTTTGTTCAGCTGAGTGAACACATAGTGCCTCTGTGAGGATTTCACCCCCCTTAGATCATGCTGCACTTTTCAAATATGTGTATCAATGTAGATAGAGTTTTATACTTTATATGGTCCTCTGTAAAATTACTTTTAAATTTACAGTCATTTACTGGTACCAGAGTTGCCAATAAAGTACTGTAAATGTACAGCAAATAATTGTAATAAAGCAGTAAACCAAAATAGCAATGTGCTGTGCTAAATACAGTCAAAATTCTAAATACAGTCATATTGTTTCTGCCACCAATCTTTGTATCCCTTACACTACATTTTTCCTTTCTTACCAGTATAGAAGTAAATTTTGGGTTATGTAAATTCTATTTTTATATAAGGGACAATCGAAAAAAGTACTTCACTGCACGTCATAAAATGTATGGTTATGTATGTGACCAATATAATTTGAATTTGCTACATGGGCTACTTACATGCAATTACTTTACTTTTTACGGTATATAACTGTATGTTTCCAGTAACATAATATAGATGACTTTACAATAGTCTACAGCCAGCAGAGTGCATTTACCCAATCATGTTACTGATCTGTTGCCAATTAACCTAATTAGTTACAAAATGTTCCCCCAGCTGTTCCTTTTTAGTAACACTTACTTTTCCAGCCTTGTGTTGCCCTGTCCCAAGTTTTTTGACTTGTGTTGTGACCATCAAATTAAAAATGACCTTGTTTTTTTCTTAAAATGGTACATTTCCTCAATTGAAACATTTGATATGTTTTCTAGGTTCTATTGTGAATAACAGATGGGGTTTATGAGATTGGCAAATCATTGCATTCTGTTTTTATTTACATTTTATACTACGTCCCAACTTCTTTGGAATTGGGGTTGTATAATTACAGTGTGAATTGAAATATACAATATAAAACATAACCCGTCACATCTGCTTAATGCATTTATCCAAAGCAACTTACAACTGAGAGAGTATATAACCAAGCAGTTGAAGGTTAGGGGTCTTGCTCAAGGACCATGGCAGTTTGTTTGTGCTAAGACTTGAACTCATGACCTTCTAATCTGTAGCTCAGAACCCTAACCATCGAGCCATCACTTCCATCAACGAACTGATTAAAAAATACTCAAATACAAAATACTAAACTGAAGTTTTTTTTTTTACTAGCATATAAACTTATACCAAAGAGGGTTTGTGTTTGCTTAAAATACACTAAAGCAAAGGGCACCAAAGCTAACCACTAATTTGCAGATGTTAACTAAAAGAGAATCGTTCTCACTCCTACCTAAAAGGTTAGATATACCATTATGTGTTGCTTTTTCTGGTATATTACAGCAAAGCAGTGCATTGCCCAATCATTTACAGTAAAAAAAAAAAAAGGTTTTAGAAAAATACTGAAAGAAATACTGTACATTTACAGCAATTTTCTTTTACAGTGCACATGTTGGTATTGGACAAAATATAAATCCTTTCACAATCCTATTTGACCAATATTTGCAATTTATTTGGTATTTCTACAAAACTTCTTTATAAAAATGGAACAGAAGAGAACGCTAGTCTGTACATCCAACAGTGCATTCATTTCAGTAGCGGTGTGAGTCAGGAACTGTGTAAAGAACCCTCTGAATGTTTTGATAGCACATAAGCCTTCAATACTGTCATATAAAAGTAGATAACGTGGCACACAGTATGTATTCTCAGAAAAAATATATACTATGTTCAATGGATGATTGATTATTTATATAATATTAGATATTTAGAAACTTTGTCACAGTATGGGGCATAATAACTGCAAAAAAGTAAATATACAAGATATATAAGGCCTAAAGTTATGTACAGTGTGAGTGTAGAATGTGAAGTGTTGAAGGTTGTACAGTGTATCTGCATGCAGCGGCTGCTCTTCACTAGATGTTCTAGCCTTGGGTGTTCGGTGTCACGTAGCTCAACGAGGCAGGCCGCAGCTTCATCTCAGTAAATGGGAGGGAGATGTCCTTGCCCTTCCAATCAATCCACACCACTCCCTGATAAATACACATAATACACAGTGAATACACAGTCCGTTTGGTTTTCTTAACCACAAACACACCTGCCACTTTTCATAGGTTAAACATATATTAAAGATATTGCATTTTAAGGTGCTGATTTAAAGTCTTAAACTGTGCATAAACCCTTTTTAGGTACCATTAATCAGAATTTAGCACAAATGTGGAATTAACATGAAGTTAGCAGGTAGTTTGGACTTGATTGGATAATCTATTGAAATTACTGTGCACTAATGCATCATGTAGTAAGTGAAAGAAAATTAAAGGATGGAGTTTGTCTTTAAAACAGAAACAACTAAAAGGAAGCCCTTGAAAGTCTAATGAGCTTGTGAAGTTGGGTGATAAATGAGGATTCTCTTTCAAACAAAACCTCAGTTTGACTGTAAACAGATAATACACACTCATGGTCTGCATTGAACCAAACTCCTTTTCCCTTGGACTACTAATGTGTATGTTTTTGAGATTTTCATTATGAATAACACGGTTATTCAGCGCTTTAGAACGACCAGGTACATGGTATATTTTATTCAACACAGTTTTATATAATTGACTGCTAATATTGTGCAATTATAACCTTACTATTATATTACAATTCTTGATGCTATACAACCTTCTTAGTTGTTTTTGGAACCATTCTTATAGACCCATTAAAAATAATTTTAATTATACACATTTATAAAAAATTATATAGTTTGATGTGTAACATAAAGTGCTAGCATCGTATTACAGTATATTTTATTTCTAAAACTATATAGGTTTAATGTTATTGAAAACTCAAATTCATTGATTATTGTAAACACTGATACAGCAAGTAACTGCTATATTAAACACCAGTTCGTGAAAAACCCCAGAATAAATTGTATTGATAATATGAAATGTGATCTCCTGCTTAAACTGTAGTCAATTTTATGAGCATTGCTCAATTTTTGTAGAGTAATTAATGTAAAACTTGTTGTCCAGTGTATCAGTGTGTTATAAATAAACCATTATCTATAAAGACTGTATATTCTTATGCTAAGCCCATAACTCGGATTAAATCAGAATTTCTGGTTTATACCTGGTCCATCGAAAATTTGGCATAGGCACCATTGAGGTTGGCTTTGTAGCAGTTCTTGTACCACCAACCTCCCATGTATTTCCTTGTACAATGGCCACTATTAGTGCTGGGTTCCTTGTCTTTAGTTGAGAAAGGAGAACCATTGTGGTATTTCAACGAATCCCCTGAAAACAGACACAAACAGTAAATTAGACTACTTCCCACCTCTTTCATGTGTATATCCCATTCACAACACTCCTCTTACCAGCTGTGCCAGAGTATCCAGACAGCTCAATCATGTAGTGGTTCACCTCCGAACCCACAGAGAAGTTGGAGTAGTGAGCGTAGGCCGTTTCATTTCCTAAACGCAAATCGATGCGCAGGCTCATTGGTTCCATGCTGGTCAGAACATGAAGGACGTCATTTCCTGAAATAGGACAAAAATGGTTAGAAAAACTAATAGAGGAAAATGATACAATGTAATCCCAGCAACTTACCAAGCCAAAATTCTGCACTCATCTCTCCAAAGCCTTTGCTATAATCTTTCCAGTCTCTGAAGAAATCAGTAGATCCATCAGCTCGCCTCTGGAATACCTAGAAAATAAAAAGACACTGTTTTGTCAATACACTTTTGAATTTTAAACATACCAGGTGGTAGAGAATGCAACAAACAAACTATTAAGCAAAACTGAATAGTCAAACCTACTGTCCAGCCTCCTCCATCAGTCTCCATATCACAGTAGACCCACACTGCCTCTCCATCTTTGCCCTCAGGGTAAATCTCAGCCTCCCCTGACTTCTTCATGCCATTCAGCTGAACCTGGGAGCATTCGGCTGGGTATGGGTAAGGCAATTGTGCTGTAGAAGAAGAATGTAGAGACCATGGCAGACTTAGGGAAATCATACAGGAAACTAGGGTTAACAGGTAAGGTTGACCAGCTAACCTGTTGTAAATGAAGTGGAAACGATACTGATGTACTGCCCCTCAATTTCTCCATCTACTTTTACAGTGTAGTGAGAAGATGCCACCAGATCAGTTAACTCGTACTGGGTCACATTTGGACTCAGTTTCACCTCCTGTTCGTGTAAGGAAGTCAAGCTGTGACTAATATGATAAAATGACAGTATTTAAAAGCTCAAGAAATCAAGTGCTCATTTGGTGAATGGACATGTTATTAGGATACAGGAAGCACGTACATTTATTTAGGGTAGAAATAAAAGAGCTATGGTATAAGGGTTATACACTATATAGCCAAAATTTGTGGACACCTGACCATCACACCCATATATGGGATTTCCCCAAACTGTCCTGTCTGTCCTCACTAATGCTCTAGTGGCTGAATGAGCAGAAATTCCTGCAGCCACATGCAAAATTTAGTGGAAAGTCTTCTCAGAAAGGTGGTTATTTTAACAGCAAAGTGGGGGGTGACGAAATCTGGAAAGGGAATGTTCTCAAAAAAGATATGGGTGTGACGGTCAGGTATCCACATACTTTTGGCCACACACACACACACACACACACACACACACACATATACACACATATATATATATATATATATATATATAAAAATTTTTTTTCCAGTATACTTACCTTAATCTCTTCTCCATACTGATATGTAAGTCTATAGCTTCTGAAAGATAAAGGAGTAGTCTTCCATATAATCGAGGCTGAATTCCAGGTGACTTTACTAGGTGTCACTACCTGAACCATTACTCCTGAAAAACATTTATAAAAGAAAAACATGATAACGCACAACTCCACCGACTAAAACAGAAAATTGCTGTGGTGAAAATACAAGACAGTAACGTCAAAGCAATTTAAACGGAATATAGATTTTTTCTTTTTTAAATCCACATTTTTGGAACGAGTGCTTTGTTTCCAGTTCAATATCCACTCACCTTACTCCTCACTAACTATTGAAATCTGGCTTTATATGTTTAACATATACTAAAGTAACAATGAAGTGCATCTGATTTTTACTAAACCTAATTTTTTTATGCTCTGTGGATGACGGCTAAGTATTTAGAGGTTCTGAGTTACCACTTTTTGTTGTGAAGGTTGTGGAAACAGAGCTACTCTGAAGACTGTTGATCTGGCTCATAATCTTTACTGCATAGAGGGTATATCTTTGTAGACCTCGGAGCTGGTGCTCCACAGAAGTGCCAGACAACATCACTGTCACTGTCACATTAGGAGCTATAAAAATAGAATTATACTTAATTAGATAAGGAATCAATCAAGATGTTACAGCACAAAACACCAAAATGAATTCGACTTACATCTTGTAGAACCATAACTGAGGATATAATGATCAACTTTAGCTTGAGCTGGCTTCCATACCAACAGTGCTTTACTGTCTGTGACATTCACAGCCTGGAGGTCAGTGGGAGAGTCAGGTACTAGAAAGGAGAAATGGATGATTACTAACACTACAGTTATGCTGGTACATTAAACAAGTAAGCTCCTGGCATATTGTATACCTGTAACCACTGAGGCTGTGGTTGCTTCACTCTCTACTGCTCCCATAACTGATCTGACACTAATTTCATACCGGGAAGCAACAGAGAGCATGGAAATGAGAACCTGTGACAACTGTGAGTCAACAGACATGGATCCTGTCACTCCTAAAAAGTAAAAGTATACGCCATGTCACAAATCAATGCATTTATAAACATGTACATAGTAAGTGTTATAACCTACTGCAGTACCGTTTGCAGAATTGGTGTATGTAACTTTGAATCCTGTTACTGTGCTTTTAGGTTTGGTCCAAGACAAGGTGAGAGATGTTTCTGTAATGTTGCTGAACAGCAGTTCTGTCGGTGGTTCAAGTCCTGGGGAAGGACACAGAAAGTCAGGGTGAGGATCAGATCAGAGGAAAAATATAATTTTAATAACAGTGCTTCAAAAACCTTATCCTTCATTCATGTTAAAAAATGCATGGCATTTACTTGGAGTAGAACACCACAAATTCATTCATTCATTCATTCATTCAAATCAGTAACTGGTTTATCCTGATCAAGGTGGATCCTGAGTCTATCCCATGAAGTATAGGTTAAATATTAACCTAACTGCAAATCCTAATTATAAGAAGAAATTTGTGCAGGAATTTACCATTTACCTATATGTAAATTTATGATTAAAATTTTACATGAAGATTTATTTATATTTACATTTCATATTTAAAAAAATGTGCTTAATACAGTAATGCAAATATATTAAATATAACATTTAATATATTTGAACATTTAATAGCTTTAAATGTGAATATTAAATATTAATGTCTAATGGAAACAAACTTCAAATAGTAATTGTAAATGTGTAAAAGGTTTAAACATGGTGGCATTAAACATTAGAGATTAATTTTTTGGCTGTTTTTGTTGACTCCAGTCATTTTGGTCTGTTCAGTTAAATGATTATTTCAGATTTGTTCACATTCATATTGCTGCATGTATTATATAATGCTGATGTTTCTTAGGTTAAATCTCTCTAAATGACTGAAAAAAATACCATAAAATAAAAACTCAGATATAATAATAATAATAATAATAATAATAATAATAATAATAATAATAATAATAATAATAATAATAATGATATTGAATTTTTAGATTATTTTCGATAAATTTTCTTCAAAGCATGTTTGCTCAAACATATTGTTGTTACTTTTAACCAGTAGGTGGCACTGGCATGAAATCTGTTGTATAGCCTCAGCTAATGACCCTGAAATGGCCTACCAACGTCTGTCAGTGCGCAAAGTCATACAGGCTCACTTCCTGTTTGGTGGCTTCACCATCAGATTTGTTGACCCATTGCAGGCATACCTTTTAGAATAAATGTTTTTTGATAACTTCTGTGAAGCTTTGCAAATTTTGTAGGAGGAGTAGCAATAAATCCAAGATGGCAGAATATCTAATAAGGCGGAAATTGACGTCATTGAAGTCACTAGTCTCGACCTAGGGAATTCAGGGATCCAGGAATCCAGGGTTTTTACATTTTGGACACATGGTTAAAAAATTATGACCATAAACGTACTTCCAAATTACGAAGTTTGACCCGATGGTGGCGCTAGAGCGTTGGCAGCACATTTAGTGCATGGCCCCTAATAATAAGAAGAAGAAGAGGAGGAGAAGAAGAAGAAGAAGAAGAAGACGGAGAAGACAAAGAAAAAGAAAAAGTTATGATGAAACATGTACTTCCAATGTACTACCAGATGGTTCTATGGTCTACCATAGACACCCTAGCCAGAAGAAGAAAAAGAAGAGGAAAAGGTAGAATAACAACAGGGTACCTATGTGCCTTTGGTGCTTGGATTCCTAATAATTTCATTGTTTGTATAAAAACATTATAGATTAACTCTCTTTTAAAATGTACCAATTTAAGGTCAATTTAAGAGATATTTACATACAGAGGACTGAAAAGATTCATTGCCTTGATCTGTAGTGCAGAAGTGAAAGTATGTTTATTTACCTGTGGAAACAAACAGATGGTGAACTTTGGATTGTACACGAGGCCCAGAGCTGATCAAGGACACAGAGTATTTTCTCTGTGGTTGAAGATTCTTGAAATGATAGGAGCGAGCACTTCCCGCAAGAACCTGTGAGAACGTCTCAGCAATCATTTTATCAGCTTTTCCAGTGTAGACTTTAGATGAGGTTCTGTTTGACCTATATAGCTCATCTACTTTTATATCACCACCTTTGCTTTTCTCAGCTTCCTCTGCATCATCCTCACTGCTTCTTTCTGACCAAACTTCCTTCCTTGTTACTGTGAAATTCCTGAATAATCCTCGAGGAGCTTTCCACGTGATAACAAATCCAGTGGCAGTTATGTTGTGAACCTCAACTGGTACGATGTCAATTAATTTTGTTGTCCTGTCAACGTGAGTTTTAGGAATTGTGCTATTTTTTAAATCACTGTTTACTTTGTTCAACCTAGATGCACCTGCTTTGTGACTATGGTGCAAACTCTTGCCTTTGGCACTGGTGGTAGTTGCATTTACACCTTTCTCTTCTGTTACAGATATTACTTTTGTGACAGCTGTTGTCTCATCACCTTGTAGAAACTTCTTGCCTTTCTCATGGGACTTTTTTACATTTACATTATCAGCCTTTCCCTTCTGAGATGACCCTTCTTTAATAAGTGTGGTGTTACTCTTGTAATGCTTCTTGTCCTTTTCAGTGATTGTAGTGACATTCAGATATTTTTCCATTCTTTCCTTTTCAGCTGTAACGTTATTAAGAACTTTTGTCTCATTGCTCTGTTGTAACTTTTTTATTTTCTCAGTGGAGGTTATTACACTGTCTAGCTTTGTCTTTCTAGACAATTCGTCTTTATGAAGTGTAACATTGCCCTGCTGTAGCTTATTGTCCTTTCCAGTAGAGGTCATTATGTTTACTTGTTTCTGTGCTGTTTCCTTTCCTAACTTCTTCCTTTTCGGACCGAAGAAACATTCTATAATTTTTACAACATTCTTTTCTTTATGATGTATGACTTTGCTCTGGTTCTTCCTGTCTTTTTCAGTAAAATTTGTTACATTTAGATGCTTGACAGTGCCCTGGTTTAGCTTCTTGTCCTTTTCAGTGGAAGCAGTCACATGTACATGTGTTAACCCCTTTTGACTTCCAGATGTTGCTTTTTTTTTAGCTGTTGTCTCATCGTCCTCTAGTAACTCCTTGTCTTTGTTATTGCCAGCTGTAGCATTCTGAAACTTGTCTACTTTTCTGTTTCCTGATGAGCCGTCCTTAGGTAGGTGGTTGCTTTGACGCAACGTCTTGTCTTTATTAATGGAAGTAGTCACATTTGAAAGTTTTTCCACCATTTTCTTTTCAGATGATCCTTCTTTAGGTTGTGTTATGTTGCCCTGGCTTGGCTTTTTGTCTTTTTCAATGGAAGAAGTAACATCTGAGTGGTTTTCCACCAATGTCTTTTCAGTTGATCCTTCTTTAAAAAGTGTCACGCTGTCCTGGCTTGGTTTCCTGTGTTTTCCAGTGGAAGTAGTAACGTTTGAGTGTTTCCCCACCAATGACTTTTCAGTTGATCCTTCTTTAAAAAGTGTCACACTGTCCTGGCTTGGTTTCCTGTGTTTTCCAGTGGAAGTAATAACATTTGAGTGTTTTCCCACCAATGTCTTTTCCGATGAGTCTTCTTTAAAAAGTGTAACACTCTCCTTGATTGGCTTTTTGTCTTTCTCAGTGGATGTAGTGATATTTAGAAGCCTTTCCAAAACTTTCTTTTCATCGCCTTTGTGTTTCTTTTGATCTCTTCCTTTTAACTCTTCTGTTGCATTTGCATGCTTCTCCAACTTTTGTTCTCCAATAGATGTTCCTCCTTTAGGATCCTTCATAAAACTGTCCTGGGATTGCTTTTGGTCATTTTTAGAAGAAGTAACAGTTGACAAAGTTGACAACTTCACTTTTTCTGGATTTGTTTTAACAGTTTCATTTGCTGACTCTTTATGGCTTTTTAAAACTTTTAACGTTCCATTAGATTTTTTCACAGTGCTTTGAGTCACATTATTGCTCAGAGGCAAATCTTTGTTCAGTGGACTTTTTCCGACGGTTGCTGAACCTCTTCCTTGCCCTTCCGCTTTGTCCTTTTTAGTTATTATTGTATTATTTGCCTTCGATTGTTCCTGGGAAGATGCCTCTTGTTTGACAGTCCTACTATCAGAGGACAGCTTATTTTCCTTGTTTGCATCTGTGAAAATAAAAATGGTATTTTCCATTAAAAGTGTATTACTTTCTAAAAACTATAGGTCTGTTTAACCATTACGTGTCTCACCTTTGCTACAGTCAATGCCAGTGAAACCAACCTGACACACACATTTTCCATTGACACACTTTCCATTCTTGTTGCAGTTATTTGGGCACTGTACTCCAGAGCAGATGGTGCCTGCACACAGGGGCAAATTCTGTGATTTGAGTGCAGCAGATTTATTTATGCATCATTAGGATGGCGCTATACAGTATTCATGTACTGCTAGCAAACAAACCTTTATCCAAGGCACTTGATAAGGCTCACAGGGGATTTTACTCATTTAGCATAATTCTCTTAATTACTAATAATTTTCCCCCCTGTGTTTCCTGTTAATACTGTGGTCAGAAATAAAAACATTTCTCATTGGAATTGGTAAAGAGGTGTGCAGTGGGATTTCCAATCCACTTTCATCTAAAACTGAGCTTCCCATAACCTCTCACAAAGACAATAATTATTATAACTGTAGTACAAACACAATTATTATTCAAAACTACTACTACTACTACCACTACTACTACTACTACTACTACTACTACTACTACTAATAATAATAATAAAAATAATAATAATATTAAAACCACGCTTGCATTTCTTTATGCTGTGAACTTTAATAGGCAATAATGTTATAATTGTAAAGAGGAATTCTGTCTATATTAGTCATTGAACATTTACCCCTATCTGCCAAATAATGGAAAATTTTATCTCCTTCCCTGCGTTTGTGGCACTGCCACTAAAATATTCCAAATAAATCTATTAATAAGTGACAGAAAATACATTCACTGAAATAGGTGTCAGCTTGCTGATCTTTTCTACCATGAAATAGTGGTAGATTAGTGAAATTTTAAATATATATATATATATATATATATATATATATATATATATATATATATATATATATATATATATATATATAAATATATATATATATATATATATATATATAAAATGTATTCATCTCAGCCCAACCATATTAAAGAATTGTGCTACTTTTCACCAGGTTACCACCTGCACTGATTTATATACAAAATTCAGCATATTTATATTTATAGTCGAATGCCTTGTGTCGTTTTGTTCAAAATGCATTCAAGTGACGCATACGTATTTAAGACATCTTACACGTTTTTTTCAAAGCTGACATTTCCTTTTCCAGGATCTCTACTCGGTCCTTCAGTGCAGCCATCTGAGCCTCACATCCTCCAGTGCAAGAGGCTGACACCAGGCTGATGTGGTGCGTCATCACCAGAGGAGAACCTGGCTTCAATCTCAGCTCGGTTTCTTGCCCTCTGCTGCTGTTGACCGTGTCTTTCTGAATGCAGCCTTCAGTGATGACAACTTTCATGGGCAAGCTTGAGGGAGGCTTGTCTTTGGAGGTTTTCTTAATACTAGGAGTCTCAGGAGGCATTGCTGTAGAGAACAGTGTCTGACTAACATTACTGATTTTTGGGGGAGGAGAAAGGGTTGGGGTTTTTTGCTTGATATTCAGCAGTGTAGTGATAGTATGAGGTGCTGCTTTGGTGGAATTTCTTTTCTCGCCTACTGAAGCTTGAAGAGGCTTGTCTTTGGAGGTTTTCTTAATACTAGGAGTCTCAGGAGGCATTGCTGTAGAGAACAGTGTCTGACTAACATTACTGATTTTTGGGGGAGGAGAAAGGGTTGGGGATTTTTGCTTGATATTCAGTAGTGTACTGATAGTATGAGGTGCTGTTTTAGTGGAATTTTTCCTTTCGCCTACTGAAGCTTGAAGAGTAGGAAAAGGTGTTAGTAAGAAGAGGAAAGACAGGAAGATGAGCATAATGAGTGGATGTCAGGGAAACAGTCAGTGCTTTGATGGAGGTCAAAAATATACTCTGATTATACAATTTTAGAAGAATTCAACCCTGATACTGGTTTAGATATTGCTGCCCAAATCTTATGTATTACCTGAAAAAGAAAGACAGCCTTTTAGAACATACAAGCAAGAGTGATTTATCAAAATATATAGAGTATATCTATAACCATAGAACATAGTAAATAATTCATGTGTTGCCGCATGATCCAAAAATTCAAAAATGCATAGCCAAAGCTAAAAATGTACTCTGCATACCTTACAAAAATGTTGATGTGTACAGAAGAGAGGAATGAAGTCAATATTGGATATTTAGCAAGAAAAAAAAAACCTGGCAGCAGTACTGTATTTAACAGAGCTACACTGTGTACTCAGGTTGTGATGGACGGTAATGTCTTTGGCTTGACTCTTATATAATCTTTGGAATACTGAATGATCCCAAGTCCAATTTCGAATAAACTGCGTTACTAGAAATATCTCAAGCTAAAAAGAGTTACTAGTAAGGCTTACTCCCCCCCAAAAATAATGAAAATAATGTGAAAGTCTAACATTTCCAAGCACTGAAAGGTCAGATTTCCAGGGTAAACCTTTAATAATACATCAGTATTTAATACACTTTATGTCAACTAGGTTGTCACCAATTTGGAAATTAATTGAATGTCTGAAATCCACAATGTATTACACATTTTCATCTATTCATTCATTCATAAACACTTAATGTATACATTTTCTATCTTATAAAACCTTTTAATCTGTTAAAGCAGCAACACAACAAACATGCATCAAAGCTTAGAATCAGTTTTATAATAGAAACTCACTTGAGTTCTGTCTTGAGCTGTTGTTTTGAGCTGCTATTGTGTTGCTCCATCCATCTGATTTGAGAATCTCCAATGGACTGACTGAGAAAGCTAGAAGGAAGAACGATTGCAAGAGGTACACCACTACCTGATGAGGGAGGCTACCAAACCTATGGACATAAATATAACATCCAGATTCCCCGCCTCTCCGCTGATTTACGGTAAATATGTGACTTGTTCTGTTTCATTTATCTAGAATGAGAATGATGCAAGTTTAAACACATTCCTATGTAAGTATTATAAGAAAGAAATGATAATAATCTGGTACCCCTTTTATTTGTAAGTGGTCTTGAAATTTTTTCTAAGGTTATATTGGATACATGGCTATTCACTGTTATGTGTGATACAACTGAACAAGATACAGACATTAAAGCACAACAAATGAACATGCATTAAAACATATACCCATGCTGACACAAGCTCTGCTCAGTGGCCTTATTTGGTTTACTGCAGATTTATGAAATTTTATCTCAGTCATGCTAAATGGGATATGTAGAGTACTTTTCCCCCTGTATGCCAACGTGTTACAATCTAGGATTTCCCCGCCTTTCCACTGGAACATAAAGAGGGCTTGTCACTACCCCCGTCTGCATCATGATGGGTGGTCTGTTCTCAATAGTATTCCTACCTGGACCTGCTTCACAGGATGCTACATTAGACCCACATTAGTTCCTCAGTGTGTCTGAGCTGACCTTTGCTTTTTTCAGTTAGGTTAATGTCAGGCTTTGTTGCCGCCATGGATGTAAACAGACAGGGTCAAACAGCCATATGAAAGCTCATTTACAACTGAGATTTTATAGATCAATGATGTAAAAATGAGAATATCTTAAGAAATAAAATAATAAGTTTTGAAAATAATAAGTGGGGCGCACGGTGGCTTAGAGGTTAGTTAGCACGCTCGCCTCACACCTCCAGGGTCCGGGGTTCGATTCCCGCCAGGGCCATGTGTGTGCGGAGTTTGAATGTTCTCCCCGTGCTGTGGGGGTTTCCTCCGGGTATTCCGGTTTCCTCCCCCAGTCCAAAGACATGCATGGTAGGCTGATTGGCGTATCTAAATTGTCCGTAGTGTATGAATGGGTGTGTGTGATTGTGCCCTGCGATGGATTGGCACCCTGTCCAGGGTGTACCCCACCTTGTGCCCGATGCCCCCTGGGATAGGCTCCAGGTTCCCCGCGACCCTGAAGAAGGAATAAGCAGTAGAAGATGGATGGATGGATGAATAATAAGTGAGAACAAATAAGTGGATTTATTTATGCAGCAGGATCTTGTTGCTCTGCTGATGGACTGATTAAATATAGGCATAATCAGCTATTCTGCTGTATAGTGAGGAGAAAATTTAAAATGTGATGTGTGAGCAATTTTCACGTTTTATATATGTGTGTATGTACAGTGCCCTCCACTAATATTGGCACCCATGGTAAATATGAGCAATTTTTTTTTATTGTTTAACCTTTCAATCTTTTTTTTAAAAAAAGTAACAAAAATACTCTGCTCTCATGGATATCAAACAATTGCAAACACAACACAGGTTTATAAAAAAAATCTTTGTTAAATATAGGTGTGCAACAATTATTGGTACCCCTATGAATTCATATGAGAAAAATACATTTGAAGTATATTCCCATTGACATTTTACAATGGGTAAGACCAAGGAATATAGCTGTGATGTGCGGCAACAGGTTGTTGAACTTCACAAAAAAATTTTTTGGGAAGTGGCTATAACAAAATAGCACAAGCATTGAAATGCCCATTTCCAAGATCTGGGTGATAATTAAGAAGTTCTAGTCAACTGGTAATGTTATGAATTAACCTGGAAGATGACGTGTGTCTATATTGTCTCTACGCACTGTGAAGAGGATGGTTCGAGTGGCCAGAAAAACTCCAAGGATCACAGCTGGAGAATTGCAGATGTTACTTGTGTCTTGGGGTCAGAAAGTCTCCAAAAATACAATCCGAAGTCACCTACTGTATGTATGTTTGTATGTATAATGTTGGTCCCTTATACCTACCTATATATAAGAAAAAGCCCAAATGCATATCTACGTTACAGTATTTCGGGAGGACATGTTTAGCACACACCGCTAGTCACATAAAAAGTCATATAGAAAGATTCCTTTCTTCTATACAACTGAAAATATATGCATTTCAAAACATTCATATTTGCATTTACTGTTTAATGGTGATAGAAATACAAGGAAGCCATTCACCTAGTCCTGACTGAAGTGATGGTGAAAGCCCCCGGTTGCTTACATTGGACTGGCTTTCAGAGATTAAAATAATATTAGTGCATAAAGCTTTGGTTTGTTCCAGTTCCACCTCAGCCCTCAGCCTTCTCCTCAATCACCTGACCTCCACCCATTACCTTCCTTACCTTTTCCTTCCTGATTGTTCATGCTTCCTCTCCTCCTCTGTCACTGCGCTCTATACTTTCTGCTCCACCTGAAAGAATCCCCTTTGCCTTTCCCAGCAGGTTAAACTAAACGACTTACCATTTTATTTAAGCAATTCATTTCTCATACTATTTTAAGAGCATCGTAAGAATAAGTGTTTGCAGTGTTTGAATGTCCTGCCCTTTTCATATAGTTTTGAATTCACCTGAGCACAAAGGCTCCTCTCACACACCTCACCCCATGATGAGGGTAGGGGGTGGGCAACTTCAACAAAATAAACAAAAGTATTGGCAGGAAAACTGGATCACCCCACTCTGAACTGCTGAATGAGGCTCGATCTGTGGACAAGCATGAAATGGAAGGGTTTGTACGGGTGAAAGAGCTGGCCAAATATATAAGTGTGTGGCAATGCTAACGTAAGCACATGCTATCATGTGGTCACCCGTGTGTGGTCAGTGGTTTATGACTTTTTAAAATTGTTTTGCTTAAGTTTGATTGCTTAACCTTGATTTATTACCCTGAAACATTTTATACTGTACTTGAACTATAAATTTACTTTAATAATGACATACACAATACTTTTAGGTTAAGTATTTTATTTGGGGGATCATAAGAATGTGCTAACTTCTAGCCTTTTGGATGTTGGAGCAGATTCTCAGTGACAGAAACAAGTTTGTCCCCAACATGCAATCAATTTGCACTATTGTAATTCCATTCTGGTGTACTTACTGTACCATAATTTTGACTTAATTACTGGGAGCAGCCGTCAACTTGGTATTTTTTTAGGAACGCTTTAAAATTCCTGCAGTATGACTTCATATTTGTTGCTTCACATTTCTCCTTGGTAGGCTTCTGCTCCACCCATGTATGTGAATCTAAGAGGTACAGCATACTGAAAGAGAGAGGGTGTAGGTCAGTGGTCTATAATTTGTATTACACACTAAACAAAAAAGCACTGCAAAATATATAGAACAGTTGTCATCCAGTACACATCCTTCAACTAAAGTGCAAGATAACACTCACTGTCCATTGAGGTCAGTAGTAGAGCCATCTTTGCCCATGATAAGGTAAGTCTCTCCTTGTTTCAGTTGACTCTTACAATGTTTCCTCTTGGCAAAAAATCGAGTCTTACCTTCATCCACACTGACATCTCCATCTATGAGTCAGAATGTCAGATTTTAGACATGCAGTGCAGAGTACTGAAATCTGCAAACCTAAATCCAAGACCAAGATGACATGTTCATACTAAGCACACTAAAAGGGCTATAGAGACTTACTGAATTTGAGAACCGTAGTCACATGGGTGTTGTAAAAGTCAAAGGTTTTCTTATCCTCTACAGATTTCACAGTGACAATGAAGCCTACAACAAAACCCAAACACAATTACAAAAGACAAAACAGGGACTATTTGGCTGGTCCGTGCAGACATCAGACATCAATTGAGTATATTTTTTCATCTTATAAAGGCTTTGCAGACAAAAATTGTTTAAAAGCCTAAATGACAAGTTTGACCATAAATCCCTATATCATGTCATCCATTTTTTTTCTACTTGCGTGCAGCATCATAAGAACTGCTTCTCTTACTTTAAGATCTTTGTTCACTTTTTTTTTAAACTACAATATATATTTTGATAGTGTACAAATCTGTTACAGTTATGCCTTTACAATAATTTGCAAGTGATTTACATCAAACTGCAGTTGTGTTTCATGGTTTGTCTTTGTGGATTCAAATTCAATTATAGTAATCAGGTGTAGAAGTTTCTAATTCAATTTTGTTGCCACAATCCATTTCAAATGCAATTGTTCAAATCATTCAGATGAAAAACTACAAAACATTACATCCTGGCACTTTGGAAAAGGAAAGAACTAATCCACCATCATTTCAGCCAATGAGCCAATTGAATTGCTTTGAAAATCTGAATTGTGCCACCAAAAAAACTTTATTTTAATTTTCTACACGTTCACAAAAGTTGCATTTGAAACCAATTTCATTGTTATGTAAATCAAATAGAAAAACTTCAAATAAAAGACATAAAATTCATTCCAGAACTAATGTGTTTAAATTGTTCAATAAGTTTAGATAACAGAATTAGTGCTCTAGTAGGTTTTCAATGAAATTGAAAAAACAAACCATAATCTGCTACAGGCTGGTAGCAAGCATGTCTGAAGCGGTCTTCCTCTTGGATACTTGATTGTTGTTTTTCTTTGAAACAGGCTCCTGCAAACAAATAAGTTATTAGCAACCGGTTTGCATGTTGTACAAACAGGACCATGTGCTTGTGTAAGACTGCTGTGAATTGAGAAGGCACAGGGGGACCCTTGCTCAAATATAGTGAGTTATGGTTTGGCCAACCCAACTCCTTTCCCATCATGTTTCACATTAAATAATAGTTTAGATTTTAATTAATTTGCAAAAAATATATGGCAGTTAAATAAGTAAAACCCCAGCATGTCAGGAAGTTGGGGTAAGAGCGCAGGGTCTGCCATGATACAGCGCCCCTGGGGCATAGAGGGTTAAGGGCCTTGCTCAAGGGCCCAACAGTGGCAGCGCTGGGGCTTGAACCCCTAACCTTCCAATCAGTAAGCCAGAGCCTTAACCACCAGGCCATGACTGCCCCGCCCCATTTACATATACATAAAAAAAAAAAAAAATAAAAAATATATGTATATATATATATATATAAATAAAAAAACACTCACCCACACACACACACACACACACACACACACACACACACTGTTTATTGTTTTAATAAAAAGAAGAAGAAGAAAAAACAAGTTTAAGGCCTACTTTCAGCACACTGACACACTTCATTAGAGCATAGAGCAGACACCCTCGTGCTCCTGCTTGGGGCTCCATAGAACACAGTGCATCTTCTTTCTGTGAATAACAATTGGAACAGCTTACATACAGCATGTTATAACAGAACAACACAAAACTACAGTGTGAAAAGCTGACACATACAAAAGTTGTAGGCTATGTTCTAAGTAAGTTGTAGGTTATAACTCAAATGTCAATGAAAATAAATCAAATTGTTTAATTGTTAATCCACTGAGATATTGAATGAGCTCAGTGGAGATGTCTTGATTTAGTAAAATGGAATTAACTTGATTAACTTGGTTCAGTAATATGGGAAAGCAGTGAAAGGGTTGTGTTCCCACCTGGTTCATAATAGTCATAGATGGTAGCAGGAGCAGGCTGCAGCAAACCTATTGGTACCTTTTGTACAGCTTCAAATGCAATACATTCATGTCCATTATATATCTGTAGACAGAGGCCGCAGGGTTACTTGGCTGCTTTTCTTTGTGTGTGTGTGTGTGTGTGTGTGTGTGTGTGTGTGTGTGTGTGTGTGTGTGTGGGCTTATTTGTCTCACCTTATTAATATATAATAGGACTCTTCCATTTTCAAACTCATAGTGAGATATGTACGGGGTTTCTGCATTCTTTAACTGTTAAAAATGGTGATATAACATTAGGTGAATGTAGAAATATATGTAAAAAAAAAATTTTTTATCATACTGTATCTGTGAACATGGAAACCATGGAAACCAATGCTACCACTGACCAAATCCAGATCCTCGGTTTTAGGCTCAAAGCCACTGAGTAATGTGATATCAGCAATCGCCATGCCAGTGAGCTTCTGCTTCAAGGAGTGACTGCAATTGAAGAGACAAAATTGAGCTTTTAGTCTGCAAGTCTCGATATCACACATCGTACATGCTTTAGGGCTATGATCCCACTGAGCTTCAGTAAACAGTGATGCAGTGAAATAGAGTATTGGGTCTTCCTGACCTGATGCACACTTCATATTTGACTATGTTATCAGAGTTCTGGCTCTGCTGGGTGTCCCGTCTGCGCCTTGTACGAGCATCAAACCACTCGATGGCTGATTGAGGGAAGTCTTCCTCCTCCCTCCTTCCCTTTGGATCATCGTAACTGTAGTCATAGTCATAGTTTTCTGTTACCTGAGCTGGATAAGCGAAAGTTGTAAAGTGTAAAGTTTTCATCATTCATTTGAAACACTGCAGGTCTATATGAGCAAAGTGACAATAATTCACAGGGGAGGAGGATGTAGTAGAAGAATAAGAATGATAAGAAGAAAAGCAAAAGAAAGAAGGAGAAGCAGAAGAGGAAAGAATAAAAAAGATCACATACCTTTTATATATATATATATATATATATATATATATATATATATATATATATATATATATATATATATATATAAACAATCTTAAATTTGCACCGTAATCTCGCAATAGATAAAATAAAAAGAATAGCAAAAAAAAAAAAATAATTTCAAATTGCATTATTTCCTTACTTGTGTACTCTACTTTGCCCTTTACTGTCACATTTATTGACAGTTGACTACAGTCGCTGAACGTGTCTGGGACGTAGTAAGCCTTCACCACCTATGAAGAGCAATAGAACAATCAGATCTATTTAAATCTGACGCTTGTCATCATTTCATAGACAGAAGGTATTAGTTAATGTCTGCATTACCTTTACTTTTGCTTGTCCTTTCCCTGTAAACGTTGCAATTATGTCGTTTCCCAGCAATTTCTGAAACAAAGACGTCAAACTGATGCCAAAGAACAAATTTGCTCTAGCACTAAATGAACCCAGAGATCATGATTTCTAATGATTAATGATCACTGGTGATGTGTTTAATGTGTTTAATGCCTGGATAGGTGTGCTGTTTCAGATGTGCTGTTTCGGGTGAATAAATTTTTCAGCAGTACACCGAGAACAAGTCAGTATACCTGTAAATCAGTCTCCACTTTCTCGCCTTTCTTGTTCAAGACCAAATTTTCTTTTTCATTCCTGTTCCGACTGGTGAACTGCACCTTGATATCATTTAAGGGCACTTGGGGTAAACGCTTTGCATACTCCGAGAGCGCTTCCAAAGCTATAATTGTATCCTAGAACAAAATAATTTAATTAGTCCGACTGTTTCAATAGATTAAACTAAAACTGAATGCCTTCCATTCCAACAGCCAAACAATATAAAGGGTAAAAGCCTGAAATAATGACCTCCCTGAGTCTGGCTCACCTGTGTGGATTTGAACCCGCCTTCATAGTTCTCTTGGGAGGTCAGGAAGCAGGCAGCCAGTTTTGCCTCTTCAAAATCTTTAAGTTCTATAGCAGTAAGAAGAGCATATGCCGTGGTCTCAACTGTAAGAGCCACCACCGAGGGAACCAGGTATTTTTTCTTCTCATCTTGCAATCGTATGTCCTCATTTTCCCGCCACACCTTACAGTCACCAGCTGAATGATAGAAGATAGCAGAGAATGTTACACATTAGCCTTTTTCTCCAGAGCAGGTCATAGGTAATATTTTATTTATTATGATATGTGACATTGTCCAAAAACTGGATGAAAAATATGCTTTGGCATTATGTTATTTATTACCTTTTATTGCTAGACTTTTAAGTCTTTTCCAAGCTGACAAAGCCACGCTCTTGTCTTCAAGACAAGTTGATAAGCAGTAGGCTGTAATAGCCAGAGAAAAGGGCCTCTGTAGTTTATCAACACGAGAGCTGAGATATCTGGTGGCTTGAGAGATGCTACTGTTCTAAACATTATGGACAAAAATCAATTATGTTAATCAATTAACACGCTACCTTACTATGTATTATTTTAGAAAAAAACTACAAACTGTACTGAGATTTATTTTTTTTTCTTTTGAAAAAATACATTTTCTATTGAAAACAAATTAAACATTTGGCTGAGTAGGAGTATTAACATTGTATTATTGCATTTAATATGTAACGCTTACAGTGCCCTCCACTAATATTGGCAGACCTTGGTAAATATGAGCAAAGAAGGCTGTGGAAAATTCTGTTGTTTAACCTTTTGATCATTTGTTCAAAAAAATTCCCCAAAATACTCGACTCTCATGGATATCAAACAATTGCAAGCACAACACAGGTTTATATATAGATACAAAATTGTTAAATATAGGTGTGCCTAGTTTGTCAAAAGTGGAAACAGTAAAGAAAATTTTTCACAGCCTTCATTGCTCATATTTACCAAGGGTTGCCAATATTAATGGAGGGCATTTTATATTAGTGGAGGGCATTGTATAAGTGTTACATATTAAATGCAAGAATACAATTATAATTCTTCTACTCAGCGAAATGTTTAATTGACTTGTACAATACCATCTATCTTCATACACTTATACTACATACACAGTGCTATTTACTGATACTCCATACACAGTGCTATTTACCACAGAATCAGTTTCCTGTTCCAAGAAAGGAAGGGAGCGTTTAAGTGCAATGGCTATGAAAGCAGTGAGGGAGGCATCTTGTTCAACACCCCCAATTCCACCCTAGAAGAGAAACAGCACAAAAGCAACATAAAGTCTATATAACTCTAAAATGTTGTTTTTTCCTTTCTATTAACTAAGAGCTTGAACTTGAAATATCTTGTGCATGTCTTTTCTCATGTAATGTAAAGCAAAACTAATATGATCAAAAATAATTTTCCGGACCTGCATTTCTCTGTGAATGACTGGATCAGGATCTTTAAATGACCCATCTTCACCCTGTTGTTCAATAAGGTAATTGACTGAATTCCGAATTTCGAGTTGTGAGACGATCTGTCTGCCTTCAGTTGATCTTAACTCACACTCTGACACAAGGGATAACACCTTCACTACCAGGGCAGTTAGCCTAGAAGAAAGCAGTGGCAGATGATCAGATGCAAGTCCTTATGCCACACCATGACCCGTTCTCTTAAATTTACATGTGGGTCTGTATACTGCAGTATACTTTAACAAAATCAAATAGTGTTTTTACAAAGACTTTTAGTTCTGTAAACCCACTTAGAGAAGTTCTTACCAGTTACTGGTGGGATAATTTGTCCATGCTCCATATGATCCATCAGGCTTTTTGAATGTCAGAATCCTGTCATAGGCTGTTAAAATGATCAGCATTTTAGGGACATACAGTGCTAATGTAGAATTGAAAACAAACAAACAAACAAACAACCCATAGGGAAAGCATAAAAGCATTCATATGTACATTGTTGGCCTTATAATCAAACAAAATTATACTGTAATATTTCAAATAATTATTTTTATTTTTATTTATTTTTTTATTTTTACTACATTTTCATAATTCCAAAGCATCACTGTTACACTATTACAATGCCAAAGCATCACTGTTGTCCCATTACAATGCCATAGCACCACTGTTACACTGCCAAAGCAACACTGTTACAATTCCAAAACAACACTGTTACAGTGCTACAATTCCAAAGCACCACATTGTCACTGTTACAATTCCAAAATATATCTGCTACAATGTAATAATGCCAAAACACAACTGTTACAATATCACACAATCACTGTTTCACTGTTTAAATGCCAAAGCAGCATAGCATCCCTGAATGTTTGCCTGTGGTCATTACAGAGCTCACTTGAGTAATACCAGGCTTTCTTGAGTAATACTTCCCTCTTGTGGTAAATGTTCATTCAGCCCAAAAGTTTTCTGAATAATTTACAGCTATGGCTGTGAGGTATTATATTATATGCTGGGAATGTATAAAGTATAATGGGAATGCACAGTATATCCCATTATACTGTATACTGGATCTGTATACAATAAATACTTCCCACACCGCAGTGCATTTATCACACACACTGTCTCAGTAAGGCACCTGGGCTCCTAATATACCCCAGTCACCCAGTACATCCACTGTTCTCTGTTCTTCAAGTCAGGAAAAATTATCAGACCTATCTGACCACAAGGTACAACACAGTTTCTACGCCTTAGCCATCAGGTGGCTCAATAACCTAATTAAGAACATTTTAAACATTTTTATACAGGAAACTTTTTTACTTCACTGCACTATTTCGACATTTCAACATTGCACATACCACTTTCTACATTGCACACGGTATCCTACTTTGTCTATCTTCCAGAAAAGTAGTAATTCTTCCTAAAACTTTCTAGATTTGCCCCCCCCCCACCTTTGTTTAGTGATTAGTGCATTGATTCTGTGTTTACCCTGCTCTATGTAGCCCAAAGCATTGTCTCTCATATCAGCTTCCAGTTCCAGCCATCGGTTGTGTGAATCCAGGTAATGGATGGCCAGAGCCGTGGGGGACATCCTGATCATAGTTTGTTCTGCACAACCGTATGGGGCATTGATCAGCTTCTTCACACTACTTGGTGTAAGTAGGGGTATAGCTGTTGCTGTACCAAATATCTCATCTGTTCATTATTGAGAGATAAGAGATAATTACAACAAACTGACATTTCTTATTGTTTTGACCATTGGAAAAACAAAAAGGATCGTGTCACCCATACCTTCAACTTTGACAAATACATTCCCACCTAAGTCAGGAATTGTACCATTTGGTAACCGTCCATCAATATACAAGTATTCACTTCTACCTGTGTAGAAAAGTTTTTTTTTTATTAATCTTCTTTGTATATGCAAAATGTGCTATCTATCATACTTGTAATTTAAGTAACTATCTGAATGTGAATATGAATTAACTTTAACACACTCAAAGTTCATTTTCCTACATTTAATCATTTTTCTGCATTTGAAATAGTATATGACAATGATGAGGTTGGAATAAAACCAATAAAAGAAATCATTATGAATTACCATCCAGGTTAATTAATTTGCTTTCCTCCTGTTTTTCACGGACTCCCTCATTCTGCAAAGTGAAGAAACAATATGATTTCGCTCTCATTGTTAAATCAATCTACCAAACCTCCAAACCAGCTCCTCTTACCACCACCAACAGTGTTTTCTGAATGGCATCCACACCCCATTCATGATCTCTGTCATAAAGATGGATAGTGATAGGGAATTCACCCTCCTTCAGAGGAACAGCAGAAAAGGTCACTGTCTCAGAGCTACCTATGGCCAAACTGATGTTGACATAGGAATCAGTGGATGAAGCCCCGGGTGAACAAAGGCCATCTACTTGTCTCATATGAACCGCAAGCTGTATAGGGGGAAAAAAAAAATAAAAAAATAAATAAATAATAAAAATAATAATTATATATATTATAGCTGAACCATCTAGTTGTGCAGAAATTGCAATATGTTAAATATCTCATTTTTAAAAACTGTTGTCCCACTGTATACTGTTTTTCTGTATAGTAAATACATAAAACACCTCAAATATTCTGTAGTAGTTCATATTGGGCTATATTCAGAGTTCAATTGCATAATGAGGATTTAATAGAGAAACTGCACACATCCGTATTCAGACCTCTGACAATTTGATGTAACCACAATACAATAGGTCATGCTGAAATGTATGATCTTGGACGCAATTTAAAATATATTCAAAGGATGTAGGATAAGTGGCACAGAACATGGATAGCTGGATGGAGGACATTGGAGGAGACAGCATCTTAATCTGACACACCATTTTACTCAGAGACCGAATTGTTTTATTGATAAAATCATGGTGCGATTTGTTACAAAACCAGAGTGGGGGACATTTAATTTCTGCATTAGAATATTAGTGACATTTTGACAATTCATGTCAAATGCATATCAAATGCACAGTTTACAATTCCCAAACAGGTTAAAACTGCAGAACACCCCCTGCACCTTATTCTCATTCACTTAACACGCACCTAAGTGTGTATAGCCACAGTTTGCACTGCACGCCTAGTCTAGCGTTTGTCTTTCATTGCTGTCGTTTCTGTCTTTGTTTTCATGGTCTTATTAACGTTTGATTCTTGCCTTAGTGTTTTGCATCCTGTTCATAGTTTTTGTCTTGGTATTGATTAAAACTGAAAATCTCTCTGCCTCCAAATCGTGACAGGTGCGATCAGGATACACATTTGTTATTCTAATAATTTAAGGCACAATCTACCATCAAACAATCCCACCATATTAATAACGTTGACATAATGACCTTCTTGACAGTTCCACTGAAAGTGATTAATACGAGAAATTACATTTTATCTACTGTTCATTTTCTCCTCCTGTAGTAAACCAGTAAATTCAGAGTATTACGAGCTGGATTTCAAACAGAAATTGGAAAAAAATGCACTATTCTAATTGGTTTCTCTTTTTCAGGCTCAATGGCAAATGCTCTTGTTTAGGCAAAAGTATAGATGCTATTGAAAAACACAGTCTCAAAACCTCTAGTACAGAAAAAACTGCATAACCCAGCTCTACGAGGTACTTTCCCATTATAAATATTGACATAACATTGTGTTGTAGAGTTTTTTTTCACACACCTCTCTTTTGATCTTGCCATAATTGTAAATGACCACAACAATGGCCATTTGTTCGTTCTTCTTGACGGAGTAGGGAAGTCGCAAAGAGATAAAGAGCTCCTTAAATGCACGTATGTCAAGAGGCTCGGCCACACAAAAGCCTAAAAGTGATAAGTAAGTGTAACATTGCTAAATGTCTCTGATGACCATTTAATCATATCCAATTTTTTATATTAAATCAGTGAACCAGTTATTAGGCATTAAAAAATTCGGGTTACCATGCGATTTAGACACACTGACAGCCTGTATCTCCCAGGTAGTGATGGAATCAGGGAGAATGATAAATTTTCTATAACAAACATCAGAAGACCAATTAAACCATACAACCACAGTAGAATAGTCAGGAGAACATAATGAGACAGAAGTGTGTGTGTGCCAGTTGTGTACTTACGTAGTTTGGCCAGACACATCAAAATCTTGAAATCCAAAGCTGGGAGGGAAACTGCGGCGGATATATTGGGTATCAGTGTCAAAAAAGTTTTCAATATCACTGGCACTAGCAGCTGGTTGGTTGAGGTTGGAGGTAGAGGGAAGAGAGCAGACCACAGTTATATCATCATGGGCACAGTACAACACAACAACAACATTAAACAGTTCCAATGCAGAACAAACACCAAATCTCCAAGAGAACAGATTAATAACACTTTCCCTAGTTTCATTAAAATTGCATTTACTTTCAAGTTGAGGCAATTTATTATAATTTGTAAGTTACTGAGCTTTAAAAAGCTTTAACAGCTTACAATAAGAGACACATTATTGTTAATAGCAAAAAGAATTAATTCAAATACCATTCAGTTCTAGAGGTTTGGCCTCATAACAATCCAAACCTAATAATAATTATTACAGCTTTGATAGTAGTTCATAATGATTCACAATCAAATCAAATCAATCAATCAATCAGTTCCCAAACTACAGGTTGCATCCCCACATTGGATCACATTGGTTGGTTGATTGAGAGAAGCTCACAATTTCTTTTTTTAAAATTCATTAAAAAATACAATTTTATTTCATTAATTTATTAAATTGACATTAGAAATGTTATTGTGTATTATTCTAGAATGTTACTGAGTACTAACACTAACCAGTTTTCCTATCACAATTCATGTTTGAATTTTTAAAGCCTCTCATTATCACACTTTGTAGGCGGAGACGGAAGCAAGTGCAGGTAGGCAGATAAATGTAAATAATCCAAAGGGATAAGGCAAAGTCCGTGGTCAATAAACAGGCAGGGGTTGGGCAATCAGGCAAGCAAACAAAACTAGGCAACACAGGGAATCGAGGTCGAGAGAAAAAATAATGGTCAGAGTCACTTTGGCAAAACACGAGAACTAAAGCTTCAATAACAGCAGATAACAAGTCAACTGAAGGTTTACTTCACAAAGTCTAAATGTTCTCAAAGTCTCTTATATGCTGTGTTGTGAGTGTGTGCGAGATTGGGTGCAGGTGTGTATAGTTAGAACTACGGAGAAGGCGAGCGTGTGTGTGTGTGTGTGTGTAAAGTGTAGTCTTCCGCGTGTAGTCTTCTTTTTATGTATATTTCATCATACTTTTAAATATAAGTTCCCTAAAATTGCTTTAGGCACATGGATCAGCCAACATGAATCTATATGCAATATTTTGAAGAATTGAATTTACAAAGAGAAGAGTGTGTGTGTGTGTGTGTGTGTGTGTGTGTGTGTGTGCAATAACTACAACACAGGCTGTTAGTAATACTTACTTCTGCCATAGCTACTCTTCAGATCCTCCTGCCTCTTCTTTTCCCTCAGATGGGTAGCAAAGTTGCAGCATTTTAGGAAAATGTCTTCACATTCGTTACTTGCATTTATTCTTTTCTTTCGTTCCTCACAGCTCAGCTTCATTGGAAGCTGTGTTAGGCCATGACGGCAGCACTTCTTCAATACTGCATCTGCATACTCAGTTTCTTTTGTAGACAAAAGTAGAACAATACATGATTTGAGCAGTTAATGGAGAAGCAACGTACTGACACATGCACTCTGAGCATGTGTGAGCACTCTCACACAGAGCATACTGGTTCATGCAATTATCTAATCAGCCAATAGTGTGGCAGCAGTACAATGTATAAAATCAAACACATATGGGCTAGCAGTTTCGGGTGTTGTTCACATCAACCATCTGAATGAGGAAAAAAATGTGATCTCATTGATTTTGACTGTGGCATGATTGTTGGTGCCAGCAAGTGGATATCCTAACAAGTGAAAATATATTGAATATAGTAATACTTATCTATTATAAGATTACAACAAAACAAATATAAGATTACTCCTAGACATTCCTACTAATTTCAAGCTTTACATTTTCTTATTCTATTGCCAGATCATTTTGCTTCTTTCTAGAAATAAATGCTTAAAATTAGCAAAATTACCTGCCAATAGAACAAGATTATTTCAAGCTTAGAAGCTTAAAAATCGATGTAATAATCTTGTAATAGGTTTACTGTAATCTTATAACAAGAAATACTAGGTTGATTTTAGTATATTCAAGATATTTTCACTTGCGTCAATGTCTCTTTTTTTGCAGTGTACAGTAACAAGGAATGCAGTAACACAATGCAGCACCTTTTTGTGCCAATTCTTTCTGGACATCTATGGAACGTCTCTGCCGCCTGAAACCTGATTCACAGCCAAATCCTACAGAGGAAATAGGACAAACTGATAACTAACATTTCATATACTATTGGTTACTAAAATTTTGCCAAGACAATCAAATCAAAAGCTATCCGGTTTATTAACATTCTTGAAGTTTTCTCCATATTTCCCTATATACCTATCCTCATCTGTGACTTGACAGTTGAAGAGTGAGAGAGGAAAGTCAGTCCAGCATCATTAAATACTGCAGCAGTGTTCTCACCACCACCATACGAACATCCCAGATCATAAGACTGCATAGAGGAGAACACCTGCACCAAAACCAAACAGTTTAGCACTGCATTAAAAAAGTGTCACTGATTAAAAGCAGAATAACATTTCATACACTCAGATTATATGATGCGCTATGAACCCACAAAAAACTCAAGTTAAAAATATTTTTGGCTCCTGAGTGACGCGACAGAAATGTGTTCACTCTATTATCACGAGTTTGAATCCTCACAATGTCACAGCCACCCATAGCTGGGATTCAAGGGAGCAAAGATTGCTTTCTGGGTGGGAAAGATGGCATTACTCACTCTCCCCTGTCAATCAGAACAACACTAGCCAATTGCATATGTCTGTGAGCTTGTGCATAACAGGGCAGATAGAGCTTTCCTCCGAGTGTGTTACACTGCCTTGTGATGCTGTATAAACAGCAGATCGAGAAGGTGCAGAGGCAGACTTCATGTTGCTTGGAGGAAGCACGTGCTTGCCCCAACCTCTCTGGTCGGTAGTTGTGGTGTGATAAGTGAGAAGCAGCTCGTAAGTGGGTGGGAAATGACAATACAGTACCAAATTGTCGGAGAAAATGTGGGGTTATATTTATTTTTGTACACAATGTGTATAGATAATTATAATGTGTATAAAATGGGGAATTTACCATTCATTTAAATTATGCATACTTTTGGAGGTTTTATTCATTTATTTATCTATTTATCTATCTATTTATTTATTTATTACAAATTATATTATCATGTTATATTGGTGGAAAAGAGTTTCCACAGTTGAAAGCGTATTTGCGGTATTTACAGTGTGTTTCATGTACCTTCAGGAAATTATTCTAATGCACAAAACAAATCAACGCAATTTTTTTTTGGAAAGCTTTCTTTAAAATCTTGAATTGCACTTTAACAATTTTAAAACTGGGATTGCTCGTACTCACTTCAAAAATAATGGCAATTTAGCAAATGAAAATTTTGTCAAAATGACAATAAACCAAATCTAATATTATTTAATTATTTCCAGATGGTAATGATTATCATCATTATTATTAGTGTTGTTGTTGTTATTAATATTATTGTTATTATTATTGTTATTATTATTATTGTTATTATTATTATTATTTTATTTTTATTTTTTTAAACAAAAGTTAAGCTTTAAATGTTCTTATTCTATCGGCAGAAAATGGTTGCTTCTTTCTAGAAATAAATGTTTAAAATGAGCAAAATTATCTGCTAACAGAACAAGCCTATTCCCCCCAAATAACATTTGGTTTATTGTAAATGTATAATAGGAAATACTAGCTATATTTGACTATATTCAAGATATTTCCATTTGCTAAGATGCCATTTATTTTTTTGCAGTATTGCCACAATAACATGATACATTTGTATATATCTTTAATGTATATATTGTATATATCCTCATATATAACAAAAATGAGGCTGTAGACAATAGAATGCACAAAAGCAATTGTAAATATCTTATAAGCTTCTTTAAACTGCATTCGGTACCTGTTTTGGGGTGAGTTTGTTTTGGGGGTTCAGGCTGTAGATAGCTTTGTCCACAGCCAGTAATGCCACTCTTGCATTTTGTTGGTCTCCCACATCAATGTTAAGATTAATGCTTTCTGCTGGACTGTAAAAATTTTTAACATGTTGTTCTTTTTCTGTCACCACAACCTATGTACGACAGATAAAAATAGTTGCATGAAAACTGGTAACCTGCAGTAAAATGCTACATTTTCTACATTAAGGGTTGCTTTGCTAATCCTACATTTATCCATAGCATACTTGAAACACAGTAACCTTAAAAAACAAACAAACTTTGAGTAGAAACAAAACAGTAAGTGAAATATAGCTTACCTTCCCTTCACACACATCCTTGACATCTATCCAGATCGAATCTGCTATAATTTCACCATGTGTGTTATAATAATATCCAATGAGGCGGAAGGATGGAATCAAGTCAGCGTTGATGTTGAGCTGGATAGTGGCTACAACTCCTATTGCAACAGAACTTGACAATCTGAGAGTACCTTTGCTGATGACCTGAAGAGAGCATACATCGTGTACAATGAAAAGTCATACTTAAATGTTGCAAAAGTAGAAAAGGGCAATGTAGTTGCCCTTTTCTTCAAAGTTGAAGAATTTGACTGTAAAGGCTTTCAAAAGATTTTTAGAATATTATTCGAAGAGAAAATTGAATGCAGAAAGGAATAACAAAATATGGAGTTATATACAGTGGCAAGAAAAAGTATGTGAACCTTTTGGAATTTTATGGTTTTCTGAATAAATTTCTTATGAAATGTGATCTGATCTTTATCTAAGTCAGGGCTATTGACAAATATAATGTGTCTAAAATAATAACACAAAATAAATTCTGATCTTTCATGTCTTTATTGAACACACTCATTCAACATTCAAAATGGCAGTGGAAAAAGTAAGTGAACCCTTAGAATTAATAACTGATTAACCCCCCCTTGGCAGCAATAACCTCAACCAATCATTCAGGAGAAATTTTAGTCCATTCTTCCTGGCAGAACTGCTTTAGCTCGGTTATATTCTTTGGACGTCTCATGTGTATGGCTCTCTTCAAGTCATTCCAGAGCATCTCTATTGGGTTGAGGTCTGGGCTCTGATTGGTCACTCCAAAAGGCGGATTTTGTTTTTCTGAAGCCATTCTGTTGTGGAGCTGCTCCGGTGTTTTGGGTCGTTGTCCTGTTGCATCACCCAACTTCTACACAGTTTCAGCAGACGTACAGACATTCTGAATGAATAAATGCCTTTATTGTCACTATACACATGTACAATGAAATTAAGAGCTACTCCTTATTTTTGTGCCAACATATACATAAAATAAATAAGATAAAAAAAAATATATATATATATATATATATATATATATATATATATATATATATATATATATATATATATATATATATATATATATATACATAAAATATATATACAAAAAAATAGATATATACAACAACAACAAAAATAAATAAATAGTTTATAAAATAAACATTCTCACATTATCCTGAAGAATTGTCTGATATACTTGGGAATTCATCTTCCCCTCAATAATTGCAAGCTGGCCAGGCCCTGGTGCAGCACAGCAGGCCCAAATCATGTGTTTCCTCCACCATACTTTACGGTTGGGATGATGTTTTCATGATGATATGCCGTGCCCATTCTACTCCAGATGTAGTGCTGTGTGGTTTTTCCAAATAGTTCAATCTTAGTTTCATCAGTCCACAAAACATTTTGCCAATACTGCTGTAGAGGGTCAATGTGCTCTTTTCCAAACTTCAGGCATGCAGCAATGTTCTTTTTAGTAAGCAGTGGCTTCCTTCGTGGTGTCCTGCTGTAGATACTCTGCTTGTTCAATGTTTTACGTATTGTAGACTCATGAACAGAGATGTTAGCCAGTTCCAACGATGCCTTCAAATCTTTGGCTGTCATTCGGTTTTGTTTCTTTACCTCATTGATGAGTCTTTGTGGTGCTGTTGGTTTTATTTTGACTGGGCGCCCACTTCTTGATAGAATAGCAACAGTCCCAAAGTGTCTCCATTTGTAGAATGTTTGCCAAACTGTAGACTGGTGAATTTCTAAAGTCTTTGAAATCACTTTGTAACCCTTTCTAGCTTTATGTAAATCAAAAATTCTTGATCGTAGATCCTCTGAAAGCTTTTTTTTTTGGTGAGGCATGGCTCACATAAGTGTGTACTTCTTGTGCAGAGCAAACTCCAAACTCATTTTCTTAACGAGACTCCAGGTGTGCTAAAACCTGACTCCAATTAGCTTTATTGAGGTCATTAACTCAAGGGTTCACATACTTTTTCCACAAGCACTATGAGTTTTTTTTTCTTTTGTTTCTGGGAGGCGCGTGGTATATATACAAGCTCAATCAGCGTGTTGATTGCTGACAGCTGACAGCAATCTAGACACGCTAAACAACAGCCAATGATAGAACTGGGAGGAGACAACAGAAACATAAAAGCACGTGTCCAATGTACACAATGTCACGATTGACAACAATTGAGAAGCAGGTGCTTGCGCACCTTGCTCTCCAGCGTGCTGCATAAACGGGAAACCGTGACATAATGCCTGTTCTAGCAGTGTTTCCCGGAGGCTTTTTAAAACAATATTCATTTTAAATGACTTCAGTCATGTTTAATTTACATTGTACAATTTAGTTTTCTTACCAAGTAGTAAATGTGTCCATCACTTGGTTGGCCATTGACAACGTCAAACTTAACACTCAGCTGATTTCCAGGTGCCAAAACCGTATTGCTTGCACTGATATGCAAGAAGTCATTGCTTGATGAACTGGCAACGCTTATGTCTTTTGTTGACTTAACTCCATCTACAGTTGCCTGTCAGATATGGGCACATAACATAAACACTATCACAATTATTTTATTACATTTTCAGTAGTTTCAGTTACTTTAAGCTAATCAAAACATGATGTTAATCGAAATATAAACCATATTAATATTGTACTTGAATAGAAAAAAAAACACCATATGTTTGTGACATATCAAACCTATTGGGGGTGTTTCCAAGTGTTTTAAAATGCTCACCTCAACAGAAATGGTTTGCGGTGATTCGCCAAGATTGAAAATAGTAAATGCTACTCCCTCGTTGTCTGTCTTTGCAGTTATGGAGTTCTCTTTGGTGTGTGATACACTAATTTTCACCGGAACATCTTTAGCTGGCAGGCCATTTGAAGTACGCACCACTACCTAATAAATGAGATACCCTTAACTTAACAACTATTACTTGACTACAGTAAATCAGGCTTACAAGGGAAAAGCTTACCTTAACTTCAATAGGCATTTTAGGAATATAGTGTGATCTGGTTCTGTCCAGGTCCACTTTGTATCTCTGTGACACGATGGGAAGTAATATTTCCGACTCTTGTACCTCACCACCTAGCAGGGACATGAAGTCATTTTAAGCTAAAACATGATCAGTTTCAACAGCCAAAAATGATCAATCCATATTGATTTGATCATTCAGTAAAAAGTCATCCTGTTTGAATAAATGGACTGATTCATGAAGCTTTTTGCTAATTTGCTAAATTGTGTACAAAAAAAATTAATAAAGACCATTTCATAAAACTTGTCTGAATTTGAATTAGCAACATGATGATAAAAATATTGTTAAAAAAATATGTTCACTTAAAACAAATTGATGCAGTTGTTACATGACGTTCACCTACATATAGATAATTAGTCAGTACATAATCAGATTCATTTATTGTGGTACAGGGGTGGGGGGTTGCTAATCTTATTGTAAATAACAACAACAACAACAACAACAACATAACAGCATTTTACCTTTTTTTTCACTTTCTACAGCAACTTGACGTATTTGCACTTCATTTACATAACATCCCGTGGCATGTCCGTAGGGGAAAATGTTAATTTTCTCTTCCCATTCACAACTGCTTACATTTTAAATTCTACTGAAATAGAGTGCTGCAGGGATGATGTATTTTTGTAGGTGAACCTGGAAGTTAGCATAACCCTGGTTCCCAACGACAAAATGTCAATAGGATTTTTCCATTGGTTTTTTAGATTATTGCAGAAAATAAGCTCTGTGACCAACAAAAGTTTATGATTCTTACGTTTTTTTTCACCAACATAATCTGCACAAATAAACAGAACTTTTGTCCTAATTTAGTTCCATAAAGTTAATACTGCACCCAGTGGTCAAAAATAGGAACTGCAACAAGCACAAATAGAGGCCCATTGGGGTAGTAATCAGACTGCCCCATGCTCAGAGGACGAGCCATCGATAGGACAGTTAACGAGGTGGTGCCTATTGTCAACATTTTATTTAAAAATATTCCCCAGCTACCAAGATCTTGTTTCATAGCAACTAACTGAAGTTAAATCTAACATTTTTTTGTAAAAAGATACTTAACTTCAGACAGTTTGTCGGTGATGTACAGAAACATTTCTATTGCAAACAAATCGGAGTGAATAATGTCTGTATATCAGAAATGCAGGTACACCACAGAGACCTTGTCAAGAAAGGGAAGATAAATGGTTCTTCATTTTCCAATGGCTGATTTTTTGGGCTAGTATTAGGTCGTGTGGTTTTTGGGATGTAGTTGGGCTGCAAATTTATCTTAAACCTGGCAACCTTGGTTAATGATATTAGCTCTACTGTGTGCACCTTGCAGACAATGTATTGAAAACGATTCAAGACAGGTACATCTAAATGCACTCAGCTGCTAGACTGCATGCTGGATGACTATGTTTAAGCTTTCTGACAATAACGGAGTTACTCTAAAAATCCACTAGATAGTGACCTATAGCATAAGTCATGTGTGATAGCCTCTCAACATAATTTTGTTTGATGTTTGGCTATTTCTTTAATAATGTCATCATGCCCCAATAAAATTATAAAATACTAATTACGTAATTATGTAAATACTAATTATAATTAATTATAATTGTACAAATTATAATTAATATAATTACAGCTCTATAAATGAAACAAAACTCAATATATTATATAAATAATTCATTTTCGAATTGCATCAAGTGATTTTTCCCATGTGTTTACTTATGGTATCTGTGACAGTAACAGCAATGTAGAAACGTATTCCATCCTGGGCTTCCAGCTTTAGTTTTGCAAGTTTCTCCAGGATGTCTGAGATTTTAAGAGTGATTTCAGCTTCACCATTTCTTACCTAAAAGGGAGAAACACAGGCCAATGACAAATGATTTGTGTGTATATTCCTTGTTCTTTTATTTTACTTAATATTGTACAAATGTTGTGACTTACTGGTCCAGTTTTTTCTATTCCCTTGATGAACGTGATTTCATCTGGCCCATCTCTATTCTCCTCTCTCACCCCAAAGCGACAGTGAAATCCACCATTGATTTTCTTTCCATATGAATATCTATTCAGATAATGTATTGTATTCGTAACCAACACATTATTTTATCATAAAGTGGACAAGTTTACTTAGTCATTGCAAAATTTCTATTAAAAAGACTTCAGTCTGTTTGTACACTAGGCATTTTCCTTCAACTGGTAAAGTCCATTTTACATTTAATCCCATGGGAAGAGGGAGCAAGGCAATCGGAAAGCAGGTGAGTACAAACTGATGTCAAGAGATTTTTCCCCCTGACTAATCAGGACACAAGTTGTGGACCAAGTGAGCAAAATTTGGTAATAGGTCATTTGGTAGAAATGAACACAAATTGTTCTTTGAAATGCTTTTGTTAGGGTGACCATGTATCCTCTTTTCCCGGACATGTGATGTGCTTTTGGTCTAATGCTGCAACGTCTGCGCATATTTGCCTTGCGTTATCCCCTCTCTTTAATTCCCCCTTGTCACACATTAATTGGTCAATTATAAAAGGCTTGCAGCAACTATTGGCTGAATTCTGGCTTCTCAATCAATAGCCTACTCTCACCGAATGCACGAAGGTGTAGCGCTGTTGTGTATGACATCAAACAGTTGCTTGACAATAGAATCAATGCCCATGGTCATATAAGGTCATTTTTAATTTCATGGCAATTCGAATGTGTAAATGATGGCAGGAGACACACTCATGGCATCTGATTTTTTATTTTATTGCATGGACACTCAAAAGAATGTTGGAAAAAATGTAAAACGTGGGCAGAATGAGTGCCTATTAATAAAGTTGATATGCTTGAACAAAACCAAAAGAAAAATTAGCTTATTTTTAATCATTTATTCAACAGAAATATCAACAATAATCAAAAAGTAAGTACACCCTTGCCTTCAGAAGCTAGAATTGCCCCCTTTAGCAGAAATAATTTCTTGTAGGCGTTTTGCATAATTTTCCACCAATCTCTGACATCAGCTTGATGGAATTTTTGACCACGATTCCATGCAATATTCTTTCAGTTGCAAGATGTTTGAGGGTTTTCTTGCATGCACTAACTGTTTCAAATCCCACCACAACATTTCAATGGGATTCAAATCCGAGCTTTGACTAAGCCCTTCTATAGCCCTTCATGCTTTCTTTTTGAGTCACTCCTTGATGGATTTGCTAGTGTGCTTAGGATCGTTATCCTGTTGAAAGATCCACATTCAGTTCAACTTTTGGACAGATGACCTCACATTATTTTCAAGCACTCTTTGATATGATGCAGAATTCATAGTTAAATCAATGAATGCAAGCTGTTCAGACCATGAGGCAGTGAAGCAACCCTAAACCATAACATTTCTACAACCATGCCTCACAGTTGGTATGAGCTGCTTCTCCTGAAAAGCTGTCTTTGATCTGCACCAAACATGTCTGCTGTTACTGTGGCGAAACAACTCTATCTTTGATTCGACGGTCCAGAGCACATTATTCAAAAAGGCACGGTCTTTGTCTAAATGCTCTTTGGCAAATACTAGGCTTTTAAAGTCTTTAAAGTCTGTAGTCTGTAGGCTTTTTCTTGGCATGCCTCCCATGCAAGTCAAATTTGTGCAATTTCTTTCTGATTGTAGAAGTATGAACTTTGACAAAAGCAGTTGCAAGACTTTCTAGCAGATCCTGTGATGAATTTAGGGGTTCTTGGAGATGTCTTTTTACATCAGACAGTCTGCTCTTGGGATGAATTCCCTGGGAAATCCAGTACTGGACAAATTGGCAGTCATTTGAAATCTGCACTATTTGTAGATTATGTATTTCAATGTATTTCAGATGTATTTCAAATAATTTGGAGATCTTTTTAAATCCCTTGCCAGACTCATAGGCATCCACAACCTTTTTTTGAAGGCCTTATAGAATTCTTTAGATATTGGCATGATGACACCACACCTCAATAGCAAAGGGAACACCAGACACTAGATGTGAGAGGGGTATAAATAAGACCTGCACTCCCTAAGCAGGTTCTAATCACTGGCACACAATCTTCAACAGCTGATTCTAATTTTATGGATTTGAAGTGTGATGAATGTAGGGGTGTACTTACTTTTTCCATGTGACTAATTTTTCTGTTTTCTGTTACTTTAAATTGGGAAAATTACTTCAAAATGTTCATTTTATGGGTCATTTAATATAGTGTATCACTTTATTAATAGGCACTGTTCCAAAAAGGATCAAATGTTTTCTTGTACAAATGTCAAAAAAGCCAACAATTTCCATGGGGTGTACTGCACATGTCAGTGCAGATGTATTCATCAAGTAACAACATATCAGTTTTTTTCTTGGATGCTTTTTTTATTGTTGGTTGTTGGTTGT
Source organism: Ameiurus melas (assembly GCA_012411365.1). Classification (NCBI taxonomy): domain Eukaryota; kingdom Metazoa; phylum Chordata; class Actinopteri; order Siluriformes; family Ictaluridae; genus Ameiurus; species Ameiurus melas. The sequence goes on along the minus strand of CM022757.1, from coordinate 31,720,099 downwards.
TTAAAATATAAAAGTGATGACATCTTTAGCTATGCCATTTGTTGTGTACTGCTGCATTATGGATTATTTGTATGTCATCAATAATAATAATAATAATAATAATAATAATAATAATAATAAAAAGCAACTGAGAGAAAACATGAAAAGATTATTAATACTACTCGATATGAGCCACTGAAATATCCATTGAAGCTTTTACAAGTTAATGAGAAAGTGAAATAGTTGCGAAAACTTACGAAACATCAATGGAGAATTTAAAGTTTTCAGCGGTCCTGAGGAGATGGTCAGTTTCAGGCTTGATGGTTACACCAAAACTAGGAAGGACTGAACAGAACGTTGTTGATTAATTGAACATCTTGAATTTAATTTGTGAAAATGTTGAGCAATTTTACATTTGGGGAAATATCTGAAATATCTTAAAATACCAATGGTTCATGTTTATGAGCTTGCATAAATCATTATTCAACCAAAAATAAATGAAAAAAATATCAAAGAATAAAATGGTTCAATAGAACTTAACTATAGATACAGTATATACTGTATATATTCTTACAACCTGAGTATATTTGAATGATTTTCATGTAACTTGAATGCATAATTTGCATGTAATGTAATTTCATTCAATAATAATAATAATAATAATAATAATAATAAGATACTATATCATGCAATTATGCATTTTCAATATCCTGAAGCTAAACGTAGAGCTGTTTTAAACCCAGATCCCACCTGATCCTTCTCTGTATCTGTTGCTTATTATGACGATTGTTGTTATAAAGTGTCGCGACGGACTGACACTCGGCGCGAGGGTAAAGAGAATTGCTCCTTTCCCAACTGCCGTACCGGCACGAAGCAGGCAGCCCCACGGTGGGCCTTGCATCAACCGGAAAGGACGCCATGCCGGGGAGAACCCACCGATGCCGTACCGTCCGGGGATTGGAGGATCGGACGGAAGAATTCCACCACTCGCGACCCGGATGGTGGAAATAAAAGGACGCCCTTCCGCCCCGGGAAAGTTGAGTACCGACATACCGAAACGGTTGGCATCCGAGAGAGATCCCCGTACAGGTATTCACCCGTACTCCCCGTTAAAAAGCTGACTAATCTCTCTCTCTCTCTCTCTCTCTCTCTCTCTCTCTCCCCCTCTCTCTCTCTCTCTCTCCCCCCTCTCCCCCCTCTCCCGGTATACACTTCGGCGGAAGGCACCGACATGGAAGAGGACCGCGCCGGCTGAGACGACGCGCAGCGCTGTGGGACTGCCCGAAAACCCCGAGGCTTCTTCCGGGATTCCCCCGCGAGCGTCACGGCGCCAGCCCGGCCCCGCAGACCTACACACACGCCCCCCGAACCTACACTCTACCAAACCAAGAATAAAGCCTGAGTTTTTTTGCTCTACTTCCGCCTCCGTGTCTCTGTGCATCGCCCATCCCGCTACACTGGTGGAGGATGCGGGCATGAGCACAGATCCGCCCCTCACCTAAAAAGAAAAAGGGACTATTATTAGTATTTTTTTCTGACGAAGAGAGGGAAAAAAGAAAAAGAGACTATTATTAGTATTTTTTTCCGTCTTTTCCGACGAAGAGAGGAAAAAAAATGGAGCAGACATTACAGCAGCTGTTGCAGACCAGTGTACAGCAACAGGCCGTCACCCAACAATTTACGGAAAGCCTCCAGGCGGCGACAGAGACTCTGGTGGCGCTACAGTCCCGCGCAGCCTCCACGCCTCTCCCGGACCCGGGACGTGAGCTCCGCCGCCTACTTCCCCCCCCGGCACCTGATGACGACCCGGTGGCGTACCTTGAAACCTTCGAAACCATCGCCCGCCGCGAGGGCTGGGATAAGGATGACTGGCCCCGCGCCGTAGGTCCCCTGCTCACAGGAGAGGCCCGCGAGGCCTATTACAGTCTCGAGCCGGAGAACGCGGCGGACTACAGCACCATGAAAGAGGGCGTCCTGGCTTGGTGCGGCCGAAGCTCTCCCCAAGCGGCCGCCGAGTTCCATTGCTGGGTCTATCAGCCGGCGGCGCGGCCCCGCAGGCAGCTGAACGCCCTCATCCGACTCACCAAAAGGTGGCTCCGGCCAGACCAGCATACGGCCCTTGAGGTGGCGGAAGAGGTGGCTATGGATCGGTTCCTGAGGGCATTACCCTAGATGGTACGACAGGCCGTGGGGGTCCAAGCACCGCGAACGCCCCAGGAGCTCCTGACGGCCCTGGAGCGCACCACCGCCACCCTCGAGCTCGACCCGCAAGAGCCACAGCCCTCGGACCTACCCCTAGGGGCCTCGGGAGTCCGGTCTGACCGGCCACGCCCAGCCGGCACTTGGCGAACCCGCCGGAGGTCGCCCGCCCAAGTAAAGCCCACCGACGAGCCCATGCCCACGGAGCCGGACCTGGGGCCTCCCGGACTGACCCAGAAACCTTGGCTGGCCGGCTGCGCTCTCCATGTACGACAGTTGCCGGAGGGGCCCACCCAGAAGGTGTGGATTGAAGGGAGGCCGATCACCGCGCTGCTGGACACCGGGAGTTTGGTGACCCTCGCCCGACCGTCCATCCTCCCCAGCGGACTCCGACCAGGGGGAAGCCTCACTGTAACCTGCGTTTTTGGGGACACCCGGGAAGTCCCGACAGCTGAGGTGCCAATCCAGGGTGTGACCGGGAGCTGGTCTCTCCACGTAGGCGTGATCCCAGAGATTCTGCCAGCAGTGTCCCCAGTGCCAACGCACCGCTCCCCGGAGGCCCCCGCCGGCACCCCTCATCCCTCTCCCCATCATCGGCGTTCCCTTCGAGCGGATTGGCATGGACCTCGTGGGGCCCCTCCCCAAGTCGGCCCGGGGCCACGAGTACGTCCTGGTGATTGTGGACTACGCCACCCGGTACCCGGAGGCGGTACCACTACGCAAAGCCACCTCCCCCAACATCGCCAGGGAACTGGTACTCTTGTTCAGCCGTGTGGGAATCCCCAAAGACATCCTAACCGACCAAGGTACGCCCTTTGTCTCCAAGTTAATGTCTGATCTGTGTCGGCTGTTGCAGGTGAAGCACCTGAAGACTACCACCCCCAGACTGACGGGCTGGTCGAACGTTTCAACCAGACGCCCGCAAAAATGCTGCGGCAGGTGGTAGACGAAGAAGCGAGGAACTGGGACCTCCTCCCCCGTGCGTACTCTTTGCCGTCCGGAAGTGTCCCCAGGCGCATCCACCGGCTTCACCCCTTCGAGCTGCTGTTCGCCCGGCGCCCTCGAGGACTACTGGATGTACGCCCGAAGCCTGGGAGGAACAGCCGTCCCCGTACCGCTCGGTTGTGGAATATGTCACAATGCAAGACGGATCGCCGAGTGGGACCGATAGTCCAACAGCACATGCGCGTCGCCCAGGTGGAAAGCAGCAGGGTGTACAACCGCCCGGCGCAGCCTCGAGAGTTCCACCCAGGGGACCAGGTACTTCTTCTGGTACCCAGTAGCGCCTGCAAGTTCCTGGCCCGCTGGCAGGGGCCTTACACCATTCTAGAGCGTCAGGGCGCCGTCAACTACCGCCTGCAACAGCCCGGTAGGAGAACGGACGGAAAACTATATCACATTAACCTGTTGAAGAAGTGGGTGGTGCCGGCCCCGGTCGTTTCAGCATACGCCGACCTAGACACAGATCAGAACAAGCGTGCTTTGGTCGACCTCGGGGAGGACCTCACCCCCGCCCAGAGACAGGAGCTCCTCGAGTTCGTGGACCAATTCGCGGACGTGTTCTCCTCCTCCCCAGGAAGGACCCAAGTGGTGCTCCACCACATAAAGACACCGCCAGGGGTAGTGGTGAGAGAGAGGCCCTACCGTGTCCCAGAGGCCTGGCGTAAGGCCATCGAGGAAGAGGTGGAACGAATGCTACGAGACGGAGTTATCGAAGAGTCCAACAGCCCCTAGTCCAGCCCCATCGTGGTAGTGCAAAAACCTGACGGTAGTATTCGACTCTGCAACGACTTTCGCCGACTCAACCAGGTCTCGGATTTTGACAGCTACCCCCTCCCCCGAGTGGATGACCTTGTGGAGCGCCTGGGGCGCCCTGGACCTCACCAAGGGGTACTGGCAAGTGGCCCTATCGGCTGAAGCTCGACCCAAGACGGCCTTTAGCACCGCCACGGGCCACTGGCAGTACCGGGTCCTCCCCTTTGGGCTACATGGGGCCCCGGCCACCTTCCAACGACTGATGGACATCGTCCTACGGCCCCATCGTAGCTTTGCAGCGGCCTACTTGGATGACATAGTCATCCATTCCTCCACCTGGTCGGACCACCTGTTCCATCTGGGGGAGGTTCTAAAGGGACTCTGGGACGCTGGCTTGACTGCCAACCCCAAGAAATGTCACCTTGGGTTCACCGAGGCGCAGTACCTGGGATACCGCATTTGGCGCGGGATGCTAAAGCCCCAGGCAAAGAAAGTTTTGCACACATACACCATGTATGAGTGAATAAAAATAAGGCCTGAGGGAGGATTAGAACTTTTTATGCCCACCTTCATAGTATTTTTGTACACTGAAATTGCTTCAAATTTAACTGTATAGACAGACATATCAAATGTAAATGTCTGATGTCTAGCATTTGCATTCTAATAAGCATAGCTATAAAACTATTTTCTTAAGAACAGTGTGGCTCTTATAATTACTAATAACAATATTAAAAGAAAAAATAAACCAACAAAGAAAAATTTGGAACTTTCTTTTTGCATACCAAACTTTTGAACCTTGAATTCCTGAATAGTAGCACTCTTCTCATCACCTCCGTAATAAACTTTGATCTTCCACACACCTGGCCTGAAGAAAGTGTGATGATGAATAACCTTAAAGGCTTTTCACATGCTCAATAAAACGGCAATTGATTCAGCTTAGGTCTACAAGCAAAAATATTTGGGAGAAATCACGATCAGTAGTAAGTAATAGAATGGATCATATATACATACTGTGAAACATCAGGAATATAGAAGTCCTTGCTGTAAATGCCTAATTTGGATTTGACATGCGATTTCTTGATCGTGTTCCCTTCTGCATTCTGCAATGGATATCACAGTCAAATGTTGATGGGCAATGATAGGTGCACAACTGTTTACATTTTATTTATAGTATCTCAGAAAAGTGAGTACACCCCTCACATTTTTATAAATATTTGATTATATTTTTTAATGTGACAACACTGAAGAAATGACACTTTGCTACAATGTAAAGTAGTGAGTGTACAGCTTTTGTAACAGTGTAGATTTGTTGTCTCCGCAAAATAACTCAACACAAAGCCATTAATGTCTAAACCACTGGCAACAAAAGTGAGTACACACATGTGAAAATGTCCAAATTGGGCCCGATGTGTCAATATTTTGTGTGGCCACGTTTATTTTCCTTTATGTTCACCAGAGCTTCACAGGTTGCCACTGGAGTCCTCTTCTACTCCTCCATGACAACATCATGGAGCTGGTGGATGTTAGAGACCTTGTGCTCCTCCATCTTCCACTTGAGGATGCCCCACAGATGCTCAATATGGTTTAGTCTATCACCTTCACCCTCAGCTTCTTCTTTAGCAAGGCAGTGGTCGTCTTGGAGGTGTATTTGGGGTCGTTATCATGGTGGAATACTGCCCTGCGGACCAGTCTCCGAAGATAGGGGATCATGCTCTGCTTCAGTATGTCACAGTACATGTTGGCATTCATGGTTTCCTCAATGAACTGTCCTGTTAAACCACTGTATGGTCTTGGCCACCATGCTGCAGCTCAGTGTCAGGGCCTTGGCAATCTTCTTATAGCCTAGGCCATCTTTATGTAGAGCAAAAATTATTTTTTTCAGATCCTCAGAGAGTTCTTTGCCATGAGGTGCCATGTTGAACTTCCAGTGACCAGTATGAGGGAGTGTGAGAGCGATGACACAAAATTTAGCACACCTGCTCCCCGTTCAACCCTGACACCTTGTAACACTAACAGGTCACATGACACCAGGGAGGGAAAAGGGCTAATTGGGCCCAATTTGGGTGTACTCACTTTTGTTGCCAGCGGTCTAGACATTAACGGCTGTGTGTTGAGTTATTTTGAGGGAACAGCAAATTTACACTGTTACACAAGCTGTACACTCACTACTTTACATTGTAGCGAAGTGTCAATTCTTCAGTGTTGCCACATGAAAAGATATAATCAAATATTTACAAAAATGTGACTGGTATACTCATTTTGTGAGATACTGCATTTATTCATTTAATTTTTGTTAGGTATTGTATCTAGCGCTGTTTGAAGAACTTACAATTATGTTAATATCTATTGTCTCGGATATCGGACGCATGGCATGATCCAGAGTAAAAATCCTGTATTGAACTGAAATTTAAATTGACACATGATTAACATTTGATTAAGCTTACATGTATTTACATGGAATTATGATTTACAGTTATGTTACAACAACAACAACAACATTGTTTTAATACATTGTTATTACATTGTGTACATGGTATAGCTAGATACACATACTGTATATCTTTATGTTGTCCAGCCCTTCCCAGTGGAAGGTTTATCTGATACTATGGCTGATAGATGGAGGTTTCTATTAAACAGACAGCAGAGTGTATTGTTCTAGTTTGAATAATTTCTGTTGTACCTTTCTGTGTGGGGTTGTACATGGGCTGGTTTGTCTGAATGAAGATGTACCCTCTGTGCTGGGACACCAACACCCGAGTCTTTCTCTTATTCCCATCAATATCACACACCAGATTGAGATATGGCGGCTCTCCATTGGCCGATATTAAGCCTGCAATTTTGTCTGTTAAGATCTTTAAAAAGAGTACAATTAAAATGAAAGGAAATTCTCTTTTACCATTTTATATTTTATATTATGTACCCTCTTATATTATGAACTGCTCTCAAATATATGATGAATGTAATCATTTAGTTACCTCTTTGAATAAGCTGATCAACTGCTATCCTTGATTATATTATTATGTACAGTGCCTTGCGAAAGTATTTGGCCCCCTTGAACTTTTCAAACTTTTGCCACATTTCAGGCTTCAAACATAAAGATATAAAATTTTAATTTTTTGTGAAGAATCACCAACAAGTGGGACACAATTGTGAAGTGGAACGAAATCTATTGGATATTTTAAACTTTTTTAGCAAATAAAAAACTGAAAAGTGGGGCGTGCAAAATTATTCGGCCCCTTTACATTCAGTGCAGCAAACTCACTCCAGAAGTTCAGCGAGGATCTCTGAATGATCCAATGTTGTCCTAAATGACTGATGGTGATAAATAGAATCCACCTGTGTGTAATCAAGTCTCTGTATAAATGCACCTGCTCTGTGATAGTCTCAGGGTTCTGTTGAAAGCGCAGAGAGCATCATGTAGACCAAGGAACACACCAGGCAGGTCCGTAATACTGTTGTGGAGAAGTTTAAAGCCGGATTTGGATACAAAAAGATTTCCCAAGCTTTAAACATCCCAAGGAGCACTGTGCAAGTGATCATTTTGAAATGGAAGGAGTATCAGACCACTGCAAATCTACCAAGGCCTGGCCGTCCCTCTAAACTTTCAGCTCAGACAAGGAGAAGACTGATCAGAGATGCAGCCAAGAGGCCCATGATCACTCTGGATGAACTGCAGAGAACTACAGCTGAGGTGGAAGAGTCTGTCCATAGGACAACAATCAGTCGTACACTACACAAATCTGGCCTTTACGGAAGAGTGGCAAGAAGAAAGCCATTTCTCAACGTTTGGTGTGACGTTTGGTGTGTCTCCCAGGTGGCTTGTGGCAAACTTTAGACGAGACTTTTTATGGATATCTTTGAGAAATGGCTTTCTTCTTGCCACTCTTCCATAAAGGCCAGATTTGTGCAGTGTACGGCTGATTGTTGTTATCAATGTGTACAATGTGTATAAATACTCTTGTTTTGAATGAATAAATCGGGAATTCTCCTGTGAACGCTCATATCTGTCAGTGTGTGTGTTCATTTCGGACTCTCCAGGCCTGAACTCTGTAGCAATCCACACTTTCTACATCATAGTAGCACAGAACTAAAAGTAACTAAAAGTTACTAGAAGTTAATGGTAAAGCAGGCTGGAAGGCATGACGGAGATCGAAAAGGCGTACAAGGTAGATTCCTGTGAGGTGGAAACCTAACATAAAATATGGGATCAGTGTACAACCCTCGCTACTACCAGAGCCATAGCCGCCACTTGTGTAAAGAAGGGTATACTTTCTTTTCCCCATAACCATATATTTTTCCATGTTTGACTTATTTAATTCAAGCACATTTTATTTACCTCAAGCTCTAGTGTTCCAACTTTTCCTTTTTCAGTGATCCTTATGGTCTCCTTCTTTGACACAGAAGCACGTCCCACCTCCTGCTCTAAGTAACAGATCACAGGTTTGTTCAGCAGTCCCTCCCCAACCTGGACTGACACCTTTTCCTTCACGCCAACATGAATAACGCTGGGAGCCGTCACCAGGAATCTAATATATTCAAAAGTATTTTCAGTTGTGGAAAAACATGTGTTTTCAACTAAAGGCTTTTAAGGAGTCACTAGACTCCACAGTTACTCTGTCATTTTCATGTGATTGCTTAATCATTCTTCTAAAATATTTCCAAATATCAGAAGCATAAAATTTTATTCTATTTAATATGCAGCAATACGACACTCCCAGGACTGCTGCGATAGGGGTTACATTTGTTTCAGTGGTATAGGCACTTTCAGCTTTCATCTATATTAGTTAAAATAACTGTCTGGATTAGCAAATCACTTTTCACTCTTACAAGCACTGTGCACTTTATTTCAAGGGTCTCGTACTAGCTATGAAAAGATTTGGTGAATTGTAAACAATTTGAAAAGTGTTTACAAAACATTAAAACAAAACTCAAATATTTTTCATACCAAACTTGATGGTCATTTGGTATTAAAATACAGTTGCCTACACAAATTAAACATATAAAAAGTCTGTAAAATTTTAATAAATCCCTAGACCTGCATGGACACATCCAATCTAAATCCTAACCCGTTCATCTATATTTATGTCATGAGGCATATGTCTTTATTCAAAGCAACTTTTAATTAAGCTATGCAGATGAAAGTTAAGGATCTTGCTCAAGAACCCAGCAGTGGCAGCTTGGCAGTACCAGGATTCAAACTTACAAGCTTCCTGTCAGAATCCCAGAGCCCTAACCACTGAGTCACCACTGCCCTGAGCAATGAATGGTTTCACTCTCACTCCAATAAGTACTTGATAACTAAGTTTAAACAGAAAATTGCACAGAAGTTCAAATGACCAGCACAGAACTCAAGCTGTGATAAGGCGCCAAAGAAACAAAGCCACAAATCACACACTGTGTACTTACTTCTCGGCAAAGACAAGCTGTGCAATATAACCTGAGCAGAGCAGCAGATACAGAAGAGAACCCATGTTCACACTTTCTCTGTAGTTTCAGAGTTGGTGTCTGTGCTCCAAGTGAGCTCCAGTGGTTATTGTGCTGCTTTTTCCTTATCACCAGTCTTTATCTGGTAAAAGTAGGATCCAAAATAGTTTCATTGGGACATTATGTTGCACAACTTGGGGTACTCCTCATTGGATAAACCAACTGGTGCAATTTCTCTAAAGTCATGTGATTTCACAGAAAACAATACTTATCGTGCCAATAAAACAAACAACCCGAACCTGTTAATTTTGGTCAAGTAAATATAATAATAATAATAATAATAATAATAATAATAATAATAATAATAATAATGATAAACACATCCCATAAACTTTTGTTGACACTTTATTTACAAGAATATCATTATAATTATCAAACTAAATTATATGTGAAATAAAACACACTGAGATTTCCCTCCTTATAAAGACAGACACACACATAAAGTCCTAACAGTGACAAAATGCCTCTAATCCATAAAACATGGGAATGTACAAGATTTGGTGAAATATTGAGTTTTATTGATGAATGAACATCTAAATAGTATACGGGGGAAATATAGTAGTAAAGGGACAGGCAATAGCTGGATATGCCAAATAAGGTGAGATATAAACATTTGAGAATGCTTAAATCATCTTTTATACTGTATTGATATATGTGCAGATCTCACGTGTTAGGTAAAGTATTGATTTTTTTTTATTTACTTTTGCATATTTGTGTGTGTGTGTGTGTGTGTGTGTGTGTGTGTCATTGAACCTGGTCAGTGGGTCTGTTGTAGTTGCCAGGAACATGGCAAGTTTAATTCAACCTTCCTCTAAAGTAGTTCTTCTGTGCCTCTCATATCACTTGCTGAAGGTAGCAGCAAGCCAGAGGTATGATGTCCATCCACAACTCCTGCTCAGTGATCAGACAGATGCAAGAATTGCGTTTGGACAATCAGCCTCTGACAGCCAAATAGGCAAATGAAGCTCCAGAGCATGTCCAGGCGCTAAAGATCCATTCTTTTCTGCTATATTGAGAAATATTATACACATGATAAATGGAAATTTCATAGTATGAGAAAAAAAACACATAAAAGCTAAGAATAATTGTGTTATGAGGCTTCACTGCATTGTAAAATTTCACATTCTGGACTCATACTTCTGTACCGCTCAACGTACTATCAAATTCCGATAAAGTCCTACCCAATTACAATTTTTTTGTAAACTTTCTAGAACGTAAACATGACAAATCCAAAAACAGTCCTTTCAAATTACTTTAGGAAATTAGTTTTTAATGTGTCTTAATCATGTGTCTCATCTAACACACAGCCAATCTCTACATTCTCATCTGGCTGTGTGAGAAACTGGACATTTTCTAGGTTTTTAATTTTTTTTCCCTCATTCAATCTAGATTGGTTGTTCAAAAGCTATAATCATCTCTTAATCTGCTTAAGCTGTTACCTTTGGTTCTGCTGCTGAGATGGATCACTTGTAAACCAGCAAAGCTCCAAAATTCCATATCAGAGTGTTCTGGTTTATGTCTGACGACGTCTCCGTCTTGCTCCATCTCTCTGTCGGTATCTTTGTGTGTGTCTCTACATCTCTCTCTCCCTCTCATTCTATCCATCTCATTACATGCAGCACTGGGGTTACCTAAGAGACTGGGCCTCAAAAGAGAAAATCTCTCCAGTCACAATAAACGGTGAAAGTGACAGAGGACAAGGAGGGAGGGGACCAAGGGGGCAGAGCAAGAGGGAGAGAGGGAGAGATGCCAGATGACAGGTGGATAGAGAAGAAATTAATAAGGGCCTTGGTTTGAGTGACAGTGCTTTCAGATGGTCAAAAGTATGTCTCAGACACTTGAACCTGGCTGATAAAGTGTTGTTTGAGGGTGTGCAAAGCAAACATGATTCTCTACTTTACGGGTGTAATATAAACTTATGTTTAATGTTAACCAACGATATTTCCTACTCTACTGAACTGTAAGAAATATTTATACATTACATAAAAAGCAATTGAGTCGAAATAAAAAACAAACAGAAAAAAAGCACAGTTTCTCCCCCATGAATGAATCAGTACACATGTATAGGTTTGTCAAATTAATCTTTTTATTTTTCTCACCATCAGCCTAAACATTTTTTCTTGATTTTCACTTGTGCATATGTGGGGGCCACGGCAGCTTAGCAGCAGAATAAATCAGATGGCTTCCTTTATGCCTTTTTCTTAGAGAGCATACATTACCACTGACCATCGTGTTGCCATGACAGTCTCTGCACAAAAGGGCGTGGCGTGGGAACTGCTCATGGGGGTCAGGAGTGAGGGTCAGAAGGGTAAAGGTCACCAGCAGTTGGACAGTGCACAAGAGGAGCAGAGGCTGAGAAAGGAGCATGGGGGAGGACACTACCAGTGAGTTAGTGGCCTCAACAGGGCATTAACATTGAACTGTGTTGTGACAAAGGAGTGTTGACGAGGTTCACCTAAAATCTCGGTGTCCGGGGTGTTTCGATGACAAACACTACATCATTGAAGACCTGCTAATGTCTAATGGTCCATGCAGAAGGACATGGCTATTCTTACTGCTTGCACAAAGGCTCAAATAGCATATCAAACACCAGAGTTAACACTATATACTCACTGTTAGAAGTCTGTTAGAAAATTTGCAAAAACTATAACCTTAAGCAAGAACGTTCAACCTTTTTAGCATAAAAGTATTTTTTGACTACAAAAACTCCAAAATGTAGCAACCAGGGAGGTCCTACAAAAGACACAATGATCTTTCTTTATGAAAGAAGAACTTGCAGGCCATAATCTCCATTATCCACATATAAAATGATAGGGTGTCACAGTTGGAAGTCTCATACATCATTGGTTGGTAAAATACTATAATCTCATTGTTCTGACAAAACAATGATGCATTCATACACACGCACACACACAAATATATGTATATATATATATATGTATATATAATCCATACATGCATACAACTGAAATAAAACTACAAACCTCTAGACTACTCATACCTTATCTTAACACTTTTGCTCAACTTTACTTATTTGACTTTTTATTTTATTAACCCTTTTTCATCAAGGTTGATAAAATAATTTTTACAGAATTCCTAATGCAGCCTTAAAAATGTCCACCTTTGCCAAAGTCTCCACTGCATTACATTTTTCCTTTAGATATATTAAAATGTGTTACATGTTACCTTTAAACACAAACGGAAATCTGCAAGCATTACCAGAAACTCATTACAATTGATTTGATTCTTTATAATAGTCAACCATTAACATTTATCACTGTAGCGTATTTTAAAAACCAGCACCAAATCTATTAAATCTATCACAACATGATAAACTGTCAGTTGATTTGCAGTAATAATTAGATTTACACATTGTACCAAATATGTGGAAGTTATCATTTATACGACCCCTTCCTAAAAAAAGGGAGAGCTAAAGATCTAGAGGACTTCCGTCCTGTGGCCTTGACATCAATACTTGCTAAATGTATGGAAAGGGCCATTGGTTATCATCTAGATGTACTACAATTTGCTTATAAACCACAAAGAGGTACAGAGGATGCCATGCTCACTATGCTTTATACATTTACAACAGCAAAGGCTTATGTGCGTGTTCTTTTTATTGATTTGACCTCTGCGTTTAACACCATACAGATAAATTTGCTCTAAGAATGTCTTTTGGCTCTAGGAGTAAATGGGGGAATAGTTCATTGGATCAATTATCTTTTACGAAATAGACCACAATGAGTTTGTGCTCGGGGGGTTAAATCAAATATTATGTTTTTAAACATGGAGACGCCCCAAGGATGTGTTCTGTCACCTCTGTTGATACAAATGAAGTAAGAATGCAGATTGAGAATTATAAATTATACAAATATGTAGATGACATGGCACTCGTTGCACTTTTATGGAAAGACTGTAAATTCTGAGTATGAGGAGCAGGTGTTAAAACTAGAAAAATGGTGTGAAGCAAGTTCCGTATTGACAAATGTCAGTAAGACAAAATAATTGCTTTTAAATCATTCAAAGCCCCTAACAGAAATACTGTTATGTGATCAACCTGATGGAATTGTGAAGACCTTCAAATATTTGGGAATGATGATTGACTGTAAATTGAATGCACATCTTATTTGTAAGAAAGTAAATCAGAGATTATTGATGCTGAGTAAACTAAGGGTATTATCAGATTGCTTTGCAAAGAGTCTATACTAGTTTAATTGAGTGTTTTAGGGTATAACATAACTGTGTGGTTCGGAAGAATTATATTTGTGACTAAAGTAAAATTAAACAGAATGCCAAGAGTGGCAGGTAAAAACATAGGATCCAAGGAAAGGTCAGTCGATCAATTTTGTGAAATTGCTGTTCAGAGGAAAGCTTTTTCTACAGTGTCTTGCGAAAGTATTCGGCCTCCTTGAACTTTTCAACCTTTTGCCACATTTCAGGCTTCAAACATAAAGATATAAAATTTTAATTTTTTGTGAAGAATCACCAACAAGTGGGACACCATTTGAAGTGGAACGAAATCTATTGGATATTTTAAAAATAAAAAACTGAAAAGTGCGGTGCAAAATTATTCGCTCCTTTACTTTCAGTGCAGCAAATTCACTCCAGAAGTTCAGCGAGATCTCTGAATGATCCAATGTCGTCCTAAATGACTGATGGTGATAAATAGAATCCACCTGTGTGTAATCAAGTCTCTGTATAAATGCACCTGCTCTGTGATAGTCTCAGGGTTCTGTTGAAAGCGCAGAGAGCATCATGAAGACCAAGGAACACACCAGGCAGGTCCGTAATACTGTTGTGGAGAAGTTTAAAGCCGGATTTGGATACAAAAGATTAGTTCTTGGATACAAAAAGATTTCCCAAGCTTTAAACATCCCAAGGAGCACTGTGCAAGTGATCATTTTGAAATGGAAGGAGTATCAGACCACTGCAAATCTACCATGACCTGGCCGTCCCTCTAAACTTTCAGCTCCGACAAGGAGAAGACTGATCAGAGATGCAGCCAAGAGGCCCATGATCACTCTGGATGAACTGCAGAGAACTACAGCTGAGGTGGGAGAGTCTGTCCATAGGAGACATAGGAGTGGCAAGAAGAAAGCCATTTCTCAAAGATATCCATAAAAAGTCTCGTCTAAAGTTTGCCACAAGCCACCTGGGAGACACACCAAACGTCACACCAAACGTTGAGAAATGGCTTTCTTCTTGCCACTCTTCCGTAAAGGCCAGATTTGTGCAGTGTACGGCTGATTGTTGTCCTATGGTCAGACTCTCCCACCCAAAGTTTAGAGGGACGGCCAGGTCTTGGTAGATTTGCAGTGGTCTGATACTCCTTCCATTTCAAAATGATCGCTTGCACAGTGCTCCTTGGGATGTTTAAACCTTGGTAAATCTTTTTGTATCCCAATCCAGTTTTAAACTTCTCCACAACAGTATTACGGACCTGCCTGGTGTGTTCCTTGGTCATCATGATGCCCTCTGCGCTTTCAACAGAACCCTGAGACTATCACAGAGCAGGTGCATTTATACAGAGACTTGATTACACACAGGTGGATTCTATTTATCACCATCAGTCATTTAGGACAACATTGGATCATTCAGAGATCCGCGCTGAATTTCTGGAGTGAGTTTGCTGCACTGAAAGTAAAGGAGCCGAATAATTTTGCACGCACCACTTTTCAGTTTTTTATTTGCTAAAAAAGTTTAAAATATCCAATAGATTTCGTTCCACTTCACAATTGTGTCCCACTTGTTGGTGATTCTTCACAAAAATTTAAAATTTTATATCTTTATGTTTGAAGCCTGAAATGTGGCAAAAGGTTGAAAAGTTCAAGGGGGCCGAATACTTTCGCAAGGCACTGTATAACAAGAGATAAAACACAACCTTTGAATCATGTTTTTGAATTATTACGATTTCGTCATCGTTATAGAACACCAAAAGCAACTAAAGCAATATATAAGCAAACTTTTGTACAAAATGCAATAGGTCTTCTGAATAAGGGGTAAGAAATGTGAATATTTTTAGCTTTTGATGTTAAAGTGGACGTTGTGTATTGTTATATGTATTGTGGATGTCATGTATTGGTAATTGAATTCTGATTGTATGGCGAGGCCAACGACCAATTTTCAGCCAAGGCTGAACAATAAAGTACAACTAACTAACTAATAACTAACTTTCATAATAGCGCTTATGCATTGATTGGGGAAAATGTCCTATGTCAATAAATTTTAAACAAATTCATAAACTTATACAAATCTTATTGAAAGTTAATAATTGATTAAAAATAGCAGATTTTTCACTGTTACATGTTTTATTGATAAAGTATAATTCTAGCATTGGTGATGCTCTAATAAGTGCCAAAAACGAAAACAGGAAACACTTCCATATTTCACTTAGCATGTTCCATTCTGAAATTATATTATATGTGATTCCATTCTGAGCATGGGAGCTTTGGCCAGGCCATGCTCACAGGGAGTGGAGTGAAGGTGAGGTCAGGCAGGTGGAGCCTGGGTTGTGGTTTTGGGGGTTACTCCATGGAGGTCAAGGGGAGACAGCCAAAGGAGCAAATGGGAGACAATGTCAATATGCAAATTGTGTCATTTAGAGCCACGGCCCATTTGGCTGCAAATTTACATTCCCATATGTTCCTCAGGAGCGTCTGCATTGTTTAACAGCAAGCGAATTTCTATGAGAATTTCCATATGCACTCTCACACATAAGCGTCCCCATTAAGAACATTTATATGGTTGGAAAAAAAAAACCCAGTAGGTGTAAAACTGATAGCCAAAAATGATTCAGCAGCCTAGGCATGGTTTTAATAAATTGTTATTAATCAAGTATATTTAAACAACAAGCAACAGGCAACAATGCACACTATCACAACTTATTAGTATATGAACATGATATAATATACATTCAAGGGCTGTCCATGTAAACAAAATAGAAGCAATTATCATAGATTGAATTTGTGGTACAATTCCTAGGGATGTAACAATCATATAATTTGGATTGATGCATAAATTTAAATAGAAATGAATTGAAGCCACAACTGATTGAAATGAATATAAGCAACAATCATACATGGATTGTTATTGATCATAATTGATTATAATTCAACTGATATTCAAAAAGACCAATAACTGGTGGGTAAAAAAAATCTGCTTTTTTTTTTTAAACAGATGTGTAAACACATTCTTAAAATAGTCCTTCTCTACATTCATGATACATTCATGATCCATCATCATTCATAAATTATCATTCATAAAATAATCGTAGACAACTAAATTAAATCGTATTGTATAATATTAAAGCAAATTCACTGGCACCAGCAAATATGTAATTGTTGGCTTAAAAATGTAAATTGTATCATATCTTGTGGAACCTGATGTTTACACTCCTAAAAACAATTTCATTGGTATCTTTACAACAAACTGTGTTAAAATCGATGCTATTGATTAGTTATGTGAACTGCAATTTAAACTTGATATTTCATTTGTTAGATATCAGGCTAGAAGGATTAACACACTATCCATAACTATCCACACTACATGGGTATGCTTTAATGTGTTTTTTTTTAACCTTGAAGTTATTCTCTAATGTTTTTATTTTGCTGATGCATTTTATTGCATATTTCACATTTTAACCACAACCACCATGAACTCTGGGTCTAGGTCTTCTTTATCAACACATTTGCTTGAGCCAAACTTCTGTTTTTAACCAACATATTCAAAAAGGTCTTTTCCCAAGTTTAGTTACCTTTTCTTATATTCTGTAGCCAATGACACCTGATTTTCCACATCTCAAGTCCACTATGCTAGCTATGTAACACCAAGGGTGGTGAGAATACCCTGGTTTTTATGTTTCAATTTTATGAATCCTGCATAACCACCAGAATTCCCTGTCATTCTGATTCAGCACCAACCCAATGAGAACTCCGTGAGAATGTTCCAGGGAAAGACCACTGTAATGAAAGCAGTATTTAGTACAAATTGTTGTAAGGTCTCCAGTAAGTAATCAAGGTACAATGTAAAAGAAAAAAAACCCTGTAATTTACATTAACAAATAGGCAGCTGTGGTTGCCAGAACTTTACTGTAAAAAATACGGTATCAATGTTTTAAGTTGTACAGGAATGCACTTTGTCTACTGTATATTTTACAGCTCATAACTGTCTAAGTTAAAGGTTCATGTTGTAATATAGATGGCTATGAACCATCCTTATTACAGGTCATAAGTGACAAATTTAACGGTTTATGGTGTAATAATTACAGTGCATAAGTGTCTAATTTAAAGGTTTTATTATTCATTTATAAGAGGCATAAAAGGCAGAACTATCGGTATTGGCCGATATCGCTCTGAATAATCGGGTTATCAGTATCGGCTGAGAAATTTTGTATCGGTGCATTTCTAGGCATAATACATTGTGAGGGAGTGATAGAACTGACAACAATGGTCAAATAATAGAAGAGATGTTAGGTTTAAATTTTTTTGTGTATTTAAGTAATGGTGAAAGTACAAGAATTGATGTAAACACAGGGAAAGAGTTAGTACCTTACACTAGTATCAAACAGCGTAGCAGCAATATGATTGGTCAGTGTATCGAGTAGGAACAATGAGTGATCAATACCCAGTGTGGTGCAGAATAAATATAGAGGTAACAGTAAGTATAGAGAGTACAAGTGACAAGTGGAATCTCTGAAAAGTGGACTGTGGAATATTTCAGGAGGAAAGTAATGTACAGTATCTCACAAAAGTGAGTACACCTCTCACATTTTTGTAAATATTTGATTATATCTTTTCATGTGACAACACTGAAGAAACGACACTTTGCTACAATGTAAAGTAGTGAGTGTACAGCTTGTGTAACAGTGTAAATTTGCTGTTCCCTCAAAATAACTCAACACACAGCGATTAATGTCTAAACCACTGGCAACAAAAGTGAGTATGTGGCAGTAATTAAACATGATGGATACCAACTGCCGTAAAACACAAAATAAGGAGGAGGAGGAGGAGGAGAAGAAGAAGAAGAAGAAGAGGAAGAAGAAGAAGAAGAAGAAGAAGAAGAAATGACCAAAGCTGACAGTTTGGTTCATGTAGGTTCTGCTACTAGAAAAAACAGTAATGGCTAAATTCTTATCAAGTCAAATCAAATACATCATCAGCCCTGTTTGTTTGTTATTATTTACCATAGCTGAAATAAATATGGCTGTTCACTTAAAACATATTTAAACAGAAATAACCTGTAAACAAACAGGTATTAATTAGTGTTGGGCAGAGCGAGGCTTCGTGGTGCACTGAAACAGTTGAAGTAAATGTGTTGTACTGTGTTCAGGCTTCGAACCAATCCAACACCCGTCTCCACGGTGACACCTAGTGGTCACTTGCAGGGGTTGCTCTGAAACAATTTTATTTATTAACAATGTTATTTTTAACACCTGTCTGACAACTACACGAGCTTGGTTTTGTAACCTGTAGGCTCCTCATTGTAAATAACTATAAGTTATTTTGGTCATGAAAAATGAAGATTAATAAATGCAAAGCTGTCCAGATTCTCTCTTGTACGGTGGCCGAGAAGTACAAAACAAAGCACAAATATGAAAACGAAACAACTAATTATAAACACATTAACAAATCAGAGAACATATGAACTAATCAGACAAAACGGAAAAGGTAGGCATATTTTGTGAATGCATTACTTATCGCTGATTGGACGACATATCTGTCAATCAAGATATACAGGAAGTACAGCAGGCTGTAGTAGTACTGGAAAGTCAGTTCATGTGTGCAAGTGGTAATATATTTTGCCCTTACTGCAGTTAAAATAAAAATGTAACAAATCTACGGTGTGTCCTCTGATCTGTCCCCTGTGGATCTTGCAGAAGCCGCATAACATCATCACGTTTTACACACAACTCGTGTTTCTGCTGAAGCGCTAACCGCATTAACCAGCCAGTTTATGCAGCTCTGATCTTATAGCTTTCCTTACTTCATTTAATGGGGATTAATTTTTTCCTCTAAACAGACCTGCGTCCTTTAGGTGTGTTTTTAGAGAGCGCAAGCAAATCTTTATGCCGTGGTATTTTAACAGCATTTCCAAAATCACGGCATATGAGTGTCCTTCCTCAAAGTAACGCTTAATAAATTCAATTTTCTAATTTCTTGCCAGTATACACTTTTTATTTTCGAACATTTAAAGTTTCGCTATGGGCAAAAGAAAAAAATGGTTTAATGTAAATACAGAAGTCCACTAATGTACAAGAAACAAAATTGTTTACAGTTTCTTACTTCCTGTATATCTTGATTGGCAGATGTGTCAATCAAACAGATTTGTTAATGTGTTTTCTGATTTGTTAATCTGTTTCTGATTTCGGACACATCGATGTGTGGTCCAATCAGCAGTAAGTAATCCATTCGCTAAATAGACCTATTTTTTCCGTTTTGTCTGACTTGTTAATGTGTTTTCGAATTTGTCATTTTGTTTATAACTTCTTGTTTTGTTTTCGGAGTTGTCATTTTGTTTTCATATTTGTGTTTTGTTCTGCACTTCTCGGACACCGTACTTTCCCCTACGTAATAACCCACACCATCTGGTCGTCTTCAATTTTGATCAGGAAATTTTGGTGGGATTTCACGTCAGACGATTAACAAGGCATCCCTAAGGCGAGCACTGACCACGGATCAGTCCAAACACTATTGAATCATCTCATTTTTAGAAACCTACGTAATAAAACTGACCGGTGAACACTTCAAAGTATATATGAAAACCCTGGTCCATTGGTTCACCTGGAGACCAACACCCCCCTAGCGGCGAACCATGGAACTTTCGAAACAGTGATGACGTAACGAAGCCTAGTTTTCTCAGATCACGTGACTTGGTCAGTTTGATTCGCGCTCCGAGCCCTGACTCGAAACAAAAGATTCATAAAGGTTTCATAGCTTCACGAAGCAGTGTTTCGAAAGCGCCCATCACTACTATTAAACGCTTTCCTTTCTAATATCCCTTGTTGCAACACACGTGTCAAGAGAACGGTATTATTGTTTGTGGCTCGTTATCAGAGGGAAATGCGCTCTCTGTCCACTAGGAGGCTGACTAATGAGGCACTTACCCGGATACAAAACATTCGCTTCATATTGCGTGTTTGGTCAAAATAAATATTTTACCTGTGAGGTATTTATAGATCACTTCAATTCTGTAGCGGATCACGTTGCGCCCCGTGTGCGGGTTTTTAGCCAAAAAGGCAAAAGCCAATGTTTGCATAACATAACTGGTAAGTAAATGATTTGTGCTAAGCCTGTTTGGTAGGCTCGCTAGCTAGCATACACGCAGAGCTTGGTTGCTAGGGAGTTGGAGGCTGTTGGCGTTTGCATTTGATAGCTAGTCAGCGTCGGTTCGTTGATTATTATCATCATTATTATCTTCCTGCGTATTTGCTCTTGGACTTTAAAATATCTGTCGGAGCAGGATAGCATCCACAGAAGTGAAGTGTATTCAGCGTCTTTTTGTAATCAGTTAAATTTCCGATAGCGTTAGCTGCGTGTTCTCTGTGGCTAGCACGACTAGCTAGCTGTCTGCGCAGAAAGGTAACGTGCCACTCATGTTCGCTACACTTAAACACACGTGCAAACGCTACGCTTGATTGATGTAAACAAAAAAAATCTTAAATGATTTAACGTTACTTGGGTTGTAATAAGAAGGCCGGACCAAACGAACCGCTGGGGATACAGTACCGCATTTAGGGCGCCCGTAGCTGAGTGGCGCTGTTTGGACGCGCAGGCCTTGTCGGCCATTTTTGTTGACATTCCGTCTCTCCCTTTATCTCGCATGCAGTGATCTGGCTGCGGACACTGTATACACTGAACTCGAAGGAAGGCCGACACATGTTAACGTTTGCGATTTTAGATTGAGTATGAGTGTGTATATATATTTAAGATAATTTAGTTGGTAAACACACACTTGTTGGAGGGGGTTTCTAGCCGCAGTACTCCGCGAACGCTGCATGTGACGTCAGTGGTGTGGTCCAGTGCAGAGGTGGCTGTAGATCACTGTGGCACTTTTACTGGGTTCGAAACACTACAGCCAGACAGTAGTGAAGACCATCTGTTCGATTGAACTAATCAAACAGCAAAGTGTTTATTATAACCCAGTCTTGAGTCAGATGTATGCTGTGTTTGTCTGTTGCACTTATTCTTATTCTTATTCTCTGCCTGTGTACTAGTGAAGAGCAGTAGTCTCCTCTGGATTGGCCAGTTTGGCTTGCATCTATGAACTCTTTGGTGCCTACCACGTCGGCCGTCAGTAGCCCTGTCAGTTCCCTGGACTCCCCCCTCTCTGTCATCAGTTCATCCACTGGCTCTCCGGGTGTGCCGGTGACCCCTGCGGTGGGTTACGGACCCATCAGCAACCAACAGGTGGGCCACAGTCAATTACATGCACGAAGAAAAGCCATGCAATGAAAACCGAAACGATCTCCTGCGCTGCACTACTTTTCACACTTGAAATAGTTTTACTCTGGGTCGTTCAAAACCCCGGGTATAAACAGAGTCCTGGGTTATGTTGTTTTGCACTGCTCGGAAATCATTGGTATTCATGATCTGGTGTTTCACACGGTACGTTCCTAAAGCCTTTGCTAACCTTTGCAGTGTCGGCGACCGTGATCGGTTTAAATACAGCATGCGACCGGTTTAAATACCGGCTTGTCTCGTGTTTTCACAGCTGTGAGGAAAAAAATATCGCCACGTAAATCGTCCTTGGTTGTTTCAAGACTTCTGAGAGGCACTTAAGGCAAGATAACAGACATTTATTATTATTTTTTTAATTCCTTGAAACGCTGTGTAAAAATTCCCTTTCGGAAATGAGGAAAGCGGAGGCAGGCTTGTGACAATTCAAAGGGAGCTCTTTATTTTATATTTCTTAAATTATTTACTTTAGCTTTTCAGCCATTTTATTTTACTGCGCACACACACAAGCATAATTAACATAATTATACACACTCACTACCTGCCAAATGTTAAGACGCACTCATCCATCCATCCATCCACAACCGCTTACTCCTTTTCAGGTTCGCAGGGAACCTGGAGCCTATCCCAGGGAGCTAAGACGCACTCATTCTTTATTTATTATTATTTTTCCACATTTTAGAATAATAAAGTCATCAAAACTCTGGAGTAACACAAATGGAACTATTGGAATTATGCTGTGATACAAAAAACAAAGTAAATTTTTTTTTTTATATATATATATATATATATATATATATATATATATATATATATATATATATATAAATAAATAAAAGCTTCTTCAAAGTAGACACCCCTTTTGCCTAGAATCTCCAGAAATGTATTTTTGGCATTTTTCTTAGCATCTCAACTGATTTCTTGAGGAATCCCCCTGAAATGCATTTTAAACTGTATTAAAGGAGTTCCCATCGATACTGGACTCTTATTGGCTGATTTTTGGAATATTTCGCTCCGAGTCATCGCTTTTAAAAAAAGAATAATTTTTTTTCTAAATAAAATGTTATTAATTTCTTTCATTAGAAAGCTATGTTGGCGCAATTTTATTGTTGTCTAGAACACAGATTTCAAACTTTTAATCATACACCTTCACAATAAAAGGTTTTTAAGATCATGAGAAACATTTTAGTCAAGTGTCCCCAAACGTTTGACCAGTAGTGTACATGTTTTTCTCTGGCTTGTTGCGGGAGGCCTTAAAAACACAGACGCACGTGTGTAACCTCGGATTAACGAGACCCAGATGAGAATCGTCACGCGCTACCTGCTGGTTCGAGCTGCCTTCTCGCTGTCCACAGCTGACACTCGACCAAACCTCGCTACCACACGCTGCAACTACTGTTTACACAACACGCAGGGTTTCTGTGAGTGTACAAAGCACGTGATAGGAGACACACACTGTTCAATTTCTTATTGGGTCTTTTGCTAAGCATCTAGCCGTAACATTTTAACACCGTACACCTCAATGCGAACACTATCAAAAGTGGGTTTCATAACCCCGGGTAAAACGCAGTGCTAACACTGCTTCTAAGTTACAAGCGTGAAATGTTCCTCTACCTGGGATTAAAAGCGGGGTTTAGAACGACAATAACCTGAGGTTAAGTACAGCCCTATAGTGTCATTAATCCACACTTGGGACATAGAGGACAATGAGTTGACAATTCTTTAAATATCCTACTTATTGTAGAATATAAATTACCCCCTTCCCCATGTCTTCATGCTTCCCTTAGATTAATTCCTCGATGTCTGAGCTGCACACGGTTAGCAGCTCTGACGATGTGAAGCCATCTTTTGTTCTGAAGTCTCCAGGAGGCACTGGGCCAATGCTGTCCCAAAAAAGACTCTGTGCCATCTGCGGGGATCGCTCCTCCGGTGAGTACTTAGGAAGGTCATACCAGTTTTAGAGAGGCTTTAAGATTTGTTTTCCTATAATCAAGTAGATAATTTTAGCGCTGGCGCATTCACTGCTGTGGCATTTGTTTTGGTTTATGAATTAGTACCTCGGCTGTACATTTCTTATAAACAGTTTGGGTTTAATGTTTGTTCACGTATACCAAAATCATAATATTGATCCAGGATCAGTGGTAATCCAAGATGCTTAGTAAAAGTAATCCTGCCTCACTAATTTTTTTACTCTCTAATTTCCGGTTCCTTGTTCAGGGAAGCACTACGGGGTGTACAGCTGCGAGGGCTGTAAAGGCTTCTTTAAGCGCACAGTGAGGAAGGACCTGAGCTACATCTGCAGAGACAGCAAAGAGTGTCTTGTGGACAAGCGCCAGCGCAATCGTTGCCAGTACTGCCGTTACCAGAAGTGCCTAGCCATGGGCATGAAGAGAGAGGGTGTGTATTTTGAGTTGTGCTTTCATCGTTATGTAATGGGGTTGCCATTGCTTGGTCTTATCTTGGTTTGGTCTTTTTGGCCCTATTCAGCTTTGGCCTTAAGATTTGAATATGTGCATGGCGCTAAGTTCATGCGAACAGGATCCGGTGTGTTTTATGATCCTACCACTTGGAATAAATTCAGCATGTGGCCACATTACATTTATAGTATGAACACCAATGTGTTCATAATATAATAAATTGCCAGTGACCAGTTTTGTGAGGTTCTCATTTTTACTATGGAATTAAGCTATTTTTGAACTGCCCATGCTGTTGATACTTGTAAAAGGTTTTTTTTTGTTTGTTTGGTTTAAAAATAAATAAATAAATCTGTATTACGGGGTTAATTTTGCTTAGAACAAGCAGCACTAAGGAGTTTTGTAACTTACATTTTTTTTCAATGATAAATGATACCCGATGAATAATTCATCCTCCTGCACAAAATATACAACAAACTGTAATCACATTTTCATCAGGAAATAAAAGCAAAACAAAAATGTCAGCGTATTTGTGGGGTGAAAACAGGAAGGGGAGCTTTTTATTTTTTTTTTTTCTCCAAGGTGAATATAGTTCACACTTGGGTTATAAAAATCCTTATTCCTTGCACTCCACAGCTGTTCAGGAGGAGCGGCAGAGGAATAAGGACCGTGATGGAGATTACGACTGTAATACTGCAGTCAATGAGGAGATGCCTGTGGAGAAGATCCTGGAAGCTGAGGCAGCTGTGGATCACAAGACAGAATTGCACTCTGCAAGCAGCTCTACTGGTGCCGTGAGTGTTTATCTCACTGTTCTTGATCTTGAGCTCTAGAGGACTTGACCATTCTAGTGGGCTCGATATCTTGCACACTCGAAAGGTCCTACACTTTGTAGTGGGCCATATAAAATTAGTGCCACTAATTTTATAACATGTTAGAATAAAAATAAAAATCTCACTCTATGATGTCTATTCAGATTTACAAGGGCCATTATTAACAGATATTTTTGGTATTCATTGGTTCCCTTTAACAAATAACAAAAATCTACAGCACTTCAGTTCTTTTGTCCTTTAATAAATATTATGCAAGGCAAACTAAACTAATAGTAAACAGCTCCAGTGCGGACTGAACACTTCTTAATCAAGAGATTTAAAATAATTGTGTTTTATGTTTAAATGGTAATAGTGTGTTTGCATTGTGATAAACTAAAACAGTCATTACGGCGAGAAAATACCAGAATATGGTTACATTAGCTCTAGCTGCTGGTTGTTAACATTATGTATTTGTTTATTTAGAATAAACGAAGAATTGCCTGTACACTGAAGAAGGGACTCTACAGTAACCAACCAAGTTATTAGCTGTAACTAAGCTCATTTATAAAACTGAATTAATATGATCTAATCTATGCATGTATGCGCCATGTTGAACAGCAGTAGAGATACTTTTTGAGTTCTTTTATAGTGAATAGCCCTGATAAACTACGCATTTCATTATAATAGTTTAAGCCCCCATGTGAGCACATCCTATGTGTCAAAGGCCAGCACGGCTTTATCTGTTTGGCAAGCATGGACAGGGGAAGCTAAGATGCATTAGAAAAATGTTTTGTCACCCTTCTTTCAAATAAGACAACATTATAATGGCTTTTAAGTGTCATATATGGTCATGTGTATTTCCTTTTAACATCCTATATAACAGTTTGTTTTTTGTTGATCTTAAAAGCTGCAGACATTATGACCATTACAAAAGTTCTCAGTATCACCAGTCTTCTCAAGCCTAGTATCTACATCCTAACTGAAACAGACAAGCAGCAAGAAAATGCACAACTAGCATACCGGATCAGCCATCACACCTGCTTTTGCAGTGCTGTATAGGCCGCCTGTCTCATTTAAAATTGATTTTAATAAAAATCTCCAATCGTCCTCACATTTGATTGTGAATCCGGAGTGATAAAAAAAAAATCATGTCCTTCATTTTCTAACACTCGGGCCATTTTTAGCTAAAACGCAAGCATACGCAGTCACTTAGGACCCTGAGCCAAATTAGAATAGTGTAATGCATTCAATTTTGACCATTTTTGGAGCATTTACAGTGCCATCCACTAATACTGGCACCCTTGGTGAATATGAGCAAAGGAAAAATCTTTATTGTTTAACCTTTTGATCTTAAAAAAAAACCTTTGTTAAATATAGATGTGCATCAATTATTGGAACCCCTATGTATTCATATGAGAAATGTATTTGAAGTATGTTCCCATTTATATAAAAAAATAAATAAATAAAAATTAATTGTACACCTAGATGACTAGGAACAGGAAATTGTTCAACCATGACTTCCTGTTTCACAGTGGTATAAATATGAGGTAACACACAGGCCAAATTCCCTTTTTTCATTCATAACAATGGGTAAGATCAAGGAATATAGCTGTGATGTGCAGCAAAATGCTGTTGAGCTTCACAGAATGGGAAGTGGCTTTAAGAAAATAGCACAAGCATTGAAAATGCCCTTTTCTACCATCAGGATAATAATTAAGATGTTTCAATCAACTGGAAATGTTATGAATCAATCTGGAACTGGATGTGTGTCAATATTGTCTCCACGTGCTGTGAAGATGGTTCGAGTGGCCAAAAAATGTCCAAGGATCACAGCTAGAGAATTGCAGACGTTAGTTGCATCTTGGGGTCAGAAAGTCTCCAGAACTACAATCCGAAGTCACCTACATCACCACAAGCTGTTTTTGGAAGGGTTTCAAGAAAAAAGCCTCTGCTCTCATCCAAAAACAAACTCAATCATCTTCAGTTTGCCGGACACTACTGGAACTTCAAACAGGATTGGGTTCTATAGTCAGATGAAATATGGCTAATGTTTTGGGGCTGTTTTTCTGCCAGAGGACCTGGACAATTCGTAAGTCCATGATGCCATGTATCCTATCAAATATCAACAGATATTAAATGAAAACCTGACTGCCTCTGCCAGAAAGCTTAAAATGGGCCGTGGTTGGATCTTCCAGCAGGGCAGTGATCCAAAACATACACCAAAATCAACACAAAATGGTTTACTGACCACAAAATCAAGGTCCATCCCAGTCCCCTGACTTGAAATCCATAGAAAACCTGTGGGGTGAACTGAAGGAGAGTCCACCAGTGTGGACCTCGAAATTTTAAGGATCTGGAGAGATTCCGTATGGAGGAATGGCCCATACTCCGTTGTCTAATGTCATCAGGCATTGTAGGAGAAGACTCTGAGCTGTTATCTTGGCAAAGAGAGGTAGTACAAAGTATTGACTGAAAGGGTGTCAATAATTGTTGCACACCTATATTTAAGAGAGAGTTGGGTTTTTTTTTTTTTTTTAATTTAAGTTTGTTTTGGATAAACCTGTGTTGTTTGCTATCCATGAGAGCAGAGTATTTTGGTGAATTCTTTGAAGAAAAGGTTAAACGAGAGAATTTTTCACAGCCTTCTTTGCTCATATTTACCAAGGGTGCCAATATTAATGAAGGGCACTGTATGCTTCAAATATCCGAAATTCACAGCAGTTTTACATACATGTTCAAACAACTTTAAATCATATCTATTCTAGTTCTTTTTTTGTCTCTTCCATTCATGATGTACCAAATTCTTATACTTCTTATGCATGTAAAGTAGCTAAAGCACTCTGACCTCAATTTTCAAGAGCTCTTCATATGATGATAATCCCTTTCACTATCAAAGTACGGTTCTCAGGAAAACACTCCCTTAACTCTCCCTCTCCTTTAGGCCATCGACCCAGTGACTAACATCTGCCAGGCAGCAGATAAGCAGCTGTTTGGCCTGGTGGAGTGGGCCAAGCGCATCCCACATTTCTCAGAGCTGCCTCTGGATGACCAGGTCATTCTGCTACGTGCAGGTAGAAGCGTTCACTCTCAACATTTACAAACTACTCTCCTGTACACACAGTACATATTTTCACACTATAACTTGTAAGCCAGGCCTCTTACTCAAAGAGGCAGGATATGCTTGTCTGTAAATAATCATGCCACCAATAACTATCCTTTTAATTTTTGAATTAAAGTTGATTCTGGTGAGTAAAGTGCTAATGTATTTTTATTTATTTGTTTATTTATTTTTATAGAATATGAACTCCACAATCGATTATATGCACATACAGTGTCCTCCACTGAAAGTGCCCTTGGTAAATCTGAGCAAAGGCTGTGAAAAATAGTCTATTGTTTAACCTTTTTATCTTTGATTAAGAGAAATCACAAATATACTCTGCTCTGATGGATATCAAACAATTTCAACCAAAACATGTTTTATATATATATATATATATATATATATATATATATATATATATATATATATATATATATATATATGTATATATATATATATATATGTGTATATATATATATATATGTGTGTATATATATATATATATATATATATATATATATATATATATATATATATATATATATATATATATATATAAAAATGTAAAGTACACCTGGGTGACTTGGAACTAGTTTTTCAACTATGACTTCCTTTTTCACAGGGGTAGAAATATAAGGTGACGCATAGGCCACATTCCCTTAGTCATTCATTACAATGGGTAAGACTGAGGAATATAGCTGTGATGTGCGGAAAAAGATTGTTCCACGAAAGGTCCTGCCGTGGCCATCCCAATCCCCTGACTTGAAGAGGGCAAGGATGGACACTGTAGTTTTGTTACTTGATTAGGCTTTTAAAGCTAGGATAAAACCTGTTCTAGAAGTAAATGGATTTTACATCTGTGTTTCAGGGTGGAATGAGCTGCTTATTGCCTCGCTTTCTCACCGTTCCATTGGGGTGGAGGATGGACTTCTGCTGACTACAGGCTTGCATGTGCTCAGAGACAGGTGACCCTTCACTCCAGTATTGTTTATGATTAACAATAATCGGAATCCGGAATCCATGTTTTAATATAAATGCTGGTAATTGAAACCCTCTTAGCTAGATTACTGAAATACACATTTACATTAACAATAGGGCACACACAATTATGTTTAATTACTTTTTACTTTGAGTAACAAACATTGAAACAAGAAATCATAAATATGTGCATACAATGCTGACAAGGTAGGTACTGCACACTGAACATTACTGTAAAACAAGAAAACATTGTAAATGTGCAACAGTGAAATTCATGAACAACTTGAAACACGTTTAAGAAATAAAACTGTTCTCAAAATGAAAACATGAAAAACGACGACATGTTCAGGACGAGAGGTGAACTACAGATAATATTTGGGTATTTCCCAAATTCATATAGTTTTGTTAAATTGAAGATCGATTAAAATCGGAGAATCAATATTTTTTTTACTCAGCCCTAGTTGATGCAAACACGTCTTTTGATCTACTAAAATGTTTGCTTGTGCACCCTTTCTTCTGTCCCCTTTTGTTTAAAATAAAAAACCAATAACTTCCATTTCATATTCCATATTGATTTATTTATTTTTTTTGGCCTTTACTTTTCTCAAGTACCATCAGCCGTACAAGAACCATCAACGAATAAATTGACAGTAGAAACCAATTCAAAATATTTCCCAGCCTTTTTTTTTTTTTTGGGTTTTTTAGCTTTTCTCGCATGGCCAACAGTCCTGCCACTCAGCAGACCTCAAGCCAGATGTGGATAGCACTTAGGCTTCCTGTGCAAGCTGGCTAGTGTTTGCGGTTGTGTTGTGACATACACAGCACACATCACAATGTTGTCCGCTTCTGACTAGTAAGACTCCTCTACAGGCAGTTTACACACTTGTTGTTTTTTAGGTTTGTTTCTCCTCTTAAAACTTTAAGACAGCATTGTTAAAAAATGTGTGCTCTATTTAAAATTGCATCTAGTGCGATTTGAAAATCAAGCTGGTTCAAAAACTGTGGAATGGGAACATTTCGGAGGTGTTCATCGTGTATTAATGAAGTCTGATGCGACATATCATGATCATGATCATTTCATACCATGATCTATGCATTTCTCGCTCCCTCTCTTTCTCTCACCCTTCACATTGCTCTGTGCCATTTTTGCACTATTCAAATGAATTATGTTTCCCCATTGTGATCTTTGTTGTGCATGCTAGCAAATGTGTATTATGACAAATTTGAATAGCCCAGTGTACAGGTATATAGTGTACAGGTAACGCAGCCTTGGTAATGTATTTTTAAGCCCTCTATTGACTGCTTTAAATATGAGCTTTCATGTATTGAAGCATTTTATTGAGAAGTGTGTTGTATTGTCTCACAAGGAGAGAGATCCACTACTACGACTAATAATTCCTGTGTACACTTCTTGATATCTCTACAGGGAAAGTGCACGCAGCCCTGAGGTGGGGGCCATATTTGACAGGTACTTGACAGGAGAATCAGACTCCTCACTTTTTACTTCTGCTCTTTAAACAGTGCTAATGATTTGTAAGCTGTAATCAATCCTTCACCAATGTGATGTTAATTAGAAATCATTTGAAAAATGTTCATAAGCTCGGCGTTTCTTTATTAAGCTGAGGATGGTGGATTAAAGCAGGGAAAGAAAAAAATAGGATCTGCTGTACTGGGAATTGGGATTTGTGGTTCTAAGTTGTTTTTATTATTGTTTCATTCTCTCTCTCTCATTCTCTCTCTCTTCCCCACTGAAGAGTGCTCACTGAGTTGGTAAACAAAATGCGAGATATGCAGATGGACAAGACTGAGCTTGGATGTCTGCGAGCCATCATTCTCTTTAACCCAGGTGCAGTTATCAGATCTTTCTGGTTACAGGGTTTTGGAATAAATATCTGATTTGCACAAATCCGTTCAGCATTCACTTTTAACTTTTATTTATTTATTATTTTAAAATTTTTATTTTCATTTCTGCTCTCTCTGGTAGAAAAAATGCTATGATGTGATGGAGAAAATAAACATCAAGATTTTGTTATCTGGATTGTGAAGAACCACAGATTAATCTCATGGCTACGTGTAGCAGATCAGCACACATTTAGAAAGAATTCAGAGCTGTTAGGGACTGATCTGATAGTGTCAGCATGCCTCAATGAAAAATGCACTCGATGTGGGCAAGCGTTCAGAAACTCGTACTTGCCTGCCAAGTGTGTGAAGAGGTGTATAGTACAAAAAAAAAAAAAATCAGAATAAGATAAAAACATAATCTCTTGGTCACTGGCAGGTTATGAGTTCTGTAGCTGGGTAATGATATTGTTCATCAAGAAAAAGGCTAACCCGTTATTGCTTGTGAATCATTTCCCTCCCTCTCAATTACAATATTATATAGGACTATTTCCTGTTTATTTTGTTTGCTTGCTCACTCTCTCCCTGCTCTCTGATTGGCTGATTCACCTGTCAACGTGTAGTGAGAAGTTGGAGCGGGACAATGTTTGACGTATCTGAGCCGCCATATGAAGTGTATACATACATAAATTTCCTGCTAATTTTAAACCCTGTCAATTGGAAATAATTCCGTTCAGACAATGCTGGATTTATTATACCTGTTCTTTTTCTAATTTGTAATACACATGCACCATTTTACCATACTATACACAATACATTTTTCAAAGACTATACATAATATTCTGCACAAGAACTACTTGCACTCTTTTGCACAAACACTATTTGCACAAGGATTATTTATTAATATTGCACTTTCTGCATGACTGATACAGTTTACAACTGCCACTGCACTCCATAATCTTGCACCTTACTTCTACTATAAATACCTTGTTTAAATTGTCCAGCTAACTGCGTTTCTTTGTCTTTGTACATGTACACTGCACAATGACAAAGTTGAATCTCCTCTCCTATCATCTCATCTCATTTTCACACATGCATATACAAAATATCACATTGATTGGCTGATGACAAAACTGCTAGTGTGATAACCTTGGAATTTTAAACCCAAGTTTTATTCAAAGCATAAATCAAAAGTAAAGAAAAGAAATGTTTTCTATGCAGTGGTGCGTTAATCCTTTGTTTTTCAGCTGAAAGTGTCCATTTTAGTTAGATTGACGGTCATTTTAAGGCCTGTGCAGTAACCTGCGTCAGTCCACTCTGAAGCTTAAATCATTTTTTTCCTCTGTTTTTGTTTAGATGCCAAAGGTCTGAGCAACACGAGTGAGGTGGAACTCCTGCGAGAGAGAGTGTATGCATCCTTAGAGTCCTACTGCAGGCAGAAATACCCTGAGCAGCAGGGGAGGTATGCTAATTCTTTCTAAATAACTTTCTTTGAGATTTTTGCATTGTAACCTATTTTTACACAATGCTAAGCCTCAAGCTGACTTCACAAAGACCTGCTGGTACCTGCAGAAGCAGGTTTTTAAAAAGCGCAAATATGACGGCAAGTGTAAAAAAAAAAAATTCTTTGGAGAACGACCATACACTATCAGCCAATGTAGGAAGCTCATTAGTGATATTGTTAATGTATTATTGAGATTGAATCTAGCATATTTAAATGCAGATTGTCGCTACTAGGGTTGGTTCAAAGATGCTTTTTAAATGTTGGGGGGGTAATTATATCTTTTATAATGTTGGGGGGGTAATTATATCTTTTCTTTTCCCCCTCGCTTTTAAATAGTTTATGAATGGCCGTGCGCATTTTAATTTGTACTTTCGAATTAATGCCAATCCGGAGAGAAATTGCTTTAATGGTGGGTTCATTATTATTAATGTGATAAATGAAATCTTACTCCTACTTATCTGTGCTGCGAGTCCGACTCATTCGGCTCATGGTGAATTGAGCAGACACGCTCGGTTTTTAACTGTAGGGTCCGTACCCTAACCGATCGAATACATTTTTATTACTATAGAAAAGCAAAACGACCGTGGGGGCAGTGCCGCAGTGGGTAAGTGACATAATCGGTGTGCGGCCGAACACCGGTAACACTGACTGTATTTGTAACCTAGGCTGTAGTATTTTCCACCACACAGATTTCTCATGGCTGCAAGGTTCAGGCACACGTTCAGAAAGAATTCAGGGCTGTTGGAGACTAGCCTGATAGACAAAAGGACATGCCTCAATAAAAAAATACAGTGATGAAACATCAAAACACTTAACACAATAAAAATTGTGACATAAGGTGCCTTCACTAATATTGGCAACCTTGGTAAATATGAGCAAAGAAGGCTGTGAATAACGTTCTTTATTGTTTAAGCTTTCTATCTTTTTGTTAAATAAATTCACAAAAATATTTGTTACAGTGATCCAAAAAATGCATCAAAATCAACACAAAAATGGTTAACTGACCATAAAATCAAGGTCCTGCCATGGCCATCCCAGTCCCCTGACTCGAAAACTTGTGGGGTGAACTGAAGAGGAGAGTCCACCATCGTGAATCTCGAAATTTGAAGGATCTGGAGAGATTCTGTATGGAGGACTGATCTCAGATCCCTTGCCATGTGTTCTCCAACCTCATCAGGCATTATAGGAGAAGACTCAGAGCTGTTACCTACATTTAAGAGTGTGGTGTTTTTTTTTTTTTTTTTTTTTTTTTTTTTTTTTTTTGGGATAACCCTATTTTTTTTCAATTGTATGATCACCTCCATGTGATCAGAGAATTTTTCTGAATGTTTGGAACAAAAGATTTCTATGGTGGAACTGACATTTTACACCAGGCTAGTTTGAAACTAATGTGGTTTAATACCGAGTTTACACCCTATCGTGTGGTTAGCTGGTCCAAACGACTCCAGTATGTTATGAAAACTGAGCACTAAATAAGCCATCAGTAAATTGATGTCTTCTGTATTTGGTTTTATGACAAACAGGTAGTCAATGTGCACGGTCATGTTTTAAACACAACATTGAAATTTTACAAGGAACATAACATTTATTTACATAAATCTACATATAATTTATGTAGATTAATGTCCATATCAAGAGAGGAAATCCCTGAGATTTTGCAGGTGAACAGAATTCATTGACATTGAGGTAAAAAAATAATAATACAAAATTCTACTTCTACTGTTCTCTCTTTCTTCACCTAGATTTGCTAAGCTCCTCCTCAGGCTGCCTGCGTTGCGCTCCATCGGACTCAAGTGCCTGGAGCACCTTTTTTTCTTCAAGCTGATCGGAGACACGCCCATTGAGACGTTCCTGATGGAGATGCTGGAGGCTCCCCACTAGCTTTGCCCTGAGGGAGGCTGGGAGATGACATCACTGTGACTGCACTTTTCAAACTCAGGGGAACTTGAGCAATTGTCCAGCCTCCAGTCCGCGATACACTTGTTGCTAGGTTTGTCTTTTTGTAAGTGCAAAACAGAGTCTGAAAAAAGAAAAAAAAACCCCAAGACTTGCCATGAACTTAGAGGATGTTGGTGCTATATTTCAGTCATAAGTCTTGAATTCAGTTTCCTTCCTAGCTTACACGGGATTTACATTTTGATAGAACCATTTAAGGCTTTTAAACTTGTGGATGTTGAGCTTTATTTGTCCGTAAGTGTGCTCCTCCATCATCTCGTCAGTGTGGTTTCTTTTAATCCTTAAGGGACTAATTTATTCAGCTCAGACCTTAAAGGACTGACGATACGAACAACTGAAAGAACAGTTAGAGAGAGAAAAAAAAACTGTTTTAAAATCTATAAGCTGACCTTGCTCTCCCAGTTAAGCTAGCCTGGCCAAAATGTATGCAATGAAACTTAATGCACAAACGTCTGGAAAAAAGCTCATTATGATGTGCAATTTGCAAAATAATGTTAGTCAAATATTTTGGAGTTGATTCCAGGGAAGCTAGGTCTTACCATGTGCTCATAGATATAGATCGTGGGTGCTTGACTGATCTTTTACATGCTTGATACTTCGTACTTTTTTTTTTTTTTTTTTTTTTTTCCTCTTTCTTTTTTTCTCTTTTCTTTTTAGTTTGAAGTTTTGGTGAAAACTGAAAAAATAACTAGGTTACTCGGTTCACTAAATTAGCCATGCATTGCTTTATGACTGCAGTGTTCCAGGCTGAAGTCGGTAAACTGCTTATGACTTTGCTTTTTCTCTCAGTTATTCTTTTTTGTAGTACATGCTTGTTTTATCACATATCGCATAACCTTGTAACTTGAGTTATGATTCCTTATGTAAACTGCACTATACCAGTTCAAATATCAAATATTTGACCAAAAAGGGGTCATATTTGTGTACGCTTTGGTGCTTTTAAAAGATATGTTTTAATGTTACATCCCTGAAAAAAATGCACACAGAGATTTGTAAGCAAGAAACGGATATATTTTAGCAAAGTTGAACATGAGCAATACTAAATTTATAATGCAAACGTGTATTCCCTTCTCATTTCTGAATGAAAAATGGTCAGACATGTCAATTTCTAGTACTGTGCAAACATTTGTTCAGGGACAGTGAAGCATGATTGCTACAAAAAAAAGCAGAAATCCATTTACGTTTATGGTGTCCTTCACTAATATTGGCGCCCTTGGTAAATGAGCAAAGCAGGCTGTGAAAAATTGTCTATTGTTTAAACTTTAGATTTTTTCTTTTAAAAAAAGTTATACAAAAATACTGTGCTCTCATGGATATCATACAATTGCAAACAAAACACCACCACTCTTATGTAGGTGTGCAACAATTATTGGCACCCTCTTAGTCAATACCTATCTGTTATCTTGGCAAAGGGAGGTAGCACTGAGTCTTCTCCTATAATGCCTGATGAGGTTGGAGAATACATGGCAAGGGATCTGAGATCATTCCTCCATACAGAATCTCTCCAGATCCTTCAAATTTCGAGATTCACGATGGTGGACTCTCCTCTTCAGTTCACCCCACCGGTTTTCTATGGGTTTCGAGTCAGGGGACTGGGATGGCCATGGCAGGACCTTGATTTTGTGGTCAGTAAACCATTTTGTGTTGATTTTGATGCATGTTTTGGATCATTGTCTTATTGGAAGATCCAACCATGGCCCATTTTAAGATTTCTGGCAGAGGCAGTCAGGCTTTCGTTTAATATCTGTTGATATTTGATAGAGTCCATGATGCCATGTCCCTTAACAAAATTTCCAGGTCCTCTGGTAGAAAAACAGTCCCAAAATAGTTTTTTTTTTTATTTCCATGAGCTGCAAACTGTAATCATCAAGATTAAAACAAAACAACAAAAAAATGGCTTTAAATATAAAATTTTCTGTGTAATGATTCTAGAATATAAATATATATATATATATATATATATAAAATGAAAGTTCCACTTTTTAAATTTAATTACGGGGGGAAAAAATAAACTTTTCTATTATTAATTTTTATTTATTTTATTTTTTTAGATGCACCTGTACTTCAAATATATTTCTCATGAATTCATAGGGATGTCAATTGTTGCACACCTATATTTAACAAATTTATTTAGTTTGAACCTGTGTTGTTTGCAATTGTTTGATATCCATGAGAGCAGAGTATTTTTGTGAATTTTTTTTTTTTTTTTTAACAAAAGATCAAAAGGTTAAACAATACAATTTTTACACAGCTTTCTTTGCTCATATTTACCAAGGGTGCCAATATTAGTGGAGGGCACTGCATATTCCAATGATTATCATTGCTTTTAGTTTATTTGTACATCTAAAATACAAAAAAAGACCTTAGTTTGCACTGTATTTCCTGTGAATCCCAGTTTTCTGACTGTCTTTGCTCTTTTTTTCTTAGTGTTTTTTTTCTTTTCTTTTTTTCAGATTTCAATTAGATTTGTAATCTTGCTGGTTTTTGTAAGATCTTTGCTTTGCTGTTGTATTTTTGTGTCCATGCCAACAGCTTCGGGGACGAAGACCACAGAGACTTTGAAATGCAAGTTCCCTATTGGCAGAAATGTTTACTACACCTTCGGGTTGTTTTGTATGGTCCTGTACAACCACCATCTTTACTGCATTAGACATGTTTGTGTCTGTCATTGCACTAAATTTGTCATACAATGATGATTGTAATGATCCTCCATCAGGTTCTCCATCATTAGAGCTCAATTTAGAGGAGCTTGATGGCACTGCAAGTGAATCATACGGACACGACCCTAAATAAAAGCTGGTGGCATCAGGGCTTGTGGTGTTCAGTCCGTCATTGACTGGATGAGAATAATGATGTCGTTTGGCTCTAGTAGAGCCAGAGCACTACACAGATTGCACCTGATTCAACAAAAGACCTAATTAGCTAATGATCAAGCTGTGTTTAACCTTCATGCACTCAGAGAAATACAAAACTCTGCCGTGCTCTGGTCTTCCAAAACTTCATCATTCGCAGACTTGCACTGCAGCAGGAAAGGGGTTCAATATATGGAACCTGTCATAGGTGGTTGAATAATAAATTCATTAGCTGTGCTTACCTAGTTTCATGTTCTGTTTACCCAGAAACC
This sequence comes from Ameiurus melas, assembly GCA_012411365.1. Lineage (NCBI taxonomy): Eukaryota > Metazoa > Chordata > Actinopteri > Siluriformes > Ictaluridae > Ameiurus > Ameiurus melas. Next base: position 31,682,503 of record CM022757.1, on the reverse strand, counting down.
TAAATTCCTAGGTTAAAAGGAATACTAACATGTAACAGTGTTGGGTGAGCTAGTAGTTAATGCAGACTGTCAGATACAAATGAGTATATGATTTCCCAGTGAGAGCATGACTGTGCAGCCATAGCTCATATCCTTTCCTGATAAGTTTTGTATGTAGCACATCGTTTTTGCGGCCTTGACGTTTTGACTACGTTTACATACAAATCAGAATTTGTCAGTGTTCTAATTAGTACCAAGCCACGTAAACACCGTAATATGATTAAGACGGTATTTTGATTCCCACTAATGGAATATACCTTTTGGAGGTGGAGGAAACATCATGATTTGGGCCTGCTGTGCTGCATCAGGACCTGGCCAGCTTGCAATCATTGAGGGGAAGATGAATTCCCAAGTATATCAGACAATTCTTCAGGATAATGTGAGAATGTCTACGTCTGCTGAAACTGTGTAGAAGTTGGGTGATGCAACAGGACAACGACCCAAAACACCGGAGCAAGTCCACAACAGAATGGCTTCAGAAAAACAAAATCCGCCTTTTGGAGCCACCAATCAGCCCAGACCTCAACCCAGTAGAGATGCTCTGGAATGACTTGAAGAGAGCCATACACATGAGACGTCCAAGGAACATGACTGAGCTAAAGCAGTTCTGCCAGGAAGAATGGGCTAAAATTCCTCCTGAACAATGTGCAGGTCTGATCCACAGCTACAGGAAGCGCCTGGTTGAGGTTATTGCTGCCAAGGGGGGGGTCAACCAGTTATTAATTCTAAGGGTTCACTTACTTTGTCCACTGCCATTTTGAATGTTGAATGAGTGTGTTCAATTAAGACATGAAAGATCAGAATTTATTTTGTTATTCTTTTAGACACATTATATTTGTCAATAGCCCTGACTTAGATAAAGATCAGATCACATTTCATGACAAATTTATTCAGAAAACCATAAAATTCCAAAAGTTTCACATACTTTTTCTTGCCACTGTATGTGCGCATGCTCAGTCCTCGAGAAATTGTGGGTGCTAATGGATACTTCTGAAGTGAATGAAAGATCAGTTTACAATACTATATTTCAAGCTGTTTCGGTACGCAATGCTGTGCGCAGGTGTCACGACACCGGTCAACGGCAAACCGCTTACGTTTCTATCGTAACCTCTCGTGCTCAGATTCAAGCAGCTATCTAGCTAGTTTGTGGAGATGGCGAAAGGAAAGTATTCAGAGGCGCATCGAAAATTTCAAAGTGATCTTATTGAAACTGAAAATATGCTTTTATTGCCAGCTCATGTGCTCTGCTATGCCTGATTTGCACAGCGTATTGCCTCAACAAATTTTAATAGCATTTCGAACCCCACCGTGCAGCTTTTGTAGCAAAGTACCCAGGGGATAGGTAGGCATGCACGGCATTCCTGCTTATGACTTTGCTTTTTCTGTTATTCTTTTTCGTAGTACATGCTTGTTTTATCACATATCGCATAACCTTGTAACTTGAGTTATGATTCCTTATGTAAACTGCACTATACCAGTTCAAATATCAAATATTTGACCAAAAAGGGGTCATATTTGTGTACGCTTTGGTGATTTTAAAACATGTTTTAATGTTACATCCCTGAAAAAAATGCACACGGAGATTTCTAAGCAAGAAACGGATATATTTTAGCAAAGTTTGCTTTGCTATGCCTGATTTGCACAGACCGTATAAAAAAAAAATCAACTTTTAATAGCATTTCGAAACCCACCGTGCAGCTTTTGCAGCAAAGTACCCAGGGGGATAGGTAGGCGTGCACGGCGCTCCATCGTAAACCACAAGCCAGACGGCAGCAGCTGCAAGCTTTGCAGGCTCGTTATAAATTGTGAAGACAAACAATTCAAATCTTTTAGTTATTGAGGATATGTAGTCATGTATGTTGAGTATGGCATCTGAACTGTACTTAAAGTGACCTAATCAGGCAATATAATTTAAAATAATGAAAAATGATTGAGATAACCCCAGAATGTTCGATGCCACTCCCTTTTGACTGTTCCAAACATTTTATAGGGGAAAATGTGTTCAGATAACAGGGTTGAGTGAATGTTAATGAGATGTACATTTTGTCTCAACCTATAATCGATAACTCATGGAAAAGTATGTTTTCCACAAGTTTTCTATCATAGGTTGCGAAAGTGATTGCTGTGAAATTGACAGGTCTCCATTCCTTTGTTGCAGTGTCTTGCGTGAAAGCACTCGACACAACCAGCATTTCTCACAATGCTTCATAAAAGCTTTTTTTTTTATTGCAAGATTTGTATACAGTATATACTTTTTTCGCTGTGAGTATTAACAAGATAAATTCACATTCTTGGTACTCTTATTCAATACCCACTTTTTATGGCACTTGCAGCAAAATGTTGGACATGACTCAATTCTATGTACGTAAGTGCAATGATCTCGAAAGGCTTTTGAGCAGGAGTGGAAGGTGGGTCGGTTACAAGGACCAAACGTTTCAAGTTTGTGCAAAAAAAAGGAAAAAAAAAAAACATTATTATTTTTTTTTTTACACATGACAAACGCAAACATCGCTGAGCATCAAACTGACATGACAGAAACTCCCTTTGACTCAACTCGCCCGCTTTCTTAGTTTTAAACAATGCATGGCTTGCTTACTTTTCTTAAATTATAATCATCACAGAATAACACTGCTTCTGACCTATAATACACTATTCTATACAAATACAAATGCAACAGATGCAAAAATAAAAACAAAAGATTTACACAATTGTACAGCATTTGTCTTCTTAGGGAACATTTAGTTTCTACATTAGATTTCTAGATCTTTTTTTTTTTTTACACAGTACTCCATTATCTGAGAAGAAGTCATCAGACAAAAACAAATACTTCTTGTTAATACTTGACATTGCTTTAAAATGACATGATACACGTAGTAAGGTGCTGGGAGGTACTACTGGGTCGTGTAGTACAGCTGTGTGGATTGTCAGAATAATGTTTTGGGTTGCACACTAGAGAATTGACATTTCGTGATTATTATTATTATTTTTTGTGTAACCGAATCACACTGAAGTGTTGCTCCTAATAACCTCTAAAACCAGAGTGCTGCTGTGCCGAAGAGACCACGTCCCTCTGTCTGTTTCCAAAGACACTACGTCATGACCGAATGCCACAAGTATAATTGTCACGTGTCACACAATACCGAATTAAAATTGAGTTTATAACAGTTAACATCAAGGCAGCTTTGAAGTTCTTCTTGGGCTAAGATTAGTGTTGATTTGTGTTTGGAAACAGATATATGTTTATTCTTGTTGACCGCTTTTAGCAGATGGATTACAGTACAAATGGCAGAAGGTGCTGCAGGTCAGCACTGTGTATCAGACAAGTTGTTGCATATTACTGATCATGTTTTAATCTCAGGCTCAATTTAAAATCTATATCAAATGAAAAAAAAACCAACGAAAAAAAAACGTGCACAAAAAACAACCTCACTAATACCACAGCAGTGCAGAGAGAATCACGCCTTGATATCTACGTCAGTGATTTCTATAAATCTGTGCTCTGCAGTTTCCGTTGGACATGAATGCTGAATGTGCTACTAACCAAAGCAGGCAAGATTTCACTAAACGGCTTATATTTGATAACCAGGGTGCAAGAGATCGGCCTTGTTGACAGCACTGATCTTTGGGTTCACTCTCAAGGCCACAGTGGTAAGAAAGACTAGTACGCTTGGCTCTAGAGAGCTCGATCTTCACTAACAGGGCTACGAGAGAGTGTGTGTGTGTGTATTAGAGGTTTGGGTACTAGAAGGTTCAACGGCAGCTGATACTGTGCTTGTCTTTTAAAAAATGCAGTAAAAGTGATAGCTGTTAAGAAATACCAGTCTTTCAATCAGCATGCTTAGGTTGCACTGTCCAGGATCAGGTTTTTCCAGATTTGGTGTGTGTGTGTGTGTGTGTGTGTTGAGTGTTGAGACCCTGAGCTGCTAGAATCTATTCTGAGTCACACTTGCATCTCAGAGCCACTGGCCAATCCCAGAGCCTGTGCCTCCTCTGGGGTGAGCCCGTTCTTCAGTGTTCTTCTTACTGCAGAAGGAAATAAACAGACATTTGTTATTCATGAACACAGTTTTAATTTTCTTAGCCAGTTATCTCTAATAAACCTTAACGGTTATAGTTTTTTTTTTTTTACATTTTTAAATCTAGCCATATAGGTTTCAAAGTACTAATCTGATACTTGGAGCTAAAGTACAAGCACAGACAAAAATAAAGTATGTACTGTTAGAGGTATGAGCTAGAGTGTTTTTATTTTTAAATCGCATTCCCACCCACTCATGCAGGACTTCTGTCGGATCCTACCCACTCCTGTAAACACTCGACCAATCCCGTCCACTCCGGCAGAAGGTTTGGCCAACCCTGCTCACTTCTTCAGAAAATGTGGCCAATCCTACCTGCTTCTGCAGAAACTTTGACCCCATCCTACCTGCTTCTGCAGAAAGTGTGACCCAATCCTGCCTTCTCCCACAGAATGTTTGACCAATCCTTCCCATTCCTGCACAAAAGTTGACTTAATTCCACCCATTCCAGCCAAAACTGTGACCAATCCTTCCCACTCTTCACCAATAGTTTGACCAATCCCACCTGCTTCTGCAGAACGTTTGACCAATCCTCCCCACTCTTTCAGAACATTTGACCAATCCTGCTGTCTTCTTCAGTAAACTTCAGTAAACCATTCCCGCTCACTCTTGCAGACATTTTGACTAATCCTACTTGCTCCCCAAAACATTTGACCTCTCCCATCCAGTCTGCGTAAACTGTGACCAATCCTGCCTTCTTTCCCATAGACAGTTAGGGAATGTTGGCTTTATGTGAAAAAAACCTGTGAGCTTCAAAGCATATCGCCTGCTCCCACTTGCAAGAAAGTATAAAACACCCAACCTATTTGTCTGGCTCACAGGATCCCAGTCCCAATGCACAAAGCGAAATGCCAGTACACAGTGGAAACAAATTACAAGCAAAGGCTTAAACATTTCCTCTTAGGATTGAACGTTCATAACTTTTCTGTGGAAGCTGTTCTGGTGCAGGTAAGAGACTGAGATACCATGCATTGTTTCTGTTTAGAGTGTACAGTACTATCCTACAAAATTAGGTTCTACATACACAGGTACACAGTGTATAGTGCATGTAGTGTACTGGCTATTGTAACTGTCCTGTCATGTATTGTAAATGTCATGCAGTGACTTACATGACTTGCGGTTAGCTCTTGAGCGTCTCCGCTCGCGAGGCTGACTGCGCTGGCTGGGGCCCTGAGTTGCCGACTTTACTATGCGCTCCATGATCTCATCTGCTGTGTCCTCCATGCAGTTAGACGTGTCTTCACTAGCAGAGGACCACAGTCCCATGCGGCCTATATCAACATAAAAAACACTGTTTAGTTTTTTGCTAACTTGATAATTGTTCCATACCAGATGTTTCAATCGAAAAACTACAGGACTGTAGGTTCGTAAGCACCTCGGCTGGCTCTGGTGCGGGTGCGCAAGCCGGGCAGGACCGAAGGGGTGGTATCTCCGAGCTGCATACTGTTTCGCAGCACTGCGGTCATCTGCTCGTGCTCTGCTACGTCCTCAGCGCAGTCAAGTCCCTGCAATGGCGTGTCCTGACTATCTGCTGAAGCACCTGCAAACTTACCGCTCTGTGAAGGAAAGAACAGACAAACAGCAGATAAACCCAACTGTCCCGCGTCTGTGCCACGCCTCTTTCCTTTGGTAGTCGAGTCTCTTGGCTTGCAGGTTTTTTGTGGGTAATTTGAAATTTTCCATGCAAGCATTTGTCAATAACAATGGAACAACTATTTCTAGCATGCACTGTAGATCACCAAAGTGCACACTGAGCTTCATTAGTATAGTTAGTCTGTTGTATTTTCATTAGTGGGTTGACAGTCAACAGGACACGGCTGCTCGAAAATAATCAGTGGAAAGCAACATGATACTACTGTTAATCTACTGTCCATTGTGTGTTTATTTTAATGATCTCATCGACATCATGAAATATCGGCGTTTAACAAACCGCTTATAGCTTCCACATGGTGACCCTGCTCCCTTCCTTCACTTCCTATTCTCACAGCTTGTGTAATGGGATCATAAACACATTGCCTCTCTGCAGGCCCTTTCAACACCAGCTCCTCTGCTGATGGTCACTGTGTGTTTTTGTGTGTGTGTGTGTGTGTGTGTGTGTGTGTGTCTGAAGGCGTTATTAGTGAAAGTGACTCTCTTAGGGTTGGTGTACATTTTCCACAATTCCATCATGATCAGTATGATGTAATTTCTGATGGGACTTGTCTTTTCTCTGGCAACAGACTGCAAACCGTCATTTCATGAGAAAAAAAAATATTTAAGTTAATGAAATGTTGAAGTGCACATGGGGATAAACGGGGCTTCACGTGCACACACACAGGCTACAACTGCACACAGCCACGCATACCTCACTATCTTCTTCATCCTCACTCTAGAAATGAGAAATGGAGACATGATGGAAAAAAGAAACAACAAAATGACAAATGATAGGTGGTGACACAGAAGAGAACAAAAAATCTATACAGGATGTATAAACAGTTTATATGAAAAATAAAAATAAAAATAAAACGTTTTTAAACTCATGTACTTTTCTTGCTTGGAAAATGAGCACTATTCCATTTCATGCTCTTCCAGACTTTTTGACCTGCATACGGTCCTGATGGAGACTCTCTATATTCTATATTAAGGTCTTGGAATAGTTGCAAATGGTGATCTAGTGGAGTTCACAATATAGCAAGACAACCCGTACACCCAGAGCAACTGTTAACTGGCACTGCACACATGCCGCTTCACTGCTGGTTTTTAGGCGACTGAAAAGAGTTGGATTTTCACACTGAGATTAGACCAAGAACTGCTTTTAAATCAAAGTGTCCCTCGCCAAACTAAACAAACCGTGTAAGGCCTCCCCAAACTGGGTCTACCCCACAGAGAGAGGCTTAAGCAGGTCATGTTTGAGGAATCAGGGGTAGCCTCAGGCACAGCTACAGTACCACTGATATTAATTACACAGGTCTGCAAGCACGCTTCTGGTGTGGAATGGATCAGGTTTATTACATTTGCTGGGTATTAAACTATTAATGACTCCCCACAGACTCACTTCACTGTAAATAGCAACCTTTAGCTATTGGAATGTACTAATATAGCGCATATATATATATATATATATATATATATATATATATATATATATATAAGAGAGAGAGAGAGAGAGAGAGAGAGAGAGAGAAGAGAACACTTGAACTAGTTAGACTAAAGTTTTTGTTGGTTATATAACTTAGATGCTGCAGACACAAAATCAATAATACAAATCCTGGGATCCTGACCCCTTCTGCTTTCTAGACCTACCTAATCCATCCTCACGCCCTACTTCTGGTTGGAGTTATCAATTGGAAATCACTAAGTGCTGTTATGGTTAGCCCCACATGGACAGCCTATAGATCACTGAGATTACTGTGGGTGGCTTTTGGATAAGTTCAACAAAACAGAGTCCGTGTATATACTAATGGATTTTCCTGGTTGCACAATTGCATGTGTTGACCGTGTAGTGTTAGCACATTTATTTATTTACTCATTTAGAATCGCACTATCCAGTGTCACTTGGATGACATCCTTCTTGAGTCTGGTTCCTCTTAAGGTTTCCTCCTCATATTTTCTCAGGGAGTTTTTCCTTACCAGCGTCGCATCTGGCTTGTTCATTAGGGATAAATTCATACATTTAAAATGTATATCCTGAATATGTTTATTTCTGTAAAGCTGCTTTGGGACAATGTCCATTGTTAAAAAGCAGTACACAAATAAAATTGAATAGAATTCAGAATCCAGTTTGATCAGTTGTGAACTGCTCCATCTGGTGGAGGAAGTGTAGAACTGAACAACGTACTATTATAACAGACATCAGAGGGCGCACTCACGTCAGTGATCATTTTGCCCCGGGTCTTGTTCCTCTCCCGGTGGTTAGCTCTCTTCTGTTTCTGCTGCAGCACTCTCTCCCTGGTGGTGCGATACTCCAGCGCAAACTCGCTAAGGATCTTACAGAAGCGGTGAATGCTGACCTCCTTCACTGCATATGCCGGGTGGCCCAGGAACAGCAGAAAGGCATGGAACCTGCAGATCCCACACAGAGAAGTTTACACCTCCTGCAGCCTACACTCGATCTGCCATGCTTTATTCACTAGCCCTCGTTTTCTCTTGGAGGAATCCCTGCTCTAATACTTTCATGCTAGACATCAGAGGCCTAGAGGATTGAATCAACATCTCTTTAAGAGTTCAACTTTCTCGAAAGCCTTTACAATCTGCTGCGATAACCGAACATCAGCACAATGTGTTCGATGCCGCTGTTTATGTATGTATTAAGTATTTTAATATTAAAAACAACCTTTTGATATTCTTGGTTCAAACTGGTTTTTGTTTATATTGAACAGCTGACTCAACTAATTCAGGGATCTTGCCCTTTCTAGAATAATATTTTTTAAAAATCTTCCCAGATTTTCAATGTTCTGTGTTCTAACAAATTTTTTTAAAGGTTGTCAGCTGCATTACAGCAGGGCAACGCTTGAAACGTGATTATGCCATTCGGGAATGTGCAGTAGTGCAGAAAGGAAATTTCTGAAGACAATCGATCTAAAGCCGTAGTATTTTTGCTCTTCCTTTGACACCAGAACATTTTTACTTCTTCCTAAATGATTTCTGACCTTCCTGGTTAGAGAGCGAGTGCCCATGAAGCCTTAAATTGTCAAGGAGGTTGCTTCAACTACAAGGGCACATACATTCTGTCCTCTATACACTGTCCTCTCCTTTGTGCTGCAAGCGGCCACTAGACAAGAGTTTAAAAAATCTCAAGCTTGAGTCGTTTACCTATTGATGATGCGCCTGTGGACAATGGTGAGGATGATGATCCTCTCTGCACAGTCCTTCAGGAAGTCAGACATGCGCTGCTTTAGTGCCGGCTTCATCTCATGCTTGGCAATGACTTTCAGGTGGTCCCAGGAAGCTTTGCAGCGCCGCTCCATCTGGGCCAGATTGTCCTGCAGCTGGTCAAAGTCCACCTAAGGAAAGCGAGGCAGATGTACTCTTATAAATTCAGTTGCAACTCAAGTGTCTTAACATTAAAAAAAAAAAACCCAACTGAGATGCTTTCCTATATGCCATAGCCACCTCTCTGCTGTACACTAATACACATGTACAGGCGTGACTAGCTGTGTTAACTTGTATGCTACCGCGGAGTCCATTTGAGGTTGTGTTGTATTTCGAATAAAATCACTGTCGTTATGATAAAGTAAATTTAGGTAATGAGGGACACGTCCACAACTTTGTTGTGTTTAACACAAATGCTAATCCAGGGGTGTAAAGCTCCATTCCACAAAGGCCAGAGCATTACAGAGTTTAGACCCCAGTGACAATGAATTCAGTTCATCAGCTAGTTACTAAATCCTTCAAGTGTTGAAATTGTTAGAAGAAGAACACAAATCTGTGTACAGCTGTCCCACACTCCTTCTCTAACAAGAGCAAGTCAACACTGCTGTTAATAATCCTGAGTAGTAACAGCACCATCGATTTCAAGTTGCAGATGGACATGGAAAGATGCAAACAGGAAGTTCATCAGACCAAAGAAGGAACGCCAAGGTGTTGATAACTTTACAAATAGCTATAGATGTGTTAGAAATAAAATAGTCTTTCTAATTGTAATGTAATTACATATTATATATATATAAATAAACTTGAAAGTTTGTGAACCCTTTAGAATTTTTCCTACAAATAGTAGGAAAAATCTGGTGTGACCCCCTTGTGCAGCAATAACTGCAACTAAACGTTTCTAGTAACTGCTGATCAGTCCTGCACACCAGCTTGGGGGAATTTTATCCCGTTCCTCAGTACAGAACAGATTCAAGTCTGTAAAGCTGCTTTGAGACAATGTCCATTGTTAAAAGCACTATAGAAATAAAACTGAATTGAATTAAACTCTGGGATGTTGCTGGGTTTCCTCACATGAGCTGCTTGCTTCAGGTCTTTCCACAACATTTCTGTTGGACTAAGTTTGACCATTCCAAAACACAAACTTTATTCTTCTTTAACCATTCTTTGGTAGAATAACTTCTGTGCTTAGGGTCATTGTCTTGCTGCATGACCCACTTTCTCTTAAGATTCAGTTCATGAATAGATGTCCTGATATTTTCCTTTAGACTTCGCTGATATAATTCAGAATTCATTGTTCCATCAATGGTGGTAAGTTGTCCTGGCCCAGATGCAGCAAAACAGGCCCAAATCATGATACTACCACCACCATGTTTCACAGATGGGATAAGGTTCTTATGCTTGAATTTAGTGTTTTCCTTTTTTCAAATATAACACTTCTCACTTAAAATAAACAGTTCTATTTTGGTCTCATCCATCCACAAAACAATAGCATTTTGGCTTGATCTTTAACAAACTGATGGGCAGTAATGTTCTTTTTGGAGAGCAGTGTCTTTCTCCTTGCAACCCTGCTATGCACACCATTGATGTTCAGTGTTCTCCTGATGGTGGACTCCTGAACATTAACATTAGCCAATGTGTGAGAGAGGCCTTCAGTTGCTTAGAAGTTACCCTGGAATCCTTTGTGACCTCGTGGACTATTACACATCTTCCTCTTGAGGTGATCTTTGTTGGTCTCCACTCCTGGGGAGGATAACAATGGTCTTGAATTTCTTCCATTTGTACACAATCTATATGACTGTGGATTGGTGGAGTCCAAACTCTTTAGAGATGATTTTGTAACCTTTTCCAGTCTGATAAGCATCAACAACACTTTTTCTGAAATCTCCTTTGTTCATGTCATGATACACTTCCAAAAACATGTGTTGTGTCTTTAAATAAAACAGGGTGCTCACTCACACCAGATCATCATCATATTGAATGAAAACACTTGACTCTAATTTCACCTTCAAATTAACTGCTAATCCTAGAGGTTCACATACTTTTGCCACTCACAGATATGTAATAATGGATCACTTTCTTCAATAAATAAATGACCAAGTATAATATTTTTGGCTCATTTGTTTCAATGGGTTCTCTTCGTCGACTTTTAGGACTTGTGAGAAAATCTGATGATTTTTTAGGTCATATTTACGCAGATATATAGAAAATTATAACGAAGAAACAAACTTTCAAGCACCACTGTAATAAATGTATTCTCATTTTTTAAAAATAATTGTCTAAAATTCAATAATTCATAATCACTATGGTGCTTTATAATTACACAGAAAATGTGGAAAAATATCAATATCCAGATGTGCAAAGCTGATAGAGAAAGCTGTAATTGCAATTAAACATTTGTTTTGATCCAGGGAGTGAACACTTATTGCACCATCAGATACCTGCTTTTTTGATTTATTAACTTTTGTGCCACAATAAGAAGATACTTTGGACCTTCAAATGTAAGACATATTTTGTAAATGAAATGGTAACGAACCCAATTTAGAGCATTTTCAGTCCCAGGTTGTATCGCTAGAAAGCATGAGAAAGTTCAAGGGGCCTGAATACTTACGCAAGACACTGTATCTCCTTCGAAATATCCTCAACATGTCATGTCTGAACTGCTCTATAAGCTTAACAATTCTGATTTGGTGCAGTACCTTAGCAGAGCGTGTAATCGCGCCGATCTCTGAATACAGGTCGGAACTTTCTGGAAACTTGTCCACTACGATGGAGCAGACGTGGTGAAGCAGAGACTGCTTATGCACAGTGTCTTTCACTTCTGGAACCTTCTCCAGGTAACTCAGCTCAAAGCCCTTCGCCTTGAAAACACAAGCACGCACAAGCACAAGATATTAAAATGGACCATATCAGTGGCACTTTCCTGTAACAAAGTAAATTGACGCTATAAATACATCCACCTTGAACAAATGGGTCACTCTGGATCTCGTCCAGTAAATGATTTCTATGAAAAGGGTTTCTAATCATAGGCCATTTCCACTATTTACAGACATTATTTTGCTACAGCTGAGTAGATTACCATCAGTTCCATTAAGCAATAATACAGAATGCTTTGAAAAGCAAGGCGGGTCAGTAGTTTGCTTGTATGCATGTTCACATGAATGCTTCATTGGCATGGAAATAGCTGAATCTCAATCAAATGTGGTAAAGTACAGGAAGTGACTGGCCTGCACCTGGGTCAGCCTTTTAGTGCTGAAGACCCAGCCGAAATAAAAACGGGAAATATCCCAAATGACATGACACGAATTTGACTTGCTTTGTTCTCTTGCCCACGCACAATGGTTTACTGTAAATGTGCTTTCAATCCTTTATTACCTTTTTAGCTTTTTCCCCCAGTCCTCAAAGAGAAGTGAGAATAGAGGAGGGGAAAAATGCTGTGAGCACAGCCATAACTCACATTTGTTCCATTAAGGAAATTGCCGATAGCAAGTAGTGTGGACAGAATAAAGCACAGTGTCTTGTTCTTCTCCAGCTGACTCATGCCCTCCTTCAGGTCCTGTAAGGGCTCTGCTACTTCCTGAAATCGAGACAGACGGAGACTAATTTACACATGATCTAAAAATGACTACTGTTTAAACAAATGCAATTTATGTGTGCCGTGTGATCTAACAGCTGTGGATAGAGAGTAAAGCCTATGAATCTTCTGCAATGTCCTGACCTTCTCTAATACATCATAGTCCATCTTGAAAGCCCAGAGGTGCAGGCGAGCAGACAGCTCACTGATGGAGGACAGTGTGAGGAGGAACTGTTCAGCACTGCCCAGAGGGATGTCTGGGTTTGCCAGCTGTGCTTCCTGAATCTTCTGCTTCTCCTCTTCTGTGGGAATCATAGTCAAGATTTTCTAGACAGGATAAAGAGCGCAATTTTGTAATTTTTTACTCATATCATGATGATTTACAATTGTATTTGTGACTCACATCCATCAGCCATAGTTAGTCACTAGTGTAACCCTGGTCTCTGCACTGAAACAACCACTAGAAATCAATTATATCAATTATGTTTCCTCTGGGATATTCATTTTCCTTCGACCTCCAGTAATACTTGACTATGCTAAATTATACCTAAGTGTAAATGGGTGTATTAATATGTCTGAATGGTGCTTTGTAATGGACTAGAGTCCCAACCAGTGAGTATTCCTGCCTCACACCCATTTTTTCTAGGATTAGCTCCGGATCCACTGATCAGGATTTAACAGTTACAAAAGACGAATGAATAAATGAATTACTGTATGTAATGTGCATAATGTGCTATATGACATACACAACAACAAAAACCCCATACTCATGAGATAATCCAAAATGGATAAAACGATCAAACAAACCATCATTATTTCCCCCATTTATTTTGAACATGACTCCAATTATGACTGGATTGGCTCAATTTCCCAAATACTGTCCCTCCACCCACCGCTCCCTTTTATTTTGTCCTGATGAAGACACACTGCCAGTGCTGCGTGATGATCAAAGCAATATGCGCATGTACAGAAATGGATGATGTAAAATAAAAAAAGGGGGAAATCTGATTTGAATGATCAGATATTTGATAAAATTGATTTAATCTAGGACAACATTACTAAAAGTGGCTTAAATCTGAACGGAAAAGACCAGATTTCCGTGTGCACATAGAACTAGAGACATACACTTCTGAATGCAGTCAGATGCACAAATGAGAGTGATTCAGTAAGAGAGACTGGACCTCAGGGAAGTGTGTGATTCACTGTTCAGTGTCATGGCATCAATTTATGGAGTTATAGAACTAGTTCATAATTCCCCTAATGAATCCCTAACAGACTGATAAATAACAACATCTGGAGAAAATCATCAATACATAAATAACAGTCGTCATTTCAATGAATAGAATGATTTCATCTGGTTACAGCGCTCTGGTAGTTTTACTTCTTTTGCATAGTTGCATGTGCATGTACATGTACATGTCAAATCATCAGTGTGTCTGTGTGAGATCTTGTTCAAAATATTTTTTTCCCCCCTCATAACAAGGAAAGAATGAGCTTCATTATCCATAAGCATACATTAGGATTTTGCTCATGTTCATACTGTGGTGTCATTTTAGCAATTATTCACTGATGCATTATTTAATTACTACAAATAAACTGATTGAACAGGCTCTATTTGCTCGACTAAAATTATACTTTTTTTTTTTTTGTAAAAATCCAGAGGAAATGTAGATGTTTTTAAACCAATAGTAACGGGTTATTTTAAACAGCAGTTCTTGCCTTTGAGTTAATGCCAACTCAGCAAAAGTCAATATTACGAGCAAAGTTATAGAGAGCCATCAATTGCTGGAAATACACAAATATGCTTTTATGTTGCAGGCTTTTACAACTGAATGATATAATGCCTGAGAGAGAGAGAGAGAGAGAGAGAGAGAATCTGAATGCCTGAGAAACACATTTGTAAAAATGTAATAATAAGTGCATGTGAGACATGTCCAATTTTAAAATGGTGTGTTTTTTTTCTTAAAATAATGTGAAATGTAAAATGGTGTTTAAGTGAACTGAAGTTACCTCAATACCCTCTTTGTTCAGAGCATACTCGTCAAAGTTGAGGATGGCTGTTTTGATGGTGCGGGGTGGTGGAAGAACTGTGAGGCCGATATTGATGGCGTTGCTTCTTTTGGAGTCAAGAACAATAATCTCCTGCCGTTTCCCATCTGCTGCTGTTTTCTAAAGTTAGCAAAACATTCAGCTTAAAAACTCATACATTCAGGCTTGCATTCCATGCTTTCTTTTCATTTTCCACCTTGTTTTGTATCCAGTGTTGTGTGGTGAGGATAACAGCAAGCACTTTGTGATGCCCACCTTCGGTTGCTATTATGGTAAAATGTATTCTACTTTGGAGCAATACAGAGCTAAACTGTCACCATCAAAAACATATGTCAGGGCAACAGTCACCCATCTGGTCTAATACTTCACTTGGTTCTCATTATGAGTTTGCACGACTGCTCGCTCGCTTGCTTGCTCGCTTGTCGGCTAACTGTTGTGATATCCATCTACCTTCCCCAACTCGAGATTAAACAAAAAAAAATGCTTTCTGAAGACTACCTTAAAATGAATTGGAACGGAATTTCTTTAATGTGGGCGATTAAGAAAAACAAGGCTTTCCAAGATATGAATGCCAGTGGGATCTATGCTAAGTGCGACCTGGTTAGAAAACCTGCAAGCACCTGAGGGCTATTTTGGGACTTTGATGGAGAATATTTCTGGACTAGTGAGAGGCAAGACGGTTCGCGTTCATTGCCAAACAAAGGGAGGAAAGAGAAGGAACAGAGAGGAAAAGAGGGAGTTAGGAATGGGCCAGAAATGAGAAGCAGCTGCTTTCGGCTAGGCGAGGGGAGAACCCCTGACCAGCAAAGACGCACTCAGAAAAACATACATCATAACCGAATACCCTAAAATTATACCAGAAAACATTCTGTCCAGCACCTCCTGATATCAGTGTTACGATATAGATTTGAAAAAAGGAAGCGTCAGATTGGAAAGCCTTTCATTGTATCGTGGATTAGTGCGCATATAAATCAAATGAATGGACATGTGATGACAGTGAAGTTTCCAGTAAAGCAAATACCATCTTAAAAAAGGCCTATACAGATTACAGTGAAAATGTTGAAACATCAGTGTAAGTCATTCTTAGAACAGCAGCTTGGTTACGTTTACAGTGGCAGATCTGATGGAGCCTTATGATAATGCAGGACATCCATCAGAGCTAAGCATTGTCTTGCATTAGGCAGACTGAGATTTCCCCGGTCTGCTTCAAATCTCATATGCTTGTCCGATAGGTAACAGACTATGGTGACATGGAGGCAAATGAGACGTGCCATAATCCACACCATGTGTTTGTCTAAGGAGACCTAAAATATTTCCTGCAAAATGTCTTTTCTAAATAATGACAGAATTCTCTTGCTAGGTTGTGGCAAAGGATTAAGTTTTGATATACAACTACATCAAATACACTATGATCTATTTCTGTTGCCCAAGACTAATAAAGAGAAATTCATTACTGAGTGCAAGGAAAAATATGTTTGAAGAAATACTATCTTGTTTTTTTTTTTTTTTACCTTTGTAACAGGAAGTTCTTTGGACTTGGTCTCAAAGAGGAGCTCCAACTTGGCTGTGTCCAATTTTACTGGGTCTAATTTAGACCACAGTGACTCCTTGCAGCGCTTGTCACTGCTGTATTGCCAGTCTGTAGGCCTCACCTCATTCCAGAAGAGTCTGATGGTCTTCTTCTTCTTCTGAAAGAGTGGTGGCTCTCCTTGACTATGCTGAGGAGAACCGATATGCGAGGGAGCCATTGACGCCATGGAAGGTGGTGGAGGAGGTAACATCCCACATGGCACAGGGGGAGGGGGTGGGCAACCAAAAAGGGGAGGTGGGGGCGGGAGGTTTGGTATACATGGGGGTGGGGGAGGAGGCGTCATGTGGTCACCTGACTTTATGTTTCCAACATCCAGAATGTCTATGTCATCGTCCTCCAAAAGGTCAGTAAAGTCCATCTCTTTGATGCGGAGTTCTCGAGGTGTGGCCATCAGCTGGTCCCAGATGTGATCTGACTCCTTTTTAGGTGGTGTGGGTGAAGGTGCCTTCTCCTTCCCAGCATGCTCAGCATCGTGAGGTGAGACCAGCCCCTTCACCAAGTCACCAAATTTTTCGGCCACTATTCGCACATTGCCTTGGTTGTCCAGGTGCTGCACTTCCATTTTCTTCACATTGTCCTCACATGCCTGCTGCCGGGCCTCCAGAGTTGAGATGCGAGTGGCGAGGCTGTTTACTGATGAGTCCTGGCCTCCTGGGCCTTCTTTCTCTTTCTCGTTCTCTTCCTCTTCATCAGGCTTCTTATTTTGTGCGTAAAGCATGTCCAGCATGAAGCGCTTGTTATTGAGGACTTTGCCACATTGTTCGCTGATATCAGCTGCCTTAATGCATTCTGCCCACTGGCCTGATGGAAAGAGAGAAAAATATTTGGAGGCCTACTAAGATACAGCATCTAACGATGATTTAAAAAGTGCCCATCAACTTAAGTACTTGTAAAAGTCACTGTCTGTTTTCTTACCCGAGTCATTATCGCACACAAGTTTCTCTTCTCGCTCTTCTCTCTCCAGAGTACTGCTGGCTGACGAGATGCTGGAAGCCGAACAGTTGTCCTTCTCATTCAGTTCCTCATTCTGCCTCTCTTTCTCGCTGAGGGCTGTACTATCCTCTGTGTCTCTTTCCACTATCTGCTCTTTCTCACACTCCTCTTCCACTTCTGCCTCTAATTCAGTCCCTGCCTCATTTGCCATCTCTGCCTCTGTGCACAACTTTTCGCTCTCTTTCTCCTTCACTTTCACATCTTCACCTTTCTCGACCTCCTGTACTTCTCTTTCATGCTCATCTTTTCTTAATGTCCATTTCCCTGTTTTGTCCGACTTGACTGGCTCTGTATGTAGCACAGACACCGTTATGTCCTTCTCATCTACAGACCTCTGCTCGTCCTCTGTCTCTGAGGACCACTGTTGGCCAGACACAGAGGGAGACTCCACATGGCTTGGTTCTGGCTCAGCTTCTGAAGATTAAAAACAAACAAACACAGACATAATGCTTTTAAAAAGAGCAGCATTTTATTTACCCTGACATCTCAAATAAAGATCTCAATATTTATGACTTTGAAGTCTTGTAAACTCCAGGAATCACATCCTGAATGTTGCAGCAATCGGCAGCAAAAATATGAGGCAATATTCTGTGTTTATTTTTAGGTTGCCAGGATGATCAACAGAGGCCTTTATTGTTATTACACCTGCAAGGTACTTGGGTCATGGTGGTTTTTTGCTGCATGGTTGCTCTGCATGGGTTCTTCATAGCGTGCTTGTACCCTGCATGCCTTCATTTCTCCACAGCCCATTCCTGCATCCTCTATTACCGTAAGCCTCACACCCTTACTACATTTCCAGCTCCTTATTTGGAAAAGCAAATAAATAAATGAAAAACAATCCCACAGAAGCACAGTCGATGACAAAACTGGGCAGATGATAGAACGTCTCACAACCTTCAGGCCATATGTGTCTGGGCAAATGCACGCGTACAATTACCATACAGCATTAGTCATAGTCAAGACAACCCATATTGGTACATGTGCTGTCAGAGCCAATTTCTTGTGCTCTCCATTTGAAGGCGCACTGAAAAATGCCTCAGTCATTTCTGCAAACTAATGAGATTGGCACATGAGCTGTATGGGACATTCAGGGTACTGCATGTCTGCACTTGAAATAATAAGATTTTCTTTAATTATGGTACTCAGTTTTTACCATTCAGAGCTCTCACTGTCTTCCGCCAGCCTGAGCCTCTGCGGATAGACAAGGATGAAGCGGTGAGTTCAGGATGAATGGATTCTTGGCTGGAATGCACCACTATCCCATTACACATGCATGGCCCTGTCTGACCAGGAGCTTTGCTCTACATGGCTTTAAAGCCTAGAACTTCGTCTTACACTAATTCAGAACCTAAATGTCCTTGATTTTGTCTTTCATTCCTGTATGGTTCAATACCACTCTTCTTTATTATAGACTGCTTTGTCATCCAGTCTGGCAGCTAATGTAGGCTAAAGGCAATAGCGGCTCACCAGGACCAGCCCAACTGATTCTTATCTAAAATGTGTGAAACTCAAGCCAAGTGTTTACTCCACACACAGTGTGACTCAGATATGGATATGGATCCAGTTGAGATGGTTGATAGAGGCCAGGTCTAGGCATGATTGATCATCCCAAGCACAGATGCAATGGCGCATACAACGATTTAAGGTTGTTTTATGGAATTTCAGCAGATTGCTCTGATGTGTACTGTACAAGGTTTGCAAGCCTCGTCTCAACTACAATGAATCCATTGTAACAGCTTCTACAGTCATCCTTTGAACAATCTACTAACAAGTTAAGAAACGGCACATGGATTTTTAACATTCATGCATAAATTATGAAATCCTGATCAAGGATTTTTTTCTCTCTGTGTTTTTACTCTTCTTTAGGCATAAAAAAGGCATAACATATTTTACTTTTACATACATTTTCCAAAAGGTTATTGAAGTGTCCACTCCAGTGGACTGCATGTGTTCAAATGAAGAATTAGTGTCCAAAAATAGTGGCTGTTATGCAGTTATCCTAGTGAAATCCTTGCAATAGCCAGAAAATGGCTTTTGAAAAACTGTCCACTGTAATAACCACAATGGATGTAAGGGTTAAAAAGTTACAACCTGACTGGGGAATATATCTGGATTTGAATTTTCTGTGATTTAGTCACTGCTAATTCCCACCCACTTACCAGTTCCCTGCCATCTTCTCAGACAAAATCACTGGGCACCTTAATACACTGTATATACATATGCTCACAGACATCCATAATTAGTCAGTACTATTCTTATTGACAGGGGACAGAATAATACTATCTTTCCACCCAGAGAACTATTTTTTGGATAGTAGACCGTATACAAAAATAAATGCACTCTCACCTTGTGCAGTGTGGGTATGAGGACGTTTATTCTCCTGAGACTCAGTGGAGGACGGGATTGGACAGCGTGCATTGCAGGAGGCGCGTGAACTCAGATTGAGTGTGATTTCTGTGCGACCTCTTGGCGAGGATGCCACATGCTCCCTCTCGTACTCCTCTGCTGCCAGACGCTCCACTTGTTTATACCTAAAGCCAGAAACAAGAGTGTATGTTAATCAAACTGCTCCATCGCTTAGACCTTAACTGGTAACGAGACCCTGTTTGCATGGTTGCCCTAGCAATGTTAGCTTTATTTAAGGTACTTAAAATGTTTGAACAATGCAAAACACAGTCAAAACAAATGTAGAGGAATGAATTTGGATTTTCCTGTTTATATTTGACTGTTCAGTCTTTTTATAAAAAGTGAACCCATTAAAACATCTTTCCACCTTATCAAACACTTTAATAAAAATTAGTTACATTTAAATGCCAACATCAGATATACACTCACTGAGCAGTTTATTAGGAACACTATACTAATACTGGGTAGGGCCTGCTTTTGCTCTCAAAACAGACTCAATTCCTCGTGGCATGGATTCCACAATATGGAGGAAACATTCCTTTGAGGTTATGCTCCATGTTGACATGATTACATCACACAATTCCTGCAAATTTTTCAGGTGCACTTTCATTCGGTGTATCTTCCGTTCTACCTCATCCCAAAGCTGTTCCACTGGATTCAGATCCGGTAACTGGGAAGGCCTCAGAAGAACCCTGAACTCATCGTCATGTTCATGAAACCAGTTTGAGATGACTTTTACTTTGTGACATGGTGCATTATCACGCTGGAAATAGTCATTAGAAGATGGTAAATTGTGGCCATGAAGGGATGCACATGGTCAGCAACAATACTCAAATATTCTGTGGCATACAAGCGATTATTAATTGGTATTAACAGGCCCAAAGTGTACAATGAAAACATTCCCCACACCATTACACCACCTCCACCAGCCTGGACTATTGATACAAGGCAGGTTGGGTCCATGGATTCATGGTGCTGGTGGCAAATTCTGACCCTAATATCTCTGTGCCTCAGCAGAAATCAAGATTCACCAGGTTGTCTGCCTCAAGGTTCAACGTGTTGTGCATTCTGGAGATGCTTTTCTGCTCACCACAATTGTACAGAGTGTTTATCTGAGTTACTGTATACTTTCTGTCTGCTCAAACCAGGCTGGCTTTTTCTCTAGAGACTGTTGTGTGTGAAAATCTCAGAACATCAGCAGTTATAGAAATACTCAAACGAGCCCATCTGGCACCAACAATCCTGCCACAAACAAAATCACTGAAATCACATTTTCCCCTCATGATGTGAAAATTACCCGAAGCTGCTGGCCCTATCTGCATGATTTTATGTATTGCAGCACTGCTGCCCATGATTGGCTGATTAGATAATTGCATGAATGAGAAGGTGTAAAGTTGTTCCTAAGTTCCTAAGTTGATCAGTGAGTGTACCTATGTGTTTTTTTCCGACAAAACATTTCCTTCCTATCGGGTTTAGCTTAAGCACTTTAGTACAGTAAGAACTTTCGATCATCTAGTGTCCACCTACGAGTTTAAGGGTTATAAAAAACCAGCTTGCAGCCATAACATATTCCATAAGATCTAGCATAACAGATAAAGCTCTCTTCATATTTCAGTGTGAATATTTGTAGGATTGACCTTATCGAGAGTGAGCCCATGTCTAAAGACAGTTAACTTAACAGAACAAAACTTTGTAGTGTAGTGGGTTTGGAAAGCAATCATTTCTCCAGTCAATGTTAATAAAGGGAAAGTAACAAAAAATGACAAGGATGGCTCAAAGGATGTTCTGTACCTCTCTTCACGAGCATGTATGGCCTCTTCTCTCCTCTGCACATAGTCACGACTGAAATAAAGAGACCATGAACAAACATTTGCAGAGAGCTACAAGAGAAGGCAAATTTTGCATTAATTCTTTTGGGGCACATCAGCGGTGGAAAAAGTACAGAGAGACTGTCTTTAAGTAAAGGTAGGTCTAGTATGATTACTGTATTAAAAGAAGAATTATGGGGCTAAATATGTATTTGAGTGAAAGACAAAAGGTATGTACATTTAAATATACTCAATTATTCAAGTGTAAAAGGTAAATATTTGTAAATGGTAAAAAAAAATTACTAATCAATTCAGGCATGACATTTAAATGTTTATTAAATATTTAATACATATTCTTCTAGCTCAGACAAAACAAAAATTTGGCCTGCTGGTTAGCCAATGGTTAAAATATTTGGTGTTGGAATGAATGCTAAGGCACTTAGCATGTTTGGAATGAATGCTAAGGCACTTAAAGCAACAAACAAAAAATAACTAGCAAATTTACCATTTGAGATTAAACCTTATTTTAATTACACATCTGATAAACAGGTGAGTTTGTGGTTTCTGGCATTCCTATAAATCCATCCATCCATCCATCCATTTTCTGTACTGTTTATCCTACACAGGGTTGTGGGGAGCCTGGAGCCTATCCCAGGAGGCTTGGGGTACGAGGCAGGGGACACCCTGGATGGGGTGCCAACCCATCGCAGGGCACAATCGCACACACTACAGACAAACTGGAAATGCCAATCAGCCTACAATGCATGTTTTTTTATTCTGAATGGGGGAGGAAACCAAATTACCCGGAGGAAACCACCGGAGAGGGGCAAACATGCAAACTCTGCACACACATGGTGGATGCAGGAATTGAAACCGAAGGTGCGAGGCAAACGTGCTAACCACTAAGCCACTGTGCCCCCATCCTATAAATCAAGTCTCTCATCAGGATTTACAGTGCCTTGCGAAAGTATTCGGCCCCCTTGAACTTTTCAAACTTTTGCCACATTTCAGGCTTCAAACATAAAGATATAAAATTTTAATTTTTTGTGAAGAATCACCAACAAGTGGGACACAATTGTGAAGTGGAACAAAATCTATGGGATATTTTAAACTTTTTTAGCAAATAAAAAACTGAAACGTGGTGCGTGCAAAATTGCTCCTTTACTTTCAGTGCAGCAAACTCACTCCAGAAGTTCAGTGAGTATCTGTGAATGATCCAGTGTTGTCCTAAATGACTGATGGTGATAAATAGAATCCACCTGTGTGTAATCAAGTCTCTGTATAAATGCACCTGCTCTGTGATAGTCTCAGGGTTCTGTTGAAAGTGCAGAGAGCATCATGAAGACCAAGGAACACACCAGGCAGGTCCGTAATACTGTTGTGGAGAAGTTTAAAGCCGGATTTGGATACAAAAAGATTTCCCAAGCTTTAAACATCCCAAGGAGCACTGTGTAAATGATCATTTTGAAATGGAAGGAGTATCAGACCAAATCTACCAAGACCTGGCTGTCCCTCTAAACTTTCAGCCAAGAGGCCCATGGTCACTCTGGATGAACTGCAGAGAACTACAGCTGAGGTGGGAGAGTCTGTCCATAGGACAACAATCAGTCGTACACTGCACAAATCTGGCCTTTATGGAAGAGTGGCAAGAAGAAAGCCATTTCTCAAAGATATCCATAAAAAGGCTTGTGGCAAACTTTAGTCTCGTCTAAAGCCACTCTTCCATAAAGGCCAGATTTGTGCAGTGTACGACTGATTGTTGTCCTATGGACAGACTCTCCCACTTCAGCTGTAGTTCTCTGCAGTTCATCCAGAGTGATCATGGGCCTCTTGGCTGCATCTCTGATCAGTCTTCTCCTTGTCTGAGCTGAAAGTTTAGAGGGATGGCCGGGTCTTGGTAGATTTGCAGTGGTCTGATACTCCTTCCTTTTCAAAATGATCACTTGCACAGTGCTCCTGGATGTTTAAAAGCGGGGAAATCTTTTTTGCAACCGTCAAACTTCCAGCACTACGCACCTGGCTGTGCCCCTGGTGTCTTCATGATGCTTTCTGCGCTACAGCAGAAAACAGAGAGTCTGGGCATTTATACAGAGACTTGATTACACACAGGTGGATTCTATTTATCACCATCAGTCATTTAGGACAACATTGGATCATTCAGAGAATCCTCGCTGAACTTCGAGTGAGTTGACTGAAAGTAAAGGAGCAGAGACAATTTTGCACGCACCCACTTTTCAGTTTTTGTATTTGCTCAAAAAGTTTAAAATATCCAATAGATTTCGTTCCCGACTGCACATTTGTGTGCCCACTTGTTGGTGATTCTTCACAAAAAATAAAAATTTTATATCTTTATGTTTGAAGCCTGAAATGTGGCAAGGCAAAAAGTTAAGGGCGAATACTTCATAAAAGACTATACTATACACTAAAACGCTGACTGAAGGAGCTGAAACACAGGAAGGGCCATATATGGATTGTCCGACTGGCCATGTTATAGCTAGGAACCCTGGTTTCTCACGATGACTCAGGAATGACCATAACAAGATGAGATGCCTGGAAGAGTTTGGAAAACAACTCCGGGAGTTTCTGATAAGACAGAACTCTGCCCTTGACTGCTGGAATGAATATTTCTAGGAGCAAGTATTGTTGTAAAAGACACCTTGGTTGAATGACCTTGTAAAGTAGCTAAATTTAAGTCTTGGTCTTGTCTCAATTGCACTGAAACCCCTTTCTGGTCGTCCTTTGAACAAATCGGGAAAGGGCACAAACCTAAAACGAGTTCTCTCCTCCCGTTCGATCCTGTGCAGCCTCTCTTCTCTCTCAAGGCGCCTCCGCTCGCGTTCTGCAGACAGAGACTCTTGGTGCTGCCTGTATGATGAGGCCAGTAAACCTCCCAGAGCCAGCCTGCAACATGGCAGAGACGACATATTCGTACAGAAACAGGACAAGTGAAAGTTTTATGCACATCGAAAGTTCTTGCCTTTAAAGTCTTAAAAATATCAAGTTGAAATCAAAGAGAAAGAAGATTACCTGTCAGGTTTGCTGTCGGTAGGTGACCCTCCTGTAGAGACGAAGCGGTTGAAGGGGGTAGAAGGGGCACTCGATGCACTTAATGACCTGCCAGGATATGTGCCAGCATAGCCATTTTGTCTGGTGAATGAAGATGGAGAACTAAAGCACTTTTTAATCACTAATTGTGTTCATGTTTAGATTTGCTGACAGTGAAGAAAATTATCTGGCAAAGGATAATCAAATGGCACACAAGATAAGTTTCATTATTTGCCTTTAGTTTGTAGATGCACTAAAAACATTCCTACAACTTCAAGTTCCAACAAAAACTTGTCACGTCTCACATCCCAAAGCACACACAGAAGTCCTGCTATCACACTTAAATCTCCTTCCAAGATAGGAATTCTGTTGCCCAGGCCATAGCCCCTTGAAACTTTACTACAACACAAATGCTCAATACAGAATCTCACAAAGAATAAAAAAATAAGAAGGCCCAGGAAAAGCAAGCTGATGAAAAACAAAGGAAAACTACCACACTGAACGACGTAGTCCGAAAGTCTTATACCTGGAAAAAGTCTTCAATATTAGCTATATGCAATATCATAATAGCACAAGATATTAAGCAGTGTAGAGTTTACTTCATTGCAGTGGCAGCAAGAGAAATAAGATGATTTCATTATCATACTGTCAATAATGAACATGTTTTGTCCTGCTAAGATAAACCTATTCTTCTTATTCTCAGAGCTCTTAAAAGTTTAGTAAAAAGGTTCCTCATGGAATATTTGGATGGTTCTTAGTTCTAGCTTTGTAAATGAGACCCTCTGTTATATGGTTTTACTTAGATGGGCTCCTCCAGAGAGTGCTAGATGCTACATATTTAAAATATTATTATTATTATTATTATTATTATTATTATTATTATTAATAATAATATTAATAATAATAATAATAATAATAATAATAATAATAATAATAATTATTATTATTATTATTATACATTCTATGCATAACCCTATCCATCTTGTTGTTTGACCACTGTGAGAGCGCTTACCTGCCAAGACTAGAAGTGGCTCTGGAAGCAAATGTTGAACAGGGTGTGTGTAAGTATCTAATATCTGAAAGACTATGCAGAGAACAGAACACGAGAAGAAAAGGTCAGGTTAAATTACATGCAATAAAGATGTATTAGTCAAAGGTTTACTGTTATATAAAACCAGAGGAGAAGGAACTCGGGTC
Organism: Ameiurus melas; assembly: GCA_012411365.1. Taxonomy (NCBI): domain Eukaryota; kingdom Metazoa; phylum Chordata; class Actinopteri; order Siluriformes; family Ictaluridae; genus Ameiurus; species Ameiurus melas. Next base: position 31,656,880 of record CM022757.1, on the reverse strand, counting down.
TTTTATAGGGGGTGCGATGGAGGGAAAGGAGCACCGAAGCAAGAGGAAGGTGAGCGACTGTAAAGTGAATCAAAGTTTGCATAATGAAAAAGTGAATGTTATTTGAAAAATGGTCTAACTCTAATTCATCAAACATTAGCAAATTAATATGTCTAGGCTACAAGGTATTATTTTTATCATTGATCTTTGTGGAATAAAGAAGCATAACAAAGTGGCATTAAAACATAGTAATTAACTGTTTTATAAAGGCTTCCAGCATACGAGAGCTTCTGGAACCTTGATTCACTTTATTTGGCAGTGTATACATGGACATAATGGGGAAAGCATGCTGAAGCCATCCCACAAAGCATTCTCATTGTCAGATGCATGTAGGTCTTGTAGACACCATCAAGCTAATTTCCTTTTGTATTTCGTTTCATTTATAGCCTTGTCCCAGCTTGAGAGATGTACAATACAACAATAAAAGGCAGAGGAGTTGTAAATGTCAGTAAAGGTTATGATCTACCTGAGAGCATCCTGTTTTACATCATGGAAAAGTGAGATTTAGGTTTAAAACCTTTTGTGCATTTGCATTATACTAAATACAGACTGTGTGTATCTGTGTGTGTGTGTGTGTGTGTGTGTGTGTGTGTGTATGATAACAAATGTGTGTTGGATGTGTGATAACATCTCATTTTAAATTACAACAATATAATGAATATGCACTTAACACAAGTAGGGCAGACCAAAGGAAGGTTGCCAGTGATGTCTTAAAGGAGAAAGTGAAAAAGTTGATGATGCGCTCAGTGACAGAAGAAAAACCCTCGCCTTTCACAAGACAACCAAGGATCTAAGTCACAGGTCTGGAAATTCTGCTCTCATGGATACCTATAGGCCAGAACTTTTTGGCCCTAGTCTGAGGTTTAGCCGCAAATTGGTCATTTGTGCATTTGTTGCTTGTATCAGGACTACAAATTACTAATTACTGCATGTACGTCTAAATAACATACTGATGTCTGGTACAAACATGCAGGTCTATCATATCTGTGAGAGTCTAAGGAGATTCATACTGTGAGCGGTGAGGGTTTGGTACATGTATCCGCACTACCTGGAGCGCTTTTCTGCGTCTCGGCCCCTCTGGCCTTGCGGAGTCCCCAAAGGCACCTCCTCCGAGTCTGACGGGCAAGTGGAGAGAAGGGGGGATGAGGGGAGAGGAAGGGGAATTTGATGTTCCTCACTGGGGGATGTGGAGGCAGAGGAGGTGACGGATGAACCCCGGGAGGGCACAGCCCCCAGGGACCTGACGGATGCCCAAGAAGACAGACCACAGGGGCCACAATCTGGAGTTACAGGAGGTGAGGACACTGGCGCTTTGTGGATGACCTTGGTCCCAGAACAGCCCCTGGCACTCTCCCGTGCCTCTGAATCAGCAGTGCTGGGGATGAGGTTGACCATGCATTTAAAGGGCAAACACAAGCTAGAAGCCTCCTCTTTCGCTACAGTTGGCGCCATCCAGCTATAAGATGACAGAACAGCTCAGCAGAGGGTTGGGCAAAAGGATGTGGCACCATGATAAAATGTGTTAGGGCAATCACTGGATGTTAATGAGCCTAACAGCACAGGAGCACAATTCTACATTCTAGCTGCCATTTCCAGAGCACTGAACTCTGAAAACTCTAAGTACCTGGCAGATCCCTGAACAGAGAGTTCTGCTTTCTGTGGTTCCTCATCTACCTCCACCTCCTCAACCTCCTCTCTGTAGTGAAAAGGAGGAATTGAGGGATGGACGGAGGTATGAAAGAAGGGAAAAAAGAAGAGTAGGACAGGGAGAAGAGAAGAAATGTTGCACATAGATAACATGACAGCAGACATTACAAAATGCACTGACAGCAGACACAACAAAGGAAACAGTGGCACAAACAAGAGAGACACAACATTTAGTTAGTTTGGAAGTATGCAAACGTGTTAAAACACTATTGGTTGCTTTAAAATATTCACAATACTACTTAATGCTGCTGGTATTATTTCCACTAAACTGTGCTTCTCATAGAAGCATAGATTCTCAGGAACCTCACATCCATATGTGGAACCTTCTCTGCAAAGAGCTGGTCCTCTCTGCCTTTTAATCATCTTGCACATGCAAAGGCAGCACACGAACGCATAACAGGAAGTAAAGCACTGGCTTGATGGAGTAGTAGATATGCCTAGGGTTACAGTGGAGGTATTAATACATGGTCTAGGAAGCTGAAATTCTGGATTTTGGTTCCCACATCTCCATTGTTATTGGCTTACACTACAACAGCTTACAGAATTGGAATCAAGCAAGTGGGAAGACTAGAGTGAACATCAGCACTAGAGAGATATGAGAGACTCAGGGTTAGCTAGACAAAAACAACGTGACTTTGGAGGGAAGAACTTTGGAGAGGTGTTTGGATGAAGGACTAAAATGAGGGGTTGGAGTCCTGTCTACATGGCATGTGGTGGACATTAGCAAGACATGGCTAATATTTCACACATTGCATTGCACAATGCAGCAGCTACACAGCGTATGACGCCATCAACAAATTGAAGCGCTTCAGCTCTATTAAACTAATACCTTTAGCTAATGTACATCTGACTCTGAAGGTTTTGCAAAGTCGTGGCATGCGGAAAGAATTTCATAAATGAGTTGCAATCTTATGCCAGTCCTAAAAAAGTGGCAAAATAGTACATTTAGTACCAGTCATTTAACTCTAATTTACTGATCGTGTCGAGTTCATGGATTTAAACGGCAAAATCCTACTCTCTCTTTAAGCAGCACTTGATTGAAAGTGACAGATAAGACACAAAACCTATCCATTTCTCACCTACTGTTGGTTTACACTCATTACAGAGGCATTGACAGAGTGGAATGCTACTCAGGAGAGAGTGCAGGAGTGCACTGCTGTTAAGGTTCTCTTTCTTTCTCAGTGGGCTGCTATTTATTACTAATATGGAAAACATAGCACTTCAAAGGTCCGTCCAATTTCCTGTGGTCGGCCAAATAACAGACCTCAGGATCGGATGTCTAACTAAGATGAATTCAACTATTTGCCAACAGTACTGGTTAAAAAAAAAACCCTCCATCCTTCACAATGGAGCCTGCCGTCAATGATCAGTTATGAATCTGTGTGGGCTGTTTGACAGAAGTTAAGGGGGAAATAAGGAGATGGCAGAGAAACAAGAGAATGAGATAAAGAGATGTGATATATATATATATATATATATATATATATATATATATATTAAAAAAATCACTTGACTCCTCCTTCATTACTCTTTACTGAGTGGCAGGCAGTGGAGATCTGGAGATCATTTTCAAAGAACATTCATCACAAGCTACAATATTAACAGCTGGTACTTTTTGACCACTGGGACACACTCTACCACATTCCCCAGATCCAAGATCCACAGCTGCCTTACATGATAATAATCTGGAGAGAATGTGGCTCATCTGTGACTCACTGAATGCTTCTTATTACTGTTACAAACTGATATAGCACCATCATACATAGTATAGGAAATTGCTCTGGATAGCCTGCCATTGCACTTTAAAAATGCACAGTGGATATTAGTGATATCAATGGAAAATAAAGGAGAAAAAAACAACAACAACATAAAAATGCCATAAAAATGAGCTATGGCACTAAACAAAGCTGACAGTGAGATATAGGGCTGAAAAATATACATGGCACATATCTTCATATTTCAGACTTCCTGCTTGCTTTTTGTCACTGTTTCCTACCAGTTCCTTAATGTGCGTGTGATTAATTGGAATGTCACTCTGTAATAGCAGGAGCACTTTGTCTTTTCATTGGAGTCTTATTAAATTCTCTCTTTCTATCCGGATTTTGCTAACTCTCTTGTCAAAGCTAACGTGATGGAACACCCGATATAAATGTGCTTCCTTTCCATAAAGTCAACACATGCTGAAGTATTTTCTCTGCTTTCATAACGACTCCCTGTAAAGGGCCCCGGGAGACATGGGAAAAAAGCTGCAAGAGATGTCCCACAAAACTGAATTCAGTAATTAAATCTCTAATTAGCGTATTAGTGCTGTTGCTTTAATGCGCCATTATAGTGATTCTTCCTAAACCGTGTGTGTGTGTGTGTGTTACAATACTCTTCATTTCATATTCCTATGCCATGAGAGAGAGTGAGTTTAAGATTATAAATGGACTAAATATTGATTAGATGAAAACATTTCTTGTATTGCATTTCCCTGTCATTAGATGCCTGCAAGACTCTCACCTCTCAGTGACATCCTCAATCCGTTGGCCATTAAAAGGTAGGAAATTGGGGTTGTGGCTGTGACAAGGGGAGGCGGGAGCAGATGCGTGTCCTTTGCCATTCTGCAGAGAATGTCTCCGGCTGCGTCTGCGTTCTAGGCCCCGTCTTTCGAGTGTGCCTCCTACACTTGCACGACGGCGGTCCTTTCGGCCCACCGGAGGAGGCGACGACTCATCGTCACCATCCTCATGACGAAGAGTCATCTAAATGATTAAAAGAGCCTAATAAGCTATAACTGATTACAAAGGAATGACTCCCCAATTCAAGCATAATAATGTGGTTGTAAGCTCATAAACCGTATCATATAGTGTCCAGTATCATGCATTAAGCCTGGACTAGAGAAAGTGGAGTCAATTGTCCCAGAAACGGACTGTCTGAGATCTATCTCCCTGTACTTTAGCTAACCTCATATATGTTGAATTGTTCCAGCAGGTCTAGGTCAGTGCCCTTTCTGCTGAGGTGCCTCTGGACAATGGCTTCGATGCCCTGCTCCTCCAGAAAGTCCACCACATCATAGAATGAGTCCTGGTCTGGAAGGCCTGCAAGTGTCTGTAAAGATATATACATAAAGTTAGTATATAACTTTATATATAAAGTTTTCCACAGCAAACTGTCAGGACGCAGATGTAGGTAAACAAAAGCTTTATTAAGCAAGGTTGAAGGCAATTCCAAAACATGAGACAAAAACAAGGTTAGTGAACAGGCAAAGGTCAGGCGGTGTAAATTATAAACTACGCTAGGCAAATATAGGGAAACCAGAAACAAATTCAAAACCAGAAGGAATATTACTACATATAAGTTTTGGCATACTTCGTGCTGGGTGAGGGAACTGAGAGTCCTTATATACTATAGTCCTGAAATTGATTCCATATGTGCACGATTAGTAATCAGGTGAGTTTGAACATGGATACTGGAGTCCTTGGTGGCTATGTTGGTAGGGTGTTATGGGTACTGTAGTTGTAGCAGTGGACTCAAAAAAATCACACAGGCAAGTCTTAGCCACGGCTCATTTGTAGCAGTCATAACTCCCATGCCTACCTTATTGATGAGGGTCATGGCATAGACCAGCAACTCAGTGTCCACGCCATCTTTCTCATCCAAGATTTCCATGGCATTAGACCATGGCTTACAACCTGCAGACAGATTTACATCAGAGTCGGTTAATGGCAAGTACACACTGATGATTGCATGTGCGTAATATAAATATTACGCACAATTCACATTTCCCACTAACAAAACTGTTTACCTTCCCTCTTACAAAAGCAGTCATTTCAAATATTATATTCTCTCAAACATAGTATAGTAAGCACAAATGTGTGTTTATGTGTGGCGGTGAGTGTGAGTGTGTGCATGCGTGTGTATGTGTGTGATACCTTGTTTAGTGTCCACAGCGTTGACAGCTTGGATGAGTAGTGCAGCATTGGCTTCTGTGTATTCCACAAACACTAGCAGGAGCTTCAGAGCAGTCTTAACCACCAGACGGAACTACACACACACACACACACACACACACACACACACACACAGAGGAAATAAATGTACTGTAATCTCATTCACACACACTAGTTCTCCTGTACATTGCTGCAATATCTTGAGAAGCAATGATGCAAAAGAGTGGCACGCTGTCCAATCTTTCATCGTTTCTTATTTATTTACGTTTGAAAAGGCCGAGAAGCCTACTGAACTCAAAAAAAAATTCCTTTCCTTTTCCCGGCTGCCATGGAAGGCCCTGATAACTGAACTGCTACAGGAGGAACAAATGAGTGCCTTTTGTTTCAATGCCCCATGACAGGCTGTTTGTGATTGCTGTTCCAGAGACGTCCATGGGGGTTTTTCATGAGTGGCGAAGGAACAGCACTGTCAGTGAGATGATGGGAAAGCCAGAAGAAAGAGCAGCGGGTAATTTATAAAGCTGTCGGCTTCGGAGCCCCTGTAAAAAAATGCTTGAGGACGCTACTGTCCAACAACAATATACAAGCATTCTCTAGAGCACAAGAGCGAGCTATCAAAGAAAAAAAGTGCAAAGTGAGAAAGATAGATGAGATGCAAAGAAAGGCTGCAGCATGTGTATGTCACAGAGAGAGAGAGTGGGAGAGGGAGAGATGGGTCTGTGTTTAATAATATCAATTCAGTTCGGTCTTGATGAGAACCATGCGGCATATTTTGCCCTTCTCATGAAGAAAGATTGAAATAGGAGGTGGAAATTGTGCTCAACACGAGGGAGACATACTAAAGGTCCAAGTATACGTTCACCACAACATGGACTTTTGCATTCATAATAATTTGAACTGTGCTTCGGGATTAGATTACGAGATTAGGGAGAACCTTCCAAAGTTGAACTTGTAGCAGAATTGCAAAAGGTATTAATACAGTATTCTGTAGTTTAAACAGTTGTGTATTTAAATAACTTACTTCAAGACACAGAGGCTCGGTTAAAACATTATTCATTAACACGCAGTGACTCTCAGTGTTACTCTCTATTTCAGAAGACCATTCTCTGGATCCTGGGTCACCGTCTTCAGAGAGGTATCATTTCTATTTAATAGTTCTATTTATTTCATTCTATTTAATGTTATAACAGCTCATAGCTTCTCTGACCAAGCTGGATTTTTCAGCAGAAATGTGCAGACTAACAAAGCACTCACACTTCTGTCTCACTCTCTCTCACACACAGTACGTTTCCATCCACATGTTTGTGTGTTATCCACATTATGGATAAACATCGCTGAGTGATGAACTGTTACTCATGATTAGTCACTTAATGGTGACACACACAGCCTAGACCTTTTTTTGTTTTTCCAGTGAACAACCAGTTTGCTACTGTTTGCAAATATTAACCTAGTCTTTAAGACTGTAAAAGATGTCAATTTTATGAAGAGGGTATGGCATAAAGATCCAATCAAAAGAGGAGCAGCCAAATGCAAACGCAAACTGTTCCAGGAAACATTTTCTTGCTGTTTCACCATTTGATTCACCTGATCAATCACACTAATAAGCACTTTTTGAACTACCCATTCCAGAGTTAGTCCCCCCCCTTTCGTGTTATAATAACCTCCACTCTTCGAGAAGGCTTTATACTAGATTTTGGAACGTGGCTGTGGGGATTTACCCATAAAGATACAAGAGCATTACTGAGGTCAGGTACTGATGTCAGGCAGGAGGCCTGGTGCACAGTTGGCGTCCAGTTCATCCCAATGGTTTTCAGTGGGGTTGAGGTCAGGGATCTGTGCAGGACACTCAAATTCTTCTACTCCAACCTTGGCAAAACAATGTCTTCATGGACCTCACCTTTTGCACAGGGCCATTTTCATGCTGGAACAGGTTTGGGCATCTTAGTTCCACTGAAGGGAAATTGTAAAGCTAAAGCATACAAAGACATCCTATACAATTGTGTGCTTCCAACTTTGTGGCAAGAGTTTGGGGGAAGAACCACATATGGGTATGATGGTCAGGTGTCCACAAACCTTTGGCCATATACTAGTGTACAGAATGTACTACTAGAGAGCTGGGCAAAAGAGTAAAAGTAGTAAAATATGATGGGTACATTGTAATTCCACACACAGTGTCCAGTGTAACAGACATAGAGAGTTGATACACATTCATAGATTAAAGTGATCTCTTTACCTTTGATCCGACCAGTGTGTAGAGCCACTGAACTGTTTCATTGTGTCCAATCAGGCCATTCATCCCATCCACATAGAGCATGATCTGCCCAAGAGCTGAGAGAGAGAGAGAGAGAGAGAGAGAGAGAGAGAGAGAGAGAGAGAGAGATGGTTAAGACTGACTGGCACATACCTCAAGTGAGGGATGTGTGGGGCTGTATGTGGGTGTGCAAGCTATAGAACAAATCCTGTGCTCATTATCACAACACACACAAAGAAACTAGAGAATATGTATACATTTATCTGGTAATCAGATCAAAGAATGGCATTAGAATAAGAGCCAGCTTCTGCTTTCCAAAATACAGTACACACACGCACACACACACAGATACACTTCTTCATAGAACTTGGACCAAACCCTTCTCCTTTAGCCTGAGCCGTTGCAGCCAGTCCAGCCGGAAAAATATTTGAGCAGGCTAGAGCACTGAGGCATAAAACGTGACTGCCATTTGTAACAGGACACATAAAGAGGGTCATAACAAGAACTCAGGGAGCACAGGAGGGAGCCACTAAAACATACAGCTTCCGTTTGACAGCCATGGACAAGGAGCGAAATAAAAACCCGATGGAGGCAAAGGACGGCTCAAGGTCAACATGACAATCTTAAGAATTTCTGTCTGGAGAAAGAAAATAAGATCTCTGCCCTCCAGATTAATTTCAAACAAAAAGAAAATATCAGTGTTTTACAGTACAGAGTTATACGTATAGAGTTATATGTATTGATTTATATGTTATATGTATAGAGCTATATGTTATATGTTATATGTATTGAGTTATATGTATAGAGTTATATGTTATATGTTATATGTTATATGTATAGTGTTATATGTATATATATATATATATGTGTATATATATATATATATATATATATATATATATATATATATATATATATATATATATATATATATGGAACTTAAAAGTGTTGCATTCCCTGATGTATGGAGACTTTTGGGACACCCTGTATAAAGTCTACTACAGTTGTGCGAACTGTTTAGATCTGGACTCTGTACAGATCTCTAGTCTCTGGCTTGAAATTAAGGGGGCATTTCAGGCTTATGTCCAATGATTTAACTCACAAGCTTTCAGACAGAGTGGCCTACATGTTCTCCCGCTGTGGGCATGTTCTGTGGGCATGTTCATGGGCAGATGCTGGACATCTGTGAAAAAGACAAGCTCTGGAGGAAGCTCACACAAAAAGGCTGTTTGATAAAGAACATACCTAACGGCTTACTGAATGCATACAGACCATAGTGATAGCTACCTCGAGACAGGGAATGACTTCAGCATGAAGTTCAAGACCTGAATTCAGCTGTGAGGTCAATAATATGACAGCTTACACACATCTTTGCAGCTCGACATGTGTGCATATGCTGTTTCCTAGACTAAGCAGATGTTTTGAAACGATAAGGACTGAACTGAAACAGTCGCAACAGTAATCCAACTACCTGAAATATTAATAGCTGTTTTGATGAGTTAGCCTTGAGGATAACTGGAAAAATCATTAATATTTCCTGACCCAGGAATGACACTAAAACCCATTTAGCAAGGCTCTAAAACTCCCAGCTCTGTCTGCACGCGGCTCCTTTATCGGCTGCTGGCACTCGCCATGACTCCACTTTCAGTTTTTACCTGAAACAATCCCTTTTATCTGGAGCGGGGCCTGCTATGGAACTGTGTGCCAGGTTCCCATGCAGCGGAGAGGGAAGGAAGGAAAAAGAGGGAAAGAAACAGAGAGAGAGAGAGAGGGAAAGAGAGTGAGAGAAAGAGAACTAGGGTTAAAGCCAATGTAAGGCTCCTCGCTGTGTCTTTCACTATTCCCCTCATCCCATTCTGTCCTTCTCTCCTCAGCATGAGGGAACAAGGAGTTATGAATGCACTGTATATGCGCCAAGATTCCCAGGTGCAGCTCTGTGTGCAAGGGTGTGTGTGTGTGTGTGTGTGCACGAGTGTGCGACTGACTGTGGGGTGACTCTTCATCTTTTATCAATCAAGGCTAATTACTCAAAACCTTGACGACAGCATTCCACACAGTCTTCCACCCGTGATGTACATATGCAGCAATGCAAGACTGCCAAAGTGCAATGACAGATGAGCAGACAGACTGTCTCTCTCTCTCTCTCACACACACACACACACACACACACAGTGTCATAGGGCTATGAAAACAAACCACAGTAAAGCACTGATTAACACCACAGTGTGTGAACGATGCTCCTGTAAGTCCACTCCTCACTCCCGACAGGTGAGTAATGTAATGAACCGTTACTCACACACTCCCCAAGCCTCCCTGATGGAGCTCTACGGCTCAGCTAACGCTCCACAGCACCCGTGGGTATATCTCAGGTCACAAAGCTAGCTTCTCATCACTCATCATCCAGGTCTTTTTAAGTAGCAAATCAATTTGGAGCATTTTTCAGCCCTGAAACACAGTCTAGTGGGAGACATTTTGTCTTATTCTGTTTTGGCTAGACGTGAAGAGAAAATGATAAAGAAATAAAACACTGAATACGTCACCCGATAAAATTAGTTTGTCTTTAAATTTGAAGGCTGAATTTGAAGACTTGTATTACTTCCTTGATGCAGGTGGATGCATTGGCACATTGTTGCCACACTAGTCCATATGCTCCTCAGTTTGATCCTGAGCTCGGGTTACTCATAGTTTCAAATGTTCTCTCCATGTCCGCATGGGTTTTCCTGTGGGTTCTATGGTTTCCACCCAAAAACATGCCAGTGAGTGGAAGCAATTGGAATTGGTTATTTCCACCATACCAGATTTTTTACAAGTTGCAATAACATTCCATACATCTGATGTAAAAAGAGCACGGAACAAATAAAAACGTTTCATTATTAAAAAATTATTGTTAGTATTGATATCATACTGGAAAAATTTTACATATAGTCTGCTCTTTGTTAGAAGAAACACCTGTACATTCAGCGTCCCTCCCTTAACCCACATCTCATCAAATAGTCAGTGACAACAGCCATTACTGTACACCTCACTTGACTCCTCGTTAGCTCCAAACACAGCTCTTTTCACATCAGCCATCAGCATCTGACATGAGACTGTGGTGGGACTGACACTGCACCTGTGGCCTGCTCTGAATAGGGCGAGAGCAGGAATGTGTGTAAGTGAGAAGAAACTGATGGGTAATTAAGGAGCACAGCTTGAGTAATTGCTACTAAGTCAACTCCTCCTACTGACAGTGCTACAGACTCTCAGCGGGCAGCTAAGCCAACAGCCAATCTGTGAACTGGGATTTGAGGTGGGTTGGGCTAAAATTACAATATTATTCTATTCATAAACGCATACCGCTATGAAAAAATGTATTGCACAGAGGTCTCAGACATAGCTATTTAAAACTATTTAATAAGGCTATAATGTTTTATTTATATTATATATATATATATATATATATATATATATATATATATATATATATATATATATATATATATATATATATATATATATGTCACCCCTACTTCATCATTAATTCCAGAAGTTTGTAATTGTTCTTAAGACTTTTGGCCTGGCATGTATGTAGCTATCAATTCTAAATCTGATCTTGGTTGATAACTTCTCATGCCCATGGTCAGAAAATTCCTTTTTTTCACTCTTATTTTTTTTTTTCTCGGATTCTCCTAGTTACACTGGCCACTGAAGTAGGGAAAAAATGTTTTTACCAGTATCTTACACATGGCATAGCAATAACAAGTTCACAAGACCCTTCCCCCTCCTCAAACACTCGCTGCACAAAAAGAGTAATGAGGCATTGGCAGGCAAGCATCCACTCTTCAAACATGCTGGCTTGAATACGAACGAAAAACGGATACAGAAAAAAAAAGAAAGAGAAACATCTTTTGCCCCTCCTAGAGGGACTGTAAGTGTTTAATAAGCTGCCTGGCACTCTGCACTCGCTCTTGTACTGTGTAAGCGGCCTGCTCTCCTACTTCTCCAGCTTTTGGCACGGATGTTTGCATTTCTTTACAGTGTGCACAAAGACCTCGGACGGGCGACTGTAGACCGTGTGAACCAGCGCTGCGGCTGTCCTGTGGAGCCAAACGGAAAGGCTGGCAAAGGATTGCGGGAAGGCTGGTCTAGAGGCCTCTCCCTCCACCTAACCACAGTAATCACTCAGTCACGGCAGCAGGAATGCACGACGAGACCCGCACCACAGCCGGCCAAAGGCATGAACCCGCTCATCGGACTCGAAACATGACGGAAACCCCAGAAGAGAGATCACACAGACTCAGTATTGCAATAGACTCCCATTCACAGAGCACATACAGCCAAAATACCAGCATTTTTTCCCTCTTGGTCCCTTCTTGCATGATTCACTCTGCCGTATTATTTTCTCTGCTTTCCCACACGTGTTTCATTTTTATTTCAAATTTTCCTCAGAACTGGGTCAGCCAAGCTTGGTGCGCATGCTCCTATGAGCATGCTACATTTGAGCATGCTACATTTGTTTTCAGAGGGATTTCAAGGCAATGGACCAAGCAATCACCTCTACCACAGCTCGCTTTTCATCCCTATGGTTCTGCTGCGTACTAAGATGTCTGTTGTTTCCTTACTCTGTAAGAAAAAAAAATATGTTTTCACATTCCAGGAAGTACTCTGTACAGGTTATTTTAAATACAGTTCAAGCACAAGCATACATTTATGACATCCTCTTTAAGTGGACATTAACAGCGCGATAAATATTTGATGAGCTTTTCCTGTAAACTCAGTGCAGTTCTTTCACCCTGTCTCAACTGACTGTGATTGGATATGGCTCCTCATTCCACTATCTTTTAAAAAAAATGTAAAACAGTCCAATTAAAATGTTATTAGCATTGGGCATGCACACTGTATATTCAGCAGGAGATCATCATTTGTCTATCAGCCAGTCCCCATTCTAATCGCTCTGACCACATCACCACCCAGGCTGAGTCTGACTGGCGTCCAATCAGACATGCTACTTTAGCTATCACACAGTTGATTTGAGAGACTTAAGAGCCTGGAAGTATTTCATTTAAAATAAGCAAAACATAATGATGCATGATCACAGCCAAAATGTAGACTGCCAGCAAATGGTTGCAACTACTGAAATGACCTACCCAGCCCTGATGTAGTCTCAGTAGGAATCAGTGTTTTGAATATAGAATGTTGAGGTTATAGTTCTGTTGTTTCAGCTGTAAATTATATTTATGTGTGGGTGGCTTACTAATTGGTGTCCGTCCCATGATTTCACAGTAATTTCAAATATCATTTTTATTTCCCAAATCATTACACAGTACCCTCCACTAATATTGGCACCCTTGGTAAATATGAGCAAAGAAGGCTGTGAAAAATTGTCTTTATCACTGCCCTGCTGGAAGATCCAACCACGGCCCATTTTAAGCTTTCTGGCAGAGGGAATCAGGTTTTCATTTAATATCTATTGATATTTGATAGAGTCCATGATGCCAGGTATCCAATTTTTCACAGCCTTTTTTGCTCATATATACCAAGGGTGCCAATATTAGTGGAGAACACTGTATGTTATGTAAGTAATAAACCACAACAGGAGAAAATAATCAACAATGGAATTATGCCGTTTAGACCCTAAAGCGGATCATTCTCCAAAGTGATTTATTCCTCTTATACCACAAAGAATCGCTAATGAATACAATATTTAATATAGGAATGATATGTCAGTCTTTTGAACTATTTATAGTTATATGTAATGCTATGTACGTACGTTTTCCGCCATGGGAAAGTCTTCAGGACATAGCATTTTCTGGTTTCTCGGTAACATGATCTGCATTTTTTTGTGCAATAATTGTTTTGTTTTTGTTAAAGAGAAAGAGAAAAAGAGAGAGAAAGATGCTGGCAAGGGAATGACTGTTTATAGCTGCTATAATATAATTGATAACAGGACCAGCATAAGGGATAAATTTATAAATTTTAAATGTTTTTTCAGAATTTACATATTTCTGTAAAGCTGCTTTGAGTCCATTGTTAAAAGTGCTATACAAATAAAACTGAATTGACTTGAACTATCATCTATTGCAGAGGTTCCACAATACTTCAATGTATGAACGTAAACTTAAAATGCATAAAGTGTCGTTCATGAATAAATTAAAAATTGCAACTTTTGGTGAATTATTTAGCATCAAGTCATATCAAACAACCGCATCATGGAATATTTTCCTATAACAGCACTCCTCGTTATGTTTTATTTCTAACTTAACATCTTCTAACCAACCAGACTTGACAAGTGTGGTATAAAATTTCATAAATAATTTAATAGAAATATCTACTTTTTGTCGGTTGTCTACAGGTCAATGTATCCTGGCTGCACCATACCTGCCAATATATTCTACAGCACTTAGTATGACAAAAGAAACAACCGTTACAATAAATTAAACATGCCATAAGGTGCATTTTAGAGAGGCATCTGTTAAAATGACTATAATTTTGCCTTACTAAACACATTGAGAACATGGAAAGTGAGCAGTTTAAGGCTGTACACTTAAACATTCTCACTTGTCCTTGTGCAAAAACATGCAGAGCTCAGAGAGCGTAGCAATGCAACTCAGGACCATAAAATACGTTGAAGGATGAACTGTGGTGAATCATTATGGCACTACAGAGGACACTCGTGCTGTTTTTGCAATGACCTGCCATATGTCAAAATCATACTCAGTCAAGGCTCATAGCAACTATTCGTCATTACCTATGTGACTATGCATTAACATGCTCAACTCAGATGACCTGCGTCCATAAATTCAGTTTCATTTCATGTCCTGGATTATTCTACTCAACAGACTGAATGTCTACAGTGTAGACTTCCATCTGAATGCTTTCTTTCATTGTTCCCATCTTTGTTTTTTGTAGTCTCACATGTTCATAATTTCCAAGTACCAAATTTGAGGTCAAACTCACTAGGTTCTTCATGCTGCAAACCATTACTTCAAAACTGGGACATACCAATTTAATTATTTGCATTGGAGAATATATCAGCTGAATGTAGCAAATCAAACCTAGGCAATGAGAGAAGTGGGCGGAGATGAAGAAACATCTGAAGAGAACTAAAGAACTGCTGTGTTTGCACAACACACTAAAAACCAGAGGGAGGCATACAAAGGCACTGGGAAACACCCAGCGTCCCCTTGCCAAACCATCTGCACCTGACAATTACCTGAATAAATCTAAGAAAGTGTATGTGTCTTGGGATATATGACCTAGTATTTATCTTTTCACACATTTTACCTTGACAAACTGAAATATAACCATAGCAAAGTGCTTCTATATATCATCCATATGGTGTGCTACATTCCCAGGGAGGTCTAGGAATGTGCTGCTTTGGGTGCCTTTACTTTTGCTTTCCCACAGGCCTTGTGCCCTAGTATCTGGGAACCTTGATCTCTGAGCTGTGGCTGTCAAGATGTCGTTCCACATCACAATTTATAATTTATCTAATCAATGTGGCACTGCTTCAAATGACATGAAGTGCTCTATCAACAAATTACAAATGGAAACCATAATCAGTGGAATGTTCATAAACATATTTACTCCTGCAAGAGCGACCATGAATCATCTCTGAACAAAACTGTAATGCATTTATCATTTTCTGCGATGAGATAAAACTGTTTACTTTTGCAGCACACCTTTCAGATAATGTGATGGAAAATAAGCACTCAAACGAGGCAGCGCCACAGCCACGGCTGATAAAGATTCAATGCCGGGTTCTTGGAGAAATACAGGACCCTTGTGAGTGAGGATAGCGTACTAGTGGTTGCGTATGAGCAGACTCCGTGTCATGTTTTCTCACCTATTATCTTGTCACACCAGTGATTTAAGGGTTGATCAGAGTAGCAAGTGGAAAAAAATGTGGTCTGTCTGTAAAACTCAAAGAGCAGTCGCAGAAAAAGAAATACGGTACATCTGCGCTCGTAATTAATCACTGGAAACCAGCATACGTCAACTTGCACAGCTGAGACAAACAATCCTCTTAAACACGGCAACGCTTAAGGAGACACAATGCATGAGAGCTAGCCAGCATGTGTGTGTGTTTGTGTGTGAGGGTGTGAATGTAGGTCAGCCAGGTGGGCCTGGACCACAGTCAGCTGGAGGTGCTGCTCTAGTGATCTCGAAAGACTCAGAGACTACCCTCAGCTACTTCTCGCACAAACATACCAAGAGCTACAAAATCCTCAGCGCCACTCCTAAATAGGAAAACGAATGTTAAGATATTTTTCCAGTGGCCCTGAAGCCACACACAGGCCACGCCACAGATAGCATTACAGCTCGGACTGCTTCCGATGTATGGTTTCAATCACCCCGCTCTCTTTAATCAAATCAGGAAGCTAATGGCTTTGGAGGTTAACAGATCATTAGGGGAGACTCTTGTTGAAGGGAAACAAAAGGATAAGAGAAAAGGATTGTGTTATTTCCACTGATGGTACAAGTGTTTTTGTTTTAGGTCTCTCATTTTTGGCAAGGAGTTGCACACAATTAAGTCGAATGGTAAAAATAGAATGCACTTCTGGTAAACGTTTGCGATCGGAATGAACAAGGAACCTCATTGATCATCTGAACAATAAACATGGCGAGGAAATGCTTTGGAACTTATGGCCGCTTTAATTGAACCTTTAATGGCAGTTCAATCACAATGACTAAGACAGAAACTGAGAGAACAGTTTTGAGGGGAAACAAGTCCAGGCTTTTTCAAATCTTTGGGCGGACACTTTGTACACCGTTTTAACGAGAGTGTGGAATGTGTTTTTAACCTTGATGTAGCCGACTGTGTTGGCCACGTGTGTTGTGGTTTGCTGAGGGCTTGCTGTGCTCTGCTGTGTTTGGGTAAAGGCCCGGCAGGTCCTGTTTCGTCTCTGTCTTGGCCTTCAAGGAGGGAAGCCCTGCCCTGCTGCTCGGAGGAGGCCTGCAGAGTATGCACTGCCTCGGTGAGGTAATCCCTCCAAGGAAAGAGCTTGTCAGTTCCAGGGAGGTTAGGAAGGTTAGGAATCCTAGTGTGAAAGTAATATTGTGTGAAATAATAGTGACCACGTAGAAATACCACGGGACGTCACACCTACATTCACCATAAGCCATGTTTTATTATCTTGCCTTAAGACGAGCAGCGAAAAAAGGCTCAAAAGACAAAAAAAAGGATGTATGACCACAAAAGGCTGTAGGCAGGTAACCGTAGTCAGCACTCAGTATTCCCAATGAGCTCATTTTGTATTGGTGGTGTCAAATTCTTTTAGCACAGCAGGACATTGAGGATACCCTTCTGAAGCAGACTAGAGTGCCTGGTGTACTGGAGAAAGCAAAAATTCACCTCTCAATCCAACAACAGAGAGTAGGACAAAGTTCAAAAGAGACGCTGGCTGCATAAAAATGTCATATGTCTTCAGCATAACTCTGTCTTGTCCATACACACATACACATACACACACACATACACACACACACCCCGGTCCGCTGGGCCCAGGCAGGATGGAAATGTTGTCGCAGGCATTGGAGTTGTACAGCCAGCCAGCAGCCAGAAACACAGCCACACACACACACACACACACACACACACACACTTTTCAAACAGAATCACCAGCGCTACTGCTAACCAAACAATGCCTGGCCTTTCACTTAAGAGTTTCTGTGCACTGGGAGGAGAGAGGAGTAGCGGAATTTCTACAACCTCAAGGACAACACAAACAGAAACAGCACAGACAGGAGAAGAAACCCAGTAAATCTTTCTGAAAACTATGGAAAGTGTTAATGATCTAAACAATATTGAAGACAAGTCCACTTACAAAAACTGCATCATTTTTTGGACCAGCCCTGTTTCAATAGGCTTATCCTGTCGAAAATCCAAAAATCCTCCTCAAAGCCCTGAGACACTGTACACTGGCACTGGTGTGTGCCACAAACTGCATATTTTGGCACTAAACATGCAGCTATATGTGGGTCCGTGCCAGCAGACACTATGTGATGAAGAACAGGCGGCTGGAGGAAAGCTGAATGAAGTGCAGCTTTATGGATCTCACACCATGTCAGAGACAGCCAGAGCTAAGCCAAGGACTCGTCCTTCTTTTACTCTCCTTCTCTCGCTCCATCAAAGCCTCCCATGGCCCCGACTTACCCTAGGAGGAGTGTTAGTCAGAGCAGAGCGGTTTCCCAGCGGAGGACACACTTTAGTACAGTAAGGGGACAGTGTTGTGCTAATAAGTTTGGGAGACGATCTCATGTGATACAGGGTTTTTATTTCAAAGCCTATAGAGTAGAAGGAAATCTTTGAAAGCATTGCCAAAACATGGGACTAGGGCTCTTGTAAAAACAAATACACAATGGTTCTGCTGAGTCATTAGCATCTGGACTCTTTGTATGGTGCAGATTCACATGCAGATTTGTCTTCAGCTCACGCTCTCCCTACTAGTTTTCTCATTTATCTTTGTAACTATTTCACATTCGGTTGAACTGGGTTGACCCGCTTCTCTGCTTATGTTGAGATTTAGTTGCTGATGGAAGACCTAGTACCTGTAATGAGCTTATGGAGGAAAGACATGCATTCACATGAGTGTGGGAAAACTGAGAAAATCTCAAAGTCAGACAGTGAGGAGTCACGACCCGCAGAAGGATATTAACATGTGTGTGTGTGTGTGTGTTTGTGTATACACATTTTTATATCTATGAAAGGACAGCATGTCCCCATTACAACAGGATCCACATGAAACTGGCTTTTTAAAATTACAACAGTCAAAAGATTTGTTTCCTAAAAGGTTATGCTACAGTAAGGATTAGGTGAAGGCACAACAATATGTGTCAAAATCTGACTCAGTCAAAAGTGGAAGCATCCAGACAAAAAGTCTACTCAAGTAAAAGTCAAAATGTTGCTACTTTTAGATGTAAAAAGTAAACAAGAAAACTTTTTGAACAAATAAATTAAGCTAGTATCATGTTTTCATGTGAAAAGTAACTTTTATTATCTAAAACTGTTAGAACTGTGAAAACGCATTTAAATCAACTACACGGTTTAGTTCAAAAACATCAATCAATTGCGTTAAGTTTGTTCCAATGGCATGACTAATGCTACACAGTTTGCTAACAAATTCATCAGAAGTAAACTATCATGTAAATAACCAGTATTTACCATTAGCTAGAGTTCGTGAGTTTGACTTGCTGTTGGCTCCTGGAATCAATGCAAGTCTATGCTAATACTGTATTAGCAAAGGCTTTTTTTTTAAAGTTAGAATTCAATACTAGTTTTTGTTCAAGCATACAGTACTGAAACAACTTACTGAGATGCCAGGGATGTTTAATTTAATCAAGTAAGGCAACATGTATTCAACTTCAATAATACTCGAGTAGAACTATGGCAAAATGACACTTAAGTATAGTAAGAATGTCCAATTACTCAATTGTTTTCCATTTTCTGCCAATGAAAATCCTCACATCAGATCATGTCTATGGATTATGAGCAGCATAATGGTGAGGGCTAGAAATACTACAGCATCAGCGAGGAAGATACTTGATCAGGAGGCATTGTAAAAATCATGCACTTGCTCTTTTTATTGGCAAACACACACTTAGAGCACAAACAATAGGCTTGGTGGCTAGCCACACAACTGGCTCAATGAGGCTTCATGCTGAACACATAAAACAACAATCCATAAACACATCTTTACATTGGCAGCAAAAATTGAAGGTAATAAATCAAAGGCATTAACCATCAAATTACCATGACAACCACGGCGAGTCACGAGTATGCACATTAGTGTTTGGTTTACTACAGCTCATTGATTCTACAATACGCATAATCTGTAGAGACTATCCAATGTGTTTACATCCAAATACTGTTTAACAATGGGTTAAAAATACTGCATTACCTAGAACGTTGGCATGGCATGATGATAATGATAATGAGTTTTTTATTAATCACATATTCATATGCACAGTGAAATTATTTTCTTCGCATACCCCAGCAATGGCATCTGTGCTAATGGGATGGGTGACATATTAAAAGGAAAACTCACTGGCTCTGTTATCTTCTGAGTGATCATGCTTATCCTATGACGAAATTTTTCTCTCTTGTTGGGTGTGGTCTCTTTATTATGACAACACCTCCATGAACAGGGCATGAGGGATAACTTAAAATGGTTTGATTTGTGCGAAAATGATGTGAGTCATCAATGGCTCTCCATTTGATCAGCTATTAGCAATGCATGTGAACTAATACATTTATATGAGCGTCAAGGACTAGTGGTCAGTCTTAGTGGGTTAAGGAAGGCGTTGCAGAGTTTTTTTTTGGTGATTTTTGCAGCTAAAAATCTTCTTTCAGTTTTTGTGCTTTTTTTGTGTGTTGTGATGGCGTCACATGACCTGCCTTGGCCCAAATCTGTAGAAAATCTGCGGTAATTTTGAAAAATCGCAAGCTCTTCAGAATATTGCAGCATTCATTTCTGCGATTGCAAAATCGCTAAATACTGGAGGGACTGACAAATACACTCTAAGCAGATTTGGTATAAATATATAGACATTTTCAAAGTAAAAACCTCTTGAGATGTGTTTCAAAGGTACAACACGTTAAAAGTACAACGGCACTGACAAGAGAAAGAGTTATTAACTTTTTTCCTGAGAGTTTCTGTATCCCTTTCAATCCTTTTCACAGACAGGGAGTGCAGTATGATGAACGTCTGCTCCGCTCTGCTCTCAACTGGCCTGAACCCAGCAAGAGAGTCCTGAGGGAAGTAAAGTGGAGGGAGACGTGGAAGTAGCACCTGGGGCTCAACCCCCCATTGCAGCCAGTGGCTCAGATGCTGCTCCTGCGTCTGTTGTGCTTGGCTGGGGGGCCTGCGCTGGGGTCTCAGGCTTCTCGTTTTACTAGGCGAGACCCCGCAGACATGCAAACCTTTCCAGCAGACCAGCAGTAAAGCAGGCATATCTAAACATGACATGTAGCATTCTCCCTAGAGAGCGTGTGAGGTCTCTGAAAGTGTGTGAGACGGGATGTGTGGTTTTGTGTACTTTTTTACGTTCCGTTTCTCTGAGGATAAGAGTAGACGTAAATCTTAAGCTCCTCGTGTGGACGTGTGTATGCACTTTGTATTTCAGTGAGTGTGTACACGTGTATGTGTGTGCATGTGTGTGTGAGGAAACAAAGCTCTAAATACACATGGGACAGAAATTGATCTAGGTTGTGCTTTTCTCCTTAGTTGGTGATGAGAAGCTAGAACAGCAGTGAGCCTGGATTCTGTATCAGCAGCCTATTCCAACCACCAAGCCCAAACTAGTAAACACAAACACACACACACGCACACACAAATCTGCAAGTGATAAAGAAAAACATTCCGTTTTACACATGCAAACCTTTAGTAAATCAGCGGATTTCGATTTACTGCAGGTCTGCATGTGTAGTACTAGAGCAAACTTGAGTACACCAGGAAAAAAAGTGCATGCTGATTTACTAACAGATCCTATGGAGGATTACGTCCTGTTTTGATTTTTGTGGCTTAATGAATATGCAGTTTGGAATGTTTCTAGCTATAGATGCAGAATACAGCGTGGAGTCAATGCAAACTGATTCAATTTGCACCTGCAATGTACTTTACTAAGCCTGAAGATCACTTTATGAACAGTGTGCGCAAATTAATGTGACCAGAGAGCAGGTATTAAATTTGAGGAATAAAATTATGCCCTAGTAAAATAATGAAAATGTCTCTTAAAATTATGAATTATTATTGTTCTTCAAACGACAAATCCTTTGTTAAACTTGGTTTATTCTTAGTTATTAGATATAGCACATTTGCACTTTTTTTTTGAAAGGGTTTTCATTCACATATACTTTCAAACGGAACACACACTTCTAAACATGCCTACACTAGTTTAGGTTCACATAGTATTTTAAACTAATTTTGACGCCTCTCAGTGCCTTTAATCAGTATCAGTTTTCCAGCAGTCTCTTTAAGATCCAACGCTAAAATCTTATTTACATATTGTTTCCTTGCCTTAATTTGCATATGACATTCATACAACTCCTTTTTATAAATCAACATGTGCACAATTTATTCCATAATCACTTGCATGATCATATTTGTTATTTAAGCTTTTAGGAAACTAAGGCCATAGGGTAAATGACTGGGTAAATCCAGACAGGAAGTATTTAAGCAGTGCCCATATTTACACTGAACTGCAGACTAATCATAAGACTGTGTTATTTCTGGTTTATCTTCATTCGTCTGTTCACTGATGGAGATTTAGCTGTTGAAGGCCTAATCAGCCTGGAGTGTGTGTCAGTCAAACCTATAACTAGGGCACACTGATTGCACATAAACATGCTGTGGTCAGTGCCTTCATCAGCTCCCCTTACACACATCCAGCACCTGGAATATGACAGCCACATGGCACAGGAGCTTATAGCAGTTAGCATTTGAGGAGCTCGCAAGTTTTGAACTGCCAATTTTACTAAACAACAATGTGCCTTTAATATCTATCAAAAATCTCTCTAGTCACATGGCCCTAAAAAGAGCAATGCTCCTAATTGTAATGATTGACTATTTCTTAAGTAATTGGGTGATATACATGATACAACATAAAATCTCCAGTATGCCCACTTGCTAGGTAATATGACAAGTACCTACTACAAATTGCATCCAGCAATTTAAACATTTCAGTAAATCCATGACTTCCAAGTGTAACGTTATTCTAATGTAAACAGGCTTAAATGCAATTTTCTTTATTTATAAAACCATAAGTTATATAATATAATATAATGTAACCATATTCAAAGTGCACCTGGATTTGTACAAAAGTTACATGTGTCCGAAGCTCTGAACAAGCGTTTTATTTTACATTTGGCCTAATTTTTGGGGTTTATGTTTAAAGATCCATGAGACTAAGTAACTCAAACCATAAATGCTCAATCAACTCTGCTTTTTATCATAAAGGTGTGCTTGGATGCATAGTCCCAAACAGCAGGGCAGTAAGATACCTGGAGTGTGCGAACTAACACAAAGGAATTGTCCTTTGTTTTGTGTGGTAAAAATATGACTCACAAATCTCTCATATTACACAATGGAAAGCAGTAAGACGCTAAATGTTTTCCACTCTCCAATATACTCATCAATTGTACAAGAGCAATTATAAATGTGTTTCTTATACAGCCACTTATTAAAAAGAGGTTTCAAGGGGGTTTTAGATTTATAATAAACAACCAGCCAGGCTTTTTATTGGCTGCTTAAATGAGGCCTGACCTCTTGTCCTTGGATGAAGCCTGACCTCTGTAAGTTCCTGTGAAAAGATGGTGACCTTGTAATCGAGGTTCTTAATCATCCTCAGGTTATCAACATCCCCAAGCATAGAGTGTCCACTAAACTCTCCCTACATGCCTGATCCCTTACCTCAGTCATGCAGGAAGAATAAATGAACAGTCTGTGCTAACTCCTGAGAATGTGGCTAGTAAATGGTAATTGCTGAGGTTAACATGCGTGGACGATGGTGCATATGTTAACCTTTGCATGCACATGCTAAAGATATTATGCAGACACGGCTGTGTGTATATATATATATATATATATATATATATATATATATATATATATATATATATATATATATATATATATACACACACACACACTCACACACACACACTTTTAGGACTTGTGATGATGTTTTAGGTCATATTCATGCAGATCCATAGAAAATTCTAAAGAGTTCACAAACTTTCAAGCACCACACACACACACACACACACACACAACGGCATGTGTGGCAGTGCTGTATGTGTTATATAGTAGAGGACTTCTGAAGTGTTACATGCTGAGACATTTTTACTACCACAGAGGTAAATCCACATCACAGCTTATTTCAGTCACAAAAATACACAAGAGGAATATAGGCTAACAGTGTAGTATTTCACTAACCATATTTAAAGTAACTTATCATCTGCACTCCCAAGTGGCATTTCAGCTACAAGCAAGCTTCAGTAGACCACTGTAACACCATCTTGGCTGAATGATGGGTTCATCTAGATGGCTATCTACCCTCTTCCGCAAACATGAGCTCACGGACGCCTACGAATGGCTAGTGTCACTGTGATTGACAGGACAGTGAGTGTATGCCAACCCTCCCACCAAGAAAGAGTCGAAGATTTTTCTCCCTTGGTTCCTGACCGCAGATGGCTATGGCATTGTCGCGATTCGAACTGGCTTCTCTGTTTCTGTCGTTTGGATTTTTAATCATCAATGGAATAAACATGAAAATGCAAACATCAATTATTGCAAGTGTTCATTACTTTGCTAAGCATTAACAATGTTAACATACGCTGGTTTCCTAGTATTAACTAAGGATCACTATGAATTACTCTCAAGTTAACATGTTCTTGAGGGCTAATTTATGGAAGTAAAGTTTCTTTACATTATTTACTGGATTAGTTAACATTAATAAACCATGGAGTTCAGCACTAATAAAGCATACTGTGTGTGTATCTGGAGTCATTGGAATGATATTAAGCCACGTTTTAACCCTCAGCAAGGTCAATTTATAGGCACAGAATCAATATGTTATGTACAAATGTACAATATATAGGTCAAACTGCTGGAATATTTATATGTAATTTGGATAATTGTATAAATCTGAGTGGGATTATGAAAGTAAAATTAGTTTCAATTTACGCTTTATTCATTTGGTCAGTATTTTGTGTGAAACAGAATACAATCCAAGCATAGAGCCGGTTAGAGGAGCTGTCAATAATTAATGAGCAAGACTACATTTCCAGTGCAGTACTATTCTACTATGAGTTTTTGGAAAGTACCTCTGAGGATGTAGTTCTGGTAGTTCTGGTCAGCCTCTGCCCCCACTTTAATGAGACAGATGAGTCCCTCAGCCACCACAAACTCGTGCACCAGGTCCTTATCATCCTGTAGGGTCAGAGCAAAAATGAATGCCTCAGCACAAACCGCACTCAATTAAATACAGTTTGTGTAATGTTTTTTGACAATATACATTGTAAGACAATGTCACACAAACCACAAAGCAGTCAGTCATTTATGCTAATTAATTGTTGTTGTTTTTTTTATATCCGAATGTAATATAAATCCATTTTCACTAGGCCTTGTAAATGACATGCTTTTTGGGTTTTTTGTGATTGGGCAGGTTCACATGTGTTACCAGAGTCACTGTGATTCATTAGCTATATGGTATATGACCCTCACTCAGAGACCAAAGTGCACATTCTGCTCCGCACTTCATTTCCTCTGACCATGGTAACCCTGTGTGTTTGGGGCTCGGCAACCGCTGGTTGCTAAGCGTGGCTCGGCTCCTTCACCAGCCCAAAGAGCTCATTAAATTCATTGTAAAAGATGTGGGAAGACAGCTTTCTGTTTTAGCTAGATTTACACACACACACACACACATACACACACACACACCAGCAGACCCGCAGTCTGGGCACACTTTGATAAATCTTTGATTACACCACTTTCTGCTTGTCTACTTGTGCTTTGCATCCAGAGCTCACCAATATCCAGTATTTCTCCAGCGTTGACATTTTTGAGGACGCGCCCAATCACTGATGCAAAAATGATTAGAGGGTTGGTCTTTTGGACTTCTGTAGCCAAAAAGGATATTATGACAGGGAATTCCTGTGTATATGTCTGGATAAATGTGAACTACAATGCTCTTTGAACAATGCTTTTTTTGAGCTTGTCTGTAAATAAAATGCATCTGAACGTATTCCTGAAAGAACATTGCATTAATTGTGTGTGTATAAATAGTTGAGTTGTTTGTAGTTGAATGTGTGTCTTTCTCGAGCATCCATCTGATGACAAATGTACTTTAAACCTTCACACCTGTCAACTGCTGTGTAATTTAAATCTTCCAGACATCTAGATTTTATACTCACACACATGCAAGCATGCACACACACACACACACAAACACACACACACACACATTTGTCCTACTTCCAGTGATATAATTGTTAACGCACCTAACTGATGCTATGCCTACACCTGAATTCTACCTTAACCCTAACCTCAGTAACCTAAAACCTCTTTGTCCTGTTTTTTAGTTAGTTAGATTGTTTTTGTTTGTAAGTAAGTAAGCAAGTTAGTAAGTAAGTAAGTGAATGAGTAAGTAAGTGAGTAAGTTAGTAGGTGAGTCATTAAATAAGTGAGTACGCAAGTAAGTACATTTGTAAGTGAGTAACTAAGTAAGTAAGTACATTAGTAAGTAAGTTAGTAAGGGAGCATGTAAGTACATAAGTAAGTAAGTAATTTTGTAAGTGAGTAAGTAAGTGAGTAAGTCTGTAAGTAAGTTAGTTAGTTAGTAAGTTAGTGAGTACTCAAGTAAGTAAGTAAGTTTGTAAGTGAGTAAGTGAGGAAGTAAGTAAGTGAGTTAGTAAGTACGTAATTAAGTAAGTTAGTAAGTAAGTGAGTAAGTGAGTAAATTAGTAAGTAAGTGAGTAAGTAAGTAAGTAAGTAAGTGAGTAAGTAAGTGAGTAAGTAAGTAAGTAAGTCAGTAAGTAAGTGAGTAAATTAGTAAGTATGTGAGTAAGTAAGTAAGTAAGTAAGTAGGTGAGTAAATTAGTAAGTAAGTGAGTAAGTAAGTAAGTTATTAAGTAAGTGAGTATATTAGTAAGTAAGTGAGTAAGTAAGTTATTAAGTAAGTGAGTACGTAAGTCAGTAAGTTGGTAAGTACGTAAGTGAGTAAATTAGTAAGTAAGTTAGCAAGTGATTACGTAAGTAAATAAGTAAGTTTGTAAGTGAGTGAGTAAGTTAGTAAGTAAGTGAGTGAGTAAGTAAGTAAGTTTGTAAATGAGTAAGTGAGTAAGTAAGTTAGTAAGTAAGTAAGTGAGTAAATTATTAATTAAGTGAGTAAGTAAGTGAGTAAGTAAGTAAGTTAGTAAGTGAGTACGTAAGTGAGTACGTAAGTAAGTAAGTTGGTAAGTACGTAAGTGAGTAAATTAGTAAGTAAGTGATTACGTAAGTAAGTAAGTAAGTAAGTAAGTTTGTAAGTGAGTAAAGTAAGTTAGTAAGTAAGTGAGTAAGTAAGTTTGTAAGTGAGTAAGTTAGTAAGTAAGTAAGTAAGTTAGTAAGTAAGTAAGTGAGTAAGTTAGTACGTAAATAAGTAAGTACTTTTGTAAGTGAGTAAGTGAGGAAGTAAGTAAGTGAGTTAGTAAGTACGTAATTAAGTAAGTTAGTAAGTGAGTAAGTAAGTACGTAAGTAAGTAAGTAAGTTAGTAAGTATGTAAGTAAGTTAGTAAGTAAGTAAGTAAGTGAGTAAGTTAGCAAGTAAGTAAGTTAGTAAGTAAGTTAGTAAGTAAGTGACTACGTAAGTAAGTAAGTAAGTTAGTAAGTAAGTTAGTAAGTAAGTAAGTAAGTAGGTGAGTAAGTTAGCAAGTAAGTTAGTAAGTAAGTTAGTAAGTAAGTGAGTACGTAAGTAAGTAAGTAAGTTAGTAAGTAAATGAGTACGTAAGTAAGTTAGTAAGTAAGTGAGTACGTAAGTAAGTAAGTTAGTAAGTAAGTGAGTACGTAAGTAAGTAAGTTAATAAGTAAGTGAGTACATAAGTAAGTAAGTTAATAAGTAAGTGAGTACATAAGTAAGTAAGTTAATAAGTAAGTGAGTACATAAGTAAGTAAGTTAATAAGTAAGTGAGTACATAAGTAAGTAAGTTAATAAGTAAGTGAGTACGTAAGTAAGTAATTAAGTTAGTAAGTAAATGAGTACGTAAGTAAGTAAGTTAGTAAGTAAGTGAGTACGTAAGTAAGTAAGTTAATAAGTAAGTGAGTACGTAAGTAAGTACGTAAGTTAGTAAGTAAGTGTGTGCGTTAGTTAGTAAGTAAGTAAGTAAGTAAGTGAGTATGTTAGTTAGTAAGTAAGTAAGCAAGTAAGTATGTAAGTTAGTAAGTAAGTAAGTAATAAGTAAGTGAGTAAGTAAGTGAGTAAGTAAGTAAGTAAGTGAGTTAGTGAGTATGTAACTAACTAACTAATTAACTACATGAATAAATAAATAAAAATCAGTTTTCTGTGTTGGGACCCAGGCAAATGTTCCTACAAGGTCAAACCTGTTAGATATACCTATTATTGTGGGGACATTTGGTTCACACAAGATATGAAAATATGCCCACACACACATGCCTGCTCCTAACACTAACCTCAGTAAAAGGAGCAAAAGACATTTCCAGGCTCTTTTAACTTTTTAAATGAATGCTGCAGTTTATGGTCCCACATCCATCAATTTTCTGTACTGCTTATCCTACACAGGGTCGTGGGGAGTGTGGAGTGTAACCCAGGGGACTCAGGGCACAAGGCAGAGGACACCCTGTATGGGGTGCCAATCCATCGCAGGGCACAATCACACAGAATCACAGAATATGGACAATTTGGAATTGTTAATTAGCCTACAGTGGGGCAAATGTGCTAACCACTAAGCCACTGCCTTCTTTGGCAGTGAAAAACATGGCTACATACAGAGAAGCATGCATTTCACACAATATTGACTTTCATTTACAGATTGTTGCTTTTTAATTTTTCAAACATCCAGTGGAAATCAATGGAGTTCATGTATATGCACACCCAATCAACTAATTTTCCCATATAAAGACAGGTGACAAATTAAAGGAAAAAACTAAGTGTCTTAGTAAAGTTCTAAGACACCAGAAGATCTCAGAGCAGCTTCAATGAGCCTTGGACCTGTACTGGAGGATGAACACCAAATTTCCAAGATCTATTCTGGGGCGGCTGTGGCTCAGGTGGTAGAGCGGGTTGACCACTAATCGCAGAGTTGGTGGCTCGACCCCCGGCCCACATGACTCCACATGCCGAAGTGTCCTTGGGCAAGACACTGAACCCCAAGTTACTCTTGATGGCAGGCTAGTGCCTTGCATGGAAGCTCTGCTGCCATTGGTGTGTGAGTGTGTGTGTGTGTGTGTGTGTGTGTGTGTGTGTGTGTGTGAATGTGTGAATGAGAACCAGTGTAAAGGACGTTGTACTTACAACCACTAAGGTTAAAAGGTGCTATATAAGTGCAGACCATTTACCAATTATTCCCTGAGTTGGTGTTTTGATGATGGTGGTGGAGAGCGCTGTCCAAAATCTCTCACAGGTGTTTAGTTGGATTGAGATCAGGTGAAAGGCGTAACAAAACATTTATATCATTTTAATACTCATCAAACCATTTAGTGAACCCTTGTGCTGTGTGGATGAGTAATGGGTCATCCTGGAAAAGACTTTTTCCCATCAGGATTGAAATGTTTCATCGTAGGATAAAGTTGATCAGTCAGAATAACTGAACTGGTTTGCAGTGACACATCCCTCTAAGGGCACAAGTGAACCCTGCAGCAACAGGCCCCCACAGCATAACCGATCCACCGGTCTGTACTTAATATGGCAATCACTGTATGTATGTTCACTCACCCACTATAAGTAAGAAACCTTCGGGAAACAAAAGAAGAAAAAAAAATAAAGTGGCTTACCTGAAAAATCTGCTTGAGAGAGAACAGGGCTCTTCTTAGCTCCCTTCCTGTCGAGTTGTAGAGTTTCTCTGCAAGACAGCAAGAGAAAGGGAGTGGATTACACAGTTGTTCTCAATTTCTTACACACGATTCATGAACAGCACGTCTAATTCAATATGTCCCATAAGCTCTGCGAAACCTCATGTGTTGCCAGCAGTGACAAACTGTCAGTATGTGTTCACATGACAAAGAATCTGTTCTTGTTCTGGTTTGAACTCGACTGCAAACTGCCACTATGCCCGATTACCCTGAAAAGAACTGTGGTTCCTGCTCCCAGTGCTGGGACGCAGAGCTCTGTTCTTTATCTGTGTGTAACCGCTCAAAATCATACATGTTTAATTCTAGTGTGAAGGGAATCAAAAAGGCTTTAATGGTTTATTCTACTTTGGCTGTGGGCAAGGAATTTTCCCCACAGGAGTTTTTATATGCAGTACTTCAGTCTGCCAGAATGGGGCAGGATCACAGCTGCTTGTTTGTGTTTGTGCAGTGCATCTGACTGCCTGCGTTTCTGACTCAGCATTTGCCGCCTCATCAATGATTGCAAGAAATGCCTCTGTTATGGTCTCTCTCTTTCTCTCTTTCTCTTGCAAGACTGATAAATGTGTTGAACATCATTATGTTAAAACTAGTAAGCTATTTAATTTCACACAGATTGTGTTTCCTGTTCTATAAAGAATACCGATACTACATTTCTCAGCCGATAACCGATAGTTCTGCCTTTTCTGCCTCCTTTTAAATAAATAATAATTAAATCTTCATTCTCTCCATTTCAACAATTTGTTTCTCAGTAACTGGTCTCAAACAGAGAACACATTACTCTAATTAACATGAACACATTAACTAAATTCTGAAGATTAAAGTAAGAATTCTTAACGTACTGAATGTTATTAATTCACTGACTGAATTCTAAAAAAAAATCTCCTGTTAGTCTCACATTCACTCACCACAAACAAAAACATTTCTACTTCATCACTGAACATCAAACTGGTAATATATAATATAAATTAACATTAGCTGGATGTGAAATATACTACTCTACAAATATATTTTTCTGTGCAATATATACTTTTTTGTCAACTCCTCTTTATTTAAAACTTTCAACACTGTACTGACACTTTAATTCAGCGTGAGCAGCTCGAACAGCGTGGCAAAAAAATGAATAATTTGACTTGATGATGTAACTCCCGCTTCACTGCTCCTCACTTCCGGTGTAAAATTTTAGCAGTGCAGAGATTACAAAGGTTACAGACTGAGGTTTTGTCGTCATTCCACTCAAGAGACATCATCTTTGCACACAGCACAAAATCCATGTGTTTTCCCCGCCCTCTTTTGATTGACAGGATACAATCAGCCCTGATCATTGGATGTATGTACCTTTCTATGTACGGATCCCCTTTATCGTCCGATACGATTATCGGCCGAAACATAGGTGCATCTCTAATAAAGACTTGTTGATATTTGTGTGTTTATTCTTACAGATGTAATTTCAATATACATGCAACAAATGTGATAATGGCTAATAGTTAATGCTGTTTTTACAACCACAAGCTGTGACACTTATGATAAATTATGTCACAATACATATTTTTGGGAACTCTCCATTATTTTTTTGTAATCATAATTACAAACTATGATTGGAAGCAGCAGACTCTGAGTTTGTTTGAGGGCAGGGCTCATAATCGCAGGCCTTCACACTGAAGAAATCCTACTCAACCACTGCTCAATTGCGCAATTTCATATGTCACACAAATGTGTACTCAGGTTTGCAAATGGGAGACAAAGGGTTCATCTGTTTGCTGCTTTTTATTATTTTCCTTTGGTACCAAAACTCAAGTGGTGAGGAACATCACATTTGGTTGCATGGCATGTCATTTTGCAGGAATACCTGCAAACATGAAGCAGCTATTAAACAAGATTGTTTGCCATGCAGACCGGCATTTTTCGCCATGTTCGCAGTTCAAGCATTCGCAGCACAAAAGCAAATGAATAACAATGCTCCTTTTATATGAACGATGTATAGTTATATATCACTATATCATAACAAAGTAAGTAATGTGACATATTACACCAACTGAGTGCTGATTCGGTGCATGCTGGGCTTCAGCTGAAGCTAACCCCAGGCCAATGTTTTCAAGATAATCAGGGAACAGATCTTCGAACTGCTCCCAGGCTTAAACGGCCCTGAGTCCAGAAATAAAGTATGAAATTGACCTTACACATACTGAATTTCTGGCACATAATGCAATATACAGGGTGTCCCAAAAGTCTACATACATAGGGGACTACAGTATGTTTGCCAGCACCATGTCGGTTGTGTCTTCGTCAGTGGATGTTCGTGGATGTCCACTACTCGGTTTGTCGGCAACATTTCCAGTCTTGTTGAATTTGTTAATAAGTTTCGCAGCAGTGTCAGGTGTCTCCTGTTAAAGTCCATCGCAACCGCTACATATGTAGACTTTTAGGATTTCCTGTATTTTTTTAGCAAAAATATAACTGTATTGTTAATATTTAGTGTTAAAACTTTACCATATAGTGTGTCACATGCTATGATCAGTCTGTCAAAACGTTGAAATTAAACTAGGTAAATTCACTTAGCTGCCTACAAGTATTACGTCACGCCTAAATCATTTTCCAATTTAATGTGCATTTTTGTCATCCAAGTAAGTCAGCTATTTCAGACTCGTGCGTTGTCTCAATAACGCTGCACCCTTCTCAAATCTCAGATACATTCAACCTTCCAAAAGCAGAGCGGAAAACGTTCTACACTTCAAGACCTAGGGTGAAGCTACCATATACTTACAGTGGCACAAATGCCATACACATCTCAACGTGTGCAATATCACACCTTTTCTCTCAAGAAAAAGATGAAGCACTGCTTCTTAAGTCATGTGCATGTGGCACAGAAGGGAGAAGGGATTTTTTATCTCAGGCAGGATTTAGAATTAACCAATGCATGATTCCTGGCCTTGTTTCTCGTGAACTGTACAGTACAGAACAGTATCGGCATGATTTATCTCAGATGAGAGTTTCTATTGTGAAGTTGTGCAAATCACACTATTGTGAGGGGGGTGCGTGAACCAGGAGTCTTACTTTTCAACCACAATGTTAGGACTTATGTCACGTGTAAAACGAGCTCAGCTCTGAAAAGAGAAAGAGAGAGTGAGAGAGAGACAGAGAGAGAGAGAGAGACTTTGGCTCACCTGTAAAACGCCCAGACTCGTAAGGAAAAAATATTATTTTATGTGAGACATATCTACATTAGAGTGTTTCTTGAAAATGTATTAAATTCTTCAGTTGATAAAGTTCATATGTTTAGTACAGCGCGTATGTCTTCATTAAATATGACTGTCTAGCCACAACCGAGTCAAACTGCTGATA
This sequence comes from Ameiurus melas, assembly GCA_012411365.1. Lineage (NCBI taxonomy): Eukaryota > Metazoa > Chordata > Actinopteri > Siluriformes > Ictaluridae > Ameiurus > Ameiurus melas. The sequence goes on along the minus strand of CM022757.1, from coordinate 31,624,067 downwards.
AAAGAAAGCGCTGCTTCATATGTAAAAGGAAATTATTTCACTGTACACTCATGGTAATAGATGTAGGGGAATCAGTTTGCTTTGCAATGGAAGCTTAATTCTCTGGAACAGACCTGCACTTTTTGAGACCTGGAAGAGATTAGGTCCAGTCATCCCTCCATCCCTCCATCTCTCTATCTCTGTGCAGCACTGCTCTGTGGCCAACAGCCCAACTCTACAGCTCTGGCTCATCAGACGAGTGCAAGCCTCGGCCAGCTGGACACATGCCTCCATTCCCACATTCCCAGCACCTCTCGCTTTCGTCCTGCTTCTGAACCTTCCTCTGTCTCTTTCCTCTCCTCCTTCATTTTTTGCCCATGTTGCAAATTTATTACTTCAGATCTTATTTCATTGTAGCAAGCCTTCATTTTCATTTTTTTTTAAACTTTGACAACCTGATTACTGACATATTTTTCTCTTTGTTACATCCAACTGTGCTGCACACACACACACACACACACACACACACACAATTCGCAATTTTCCTGTGTGATCTCCACTTTGTGATCGCCACTCTCACTGCTCTTTTCTTGTCTCTTTCATTTGTCTTAAAGTTATAGTTCATCACAAAATTAAAATTCTGTCATCAGTTACTCACCCTTATGTCGTTCCAAACCCATAAGACTTTTATTCATCTTCAGAACACAAATGAAGACGTTTTTAATGAAACCAGGGAGTTTTCTGTCCTGCCATTTATAGTCTGCGTAACCAAAACTTTCAAGCAGCAAAAAGTTCATAAAGGCATCATAAAAGTAATCCATATAACTCCAATGATTTAATCCCAATTTTATGAAGCGATATGAATGCTTTGTGTGTGCAAAAAAAAAAACCCCTAAAATGAAGTCTTTATTCACAAAATATCTTCACTTCCGCATAGATCGCGTTTACGAGTGCGTGTTTTTCTTAGTCGAGAGCGGACAAAAAAATGCAAGTCCTCCTCTATGTCGAAATCTAGACATCTTTCTTACAAAGATTGTTCTATATGGCTCAATTAGTGCACAGCGTCTTCTCTTCTTCTGCTGCAAACAGTGTAGCGCTTCTGTGTCCTACTCTCGTGACAACACAACACGCATTAGTATCGCTTCATAAATTTGGGATTAAACCTCCGGAGTCACACAGATTACTTTTAGGATTCCTTTATGAACTTTTTGGAGCTTGCAAGTTATCCCGTTTACTTGCTGTGGGCATCATAACACAAGTCATAAAGCAATCAGCAACCTATTCTTACCTGCAACATGCAGGATGAGGGTGAGGGTCTGGCTCTAGTGAGAGTGTCTGAATATATGTTTGTGTCAGTGCACGTGCTGTGGAACATAGGCTCAAAGCAAGTCTAACGCCTGTAATGAACCTACTACATGGTTACATAGTCCAGCATGACACACACACACACACACACACACGCACACACAGACACACACACACACACACACACACACACACACACACAACCTGTCACAGGAAAAAAGAGGCTCATATTTAATGAGAACTATTTCAGCTTTGATTAGTTCCATGCCAGCTGGCAGGGATAAGTGGCCACACTATACTGGCCTCATGCTCTCTACTCATGTCCACAATGAACAAATAATCATAATGGGCAGAGAGAGAGAGAGAGAGAGAGAGAGAGAGAGAGAGAGAGAGAGAGAGAGAGAGAGAGAGAGAGAGAGAGAGAATGGAGAGAAAAGGAGGGGGTAGCAGGGGGAGAAATATGGAATTGAAGTATTTGAGAATATTTTTTCTGTCTGTGTTATTACACACGCTCCTTCCAATCCACTGCTGCATATGATTCTCATACAGCAGATGTCCAAGCTGGACCATAAAGAGCAAAGCTGAAGCATAGCACAAAAATGATCAATCTTTTCTCATTCATTCACCACTTTATCCTGGTCAGAGCTGTGGAGGATCTGGAGCCTCTTTTGGGAAAACTGGACATGAAGTAGGAATACACCTTTGAAAGGATACCATTCCACACTAATTCACACCTAGAGGCAATTTAGCAGGGCCACCCTACTTTCTGTCATGTTTTTGGGAGGTGTGAGGAAACCAAAGAACCCGGAGGACATTTGCCGCCCTTTCTCAAACATGTCAAAATTGTGTCCCTTACTTCCCAGATATCCTGGATTTGTAATAGTTGCATTTGAAATGGGACACAGACTGGGATAGATGGGATGTATGAGCTCTTCACAGACACACAGATGGTTAATCTTCCCAGGCATTACCATCCGGCACCACCCTGTGCTAGTGTGTGTGTGTGTGTGTGTGTGTGTGTGTGTGTGTATATGTGTGTGTGTGTGTATGTCTGTCTGTTTGTGTTTGTGTTTTGTGAGCGCTTCAGAGTGAACCATGTTGGAGGTCACTCTACCAGGCAAAGGGATTTGGGGGATATCTGGCATTGTTTGAGTGTGTTTACTAACAACAGATGGAGTAGCTCAGTAAATTTCAGTACATCTTGGGGCATCACACTCCAGACACCAGTCATATAATCAAAAGCAGCCACTGATAGCCATGCTAAAAATATCCAAATTTTGGTACTGCACAGAAACATTGTAAAGGCAAGATGACAGGTGGATAAGTGAATAGGACTGGAATGGATCCTTCAGAGGAGAGATGCCTCAAAGATTGATGAACATACTTTTGGTAAAGACAAACTAATACAGTCATGGGGAAATGAAAGTACACCCTCCTTAAATTCTAAGAAAAAACAAGTAACCTCTATAATTCAGTAGCATGCAAAACCACCTTTAGCAACAAAAACGTGAGGTAAAAGTTTTCTGTAGGAGTTTACCAGTCTCTCCAAACATCTCCACCTTGGTCACATCAATCCAAAGGATACTGACCTAGAATTTTTCTGGTTTGTCCATGTGCAATTTTTCAAGTCATGCTGATATACAGTGCGGGAAATAAGTATTGAATGCGTCAACATTTTTTTCGGTAAATATATTTCCCATGAGACTATGGTGAATTTTCACCAGACATCAGTATTAACTCAAGAAATCCACACATATAAAGAAATCCAAACATTAAAGTCCATAAATGAAGTTATATTTAATAAAGTGGAACAACACAGGAAAAAAAGTATTGAACACAATAACTGGAATTTATTTAACACTTAGTGGAGAAGCCTTTGTTTGCAATGGCAGATTCAAGACGCTTCCTGTATGAAGCAATTAATCAGGCACAGTATTCAGGTGTGATTTTGGTCCATTCTTCTAAACATATTGTCTTTAAATCTTGTTCAATTGGATTCAAGTCAGGTGATTGACTGGGCCATTCTAACACCTTTTTTTTCTGAAACCAACTGAAAGTTTCCTTTGCTGTATGCTTTGGAGTTTTGCCACTGTCTTGATGGCTCCTGATTTGTAAACAATCCTTCTCACTTTAGAATACTTAATTTCAAATTGTTTGGAGATGGCCTTATAACCTTTCACAGATTAATTAGCAGCAACAATTGCTGCTCTGAAGTCATGGCTGATGTCCTTTCTTCTTGGCATAGTTTAGACACACACCTGATTGCTTCAGAATGCCAAACTGCCAAGGTTTTTAGAGGTAGTCACACCTCTTGATGATTAACTAATCTTGTGAATTTCATTAATACCACCTGCCTGCTAATTATGTGGAATTAGTAGGTGTACTCATTTTTTCCCACCTGGATTCCCCACCTGGGGAAAAACTGACTGCATATTGAAATCTGTTGTTTTTTTTCCTCACCTGAGGTTATTTGTATGTTTATATAAGTTGTTGAGGACCACACAATTGTTATTAAGGCCCTGATAAATAAAAACATAGAATTGAAGGAGGTTCCAACTTTCCCCATGATTGTAACTTGTAACATATGAATAAAAAATTACAAATACCACAGTCTTTAACAGTCTACATACTATAATGCAAATTGAGGTTTAACCCATCTGCTCTCTTTCATGTAAAGACATAGCTGCATAACTGCAATACTACTGTAAAACCTCAGGTTCTGGCACAAGCATCTAATAATGTTCAACATGTCAAGCCTTGTTCAGATGGGCTATGACTGTAGAAGACCACAATGGTTTCCAACTAAGAACTGGAATCAGAGTTCGGCGAAATTTTTTGTGAGCCTGAGTCTATTGTAGCTTCAGATTTCTGTTCTTGGCTGGCAGGAGTGGATCCCAATGTTGTCTAATGCTGTTGTAGCCCATCCACCCCAAGGTTAGATGTGTACATTCTGAGATGCTTTTCTCCTAACCACGGTTGTCAAGAGTGATTATTTATTTACTGACTTCCTGTTAGCTTGAAGCAGTCTGGCCATTTTTCTTCATTCTTCGGACGTCTCTCACGAATTTTAATCTCAATAAATTTTGCTTTTCTTGATAATTTAAACAAAAATAATCATAAAGTTTAACGATCTTATCTATAAACACTAAAGTGAAATCTCTGTCTCTCTCTCTCATCACAATCACACCTGCTGTGATGTCTACACACAATAGCTGCAATATTTCACCACTGTAATCCCCACTTGCGCTACACGCCTTTTCTCATTTCCTCAAATGTTTTACGTTGCCATAGAATCACTTTGACACAGAAGGAATAAACACCCAGTAAATTTTCAGAACAGTACCACTGCTCCACTGCACCTGGCCAAGCCAACAGGACCTCCATCTGGCCATGATCTCCATCTCTCTCTCTCTTGCTCAGGCCCTTCACAACTAACTCACTACAGTTCCGCTCCTTGTTCTGGTCCTAATTTATAGAGAGAAAACAGGAGTAATTAGGGAGAGACCTCCCAACATGAACCCAGGCTCATAACCTGCTACTTAAGAGACTTTGATCCTCCACTATTCGACCCAAACATCAAGCATCAGCTTGCTTAATAAATGCAGATAAACGGAGGCAGGTGGAAGACATTATAAGGAATGTAAGACTGTAAGGATGAGACTATTTTGTAGCGGAGGCAACAAAAATTATTATTCTGGTTTTACTGACACAGAAGGGAAGTTGTGTGTGTGGAACAGTATGAGAGAGTGTGAATGTTAATGTTTATGCACACACATCTGTAAGCAAACTTGCAAAATCTACCACACAACATGGGCGGAAGAGCAGCAGTTTGTAATGAATTGATTCTTTCACTTTCGCGTTTTGAGCATGTGGGCACTGCCAATTGATGACTGCCAGATGCAGATCTACGCCGAGGGCAACGATTACGATTCATAGGCTGAGAACCTGGTAATGTGCTACAGCTCTCACAAAATGGGCCACCACTTACCCAGAGGTTGTTCTGTTCTCCTTCCACACATCAGGATACAATAGAGATGTAGTCTGGATAGGATCATCCTGGCTAGTCATTTCCATCAGGATTTGCATGGGAACAATTTGACTGTAAGAGCGGCACTTGTGTCATTGGCTGACACTCCCTGCTGCTGCTGTGCCTCTTTATTTCACTCATAATAAAAGCTGAAACCATAAAGCCTACAAAATCAAACGGTGTGACAATTTAACAGTTTGTAAAACATGCAATATGGAGCCAGGAGCAAATGCTCAAAGCCACAAAAATTCCATTTTATTAGGGTTTTTAGCAAGCACAAGTCATGCAATAGTGTTGCATGGTGCTTAAAAAGCATTAACACCATCTTATGCATCAGCTGGCTTATCGCGTGTTTGCGTCAGTGCCAATTAGACTTCACCTTCAGCTTGGACAGCTCTGGCGTATAAAGCAAGCATCAAATCCCATTCCATCTTTAGAACAATTAACACAGATAAGCAACAGGCCCCAGCAGTTACAGTCGTATCAGGGTGCCATGCTGGAACATGTCTTCTTTACCATACACACAGAGCATTACACCTCACAGCTGAAAGAGCTGTGTAACTAGAAACTGATATGAACAGGCCATAGCAGAATGTGTTCCTCTGCTCCGATCGCCTATCCATCCTGAGATAATGACACATATCCCATGCAGATTCCCATGATGGAGCCCCAAATGCTCTAATGCAGGACTGTCCCTTAGATAAGCCCTGAAACCTGAGAGGCCCTTAGGTAGGTGTTTATATTTAGGCTGTTTTGTAAATGTTGAATAGCATTAAAAGCAAACTTTAAGACCCACAGAGAAAGGAGGGTAATTGCTACTGGGCCATAAAGTAAAGTGCTTGTGATAAAAGGGTATACGTTCACTGGATGTGCTTAATTCAGTCCTTTTGTTTGGGAAGTTTCTGCAGTGATATCTCAGTTTCACTCTCGCTACAACCCCCCTAAACACCCCCCCCCCACACACACACACACAACCAGCTATACAACCAGGAATACCAACCACATTGCCTTTCTTCTCACTCTCCAAATTCAGCTCCACGTTACAAATTACAAAAAAAGGTAGTTATGTTGATCAATCACATATATACAGTTGCATGAAGGAAAGTTAATTCACGTCACTCTTGGTTCATCACAAATCTTGCAGATCAGTGTAAGGGTTCTGCAGCACCACCACTCATCCCCACATAAAGCAGGGTCGTTGCAGTGCCAGATTCTTCAAGCATTTAATTTCAAAGCGCTGTCATATGTGAAAAGCTCTTGCACATGCTCAATCCTGTTCACAGATCCCTGTAAAACCCTGGCTATCCCCACAGAGCAAGTGCTCTTTATTACTAAGCACTGTTTATTTAGCTTGAAGACACACTCTCTGTTCCTACATCTCTCCTTGTCGCGGTGGTGATAGTGACTGGCCTCTGGTCTTGGATTTGAAGTGAATTGAAGCTATTAGAGACCAGTTCACCAGCAGGATCCATGCCAGCAGGAAGACTCGTTCTGCACTCTTTGCATTGGAAAACAGATGGGAAGTCGCTTGTATACACACACACACACACACACACACAAAAGCACACTGAATTGAGCCACCTGGGGATTCAGGAGACATGTCCAAAGGCTTGCTCAAGTTTTCCAGTCTGTAGCTACCTAGCAGTATGAATTGGACATGTGGACATCATCTATTCACCTACTGAACCTCAAGGCTTACAACACCTTTTTTTTGCCTCCTAGTTTAACCACTGCACAATTGGAAGAAGGATCTTTCTGATAAAAATCAAGATAATGCTTCATACCTAAGAGTGACCAGGTTTAGTTTTTACTCATGCTTAACAGATGAGATCACATGTATGCTAGTCCTCCATGGATATGAGGATAATCCAGCTACAAGAGAATCTGTGAACCATCCTCCTAAAAGACTTCTGCTTTAATGTGCCCAATTTAATAGATCCGGTCACATGACGTTGGCCACTTCATTTAATCTGACATCCCCTTTAATAAAAGCTGGAGTCTATCATCAGGCGTCGCTATCCTCTCAAAGAGACCTGAGCTAATGTCTTCATCCTGCCAGCCAGCCTCCTTGGCTCTAGGCCACACTGATCCTCGAACCATTGGAAGAAGGACAGCAGGAAGAGTCCTATTTGAAGCCTTTATTTTTTCATTCTTCAGCTCTGATTCCAAGGCCAACTCTTGATCAAAACCATCCTCTACATTGTTTTTCCACGGTGCTTGTGGCTATCAAAAGCAGGCCCTCATAAATTACTCTGGTTTATTCTGTACCATGCAGGACAGTGACTGCGTGAGTCGAGGGCTTTATCAGGAATTTAGAGCCCTAAAGGTGCTACGTTGGGCTCAAACACTGATATTAACAGACCACATCTGCAGCTCAGGGCTTGGGAGGTTCTGGGTATCTAGCAGGATTTTGAAAGGAATAAAATAGTACGTTCTGGATGTACTCAGCTTGAGACATCAGGTCATGTCCAGGTGAGCATATGAAGCAGAACTAAAAGCAGAGGGAGTTCAATGTTGTCCTGTCTGCATGTGAGAGGAAAATTGCCACCTGTCATAAGCTGGAGCGTCTTTTCCAAGTTTCCAGATGAGGGCTAGAGGCATGAGGGGAAAAAAATGTATGCGAGAGGACGGAAAATGAGAATGGGACAAAAACAGAGTGAGGGAGAAAAAGTGAAAGTTTGTGTGAGACTGAAAAAAAAAAAAAAAAAAAAAAAAAAAAAAAAGAGAGAGAGAGAGAGAGAGAAACACTGGAGGTGGAGTAATCTAAATGGAGAAACAGAAGGAAAATGTCTCACTCATTTCTCTTACTTTCCAATAGAAAGCAGTTCATGTAATGTTAACATTGGGCCAAATTTCATTAATCAGCCTTTACTTCATACATCCTGCAGTCTGACCTAATTTGAGGACTAGTTGAGTTTTTCTAATAAACTTATGGAGAATAGTTGGGATTTCAGTGTCAGAATGATAGTGTCAGACAGCAAGGGGACCATCAAGGTGTTATGGTTAGATTCTCCACCCAACTTGTTGTCTGGGACGTTGCAGAGATACACATGACTAACAGCTTTTTGTAATTCCTATGCCAGATTTATGACAAATGAAGTAAGGCTCAAAATAAATCTGTCTCAAATGAGGAACGATATGTGATCCTACAAGGGCCTGGATCAGTGAACCGACAACACATCTGCAGCTTCCATAAAATTGAGCTGTTGCTTTTTCATGACATCATGGACTGAATTTAAGAAGAAAGGCAACAGGCCTTATTTGATGGCAGCAAAAATTTCCAATAGAACATGTATGGATGTCATGGGAAAGATGAAAGCATTCTCTTACTGACTTGTTATGGCTATATGATACATCAGGGGTTATCACGTTGCAGACTGCAGCCCGGATGCAGATGCAGCAAAATATTTCATACACTCAAACTAAGTACTTGAAAAAATAAAGCAGAATAACTGATAAACTGGCTATAGCTTAGTAACTCTAAACATGAACTAGCAGATCCTTCTGCTTCTGTAGCAGATCCTCTGTTGTGGCTAATCACATCCATTAATGTAAGCTGAAGGCAGGTTATTGGAGCTACAATACTAGAGGTCAGAAAGGGGAGAATTTTTACAGACTTTCATACATTTTTCAGCCTTCTCTGGTATGATTAAGGAACCAAAGACAAGACTTGGTTAAAAAAGTAGATGAAAGCAGGATGTTTCAAGAAGAATATACAGAGAAACGTGCATGTATTCTCCGTAGATCTACAATAGCTAAAAGAAAGATATCTAATCTGTTTAGGCTCTAGTCAAAAGCAATAACGTGAAGTACCACTACTGAACAAAATATAATCACTTCAAACTATTTTGTTTATAGGCAGAAAGTAATCATTTACAGTTACACATTAAAAAGGAGCTGTTCTGTGTACCCAGATCTTTGTAAGCAGGCAATTTGTAACTTGATCGTCACAACTTTTAGCTGAATACAACCGTGATACACTATCACTGGAGTCTGTACTTCTAATTATGGTAGCCTGGGGAAATGAGCCATAAACATTTTGTTAAAAGACAGCACTGCTGACAGCTGCTCAAGGGGCAGACTCAAGGTGCTTTTTTAAGCAGCCCTTTTAATGTTCAGCTCCCAATATTAAACGGCACATTTCAGACTGATTGCATCAAGACTTCTTTTCTCGCAGGGCAGATGAAAATACAAATGAAATCAGAACTGCAAAAGGCAATGTCCATGCAGTGTGCTGCATTATAATTAGCAAGGGATAGGTTGTGGTTAATGGCCGCTGGACCAGATGTCAATCATACTAAATAGACATTTAAGTAAATGATGACTTGCTTCACCAAATATGTCATTACCACATCTCATTGAGGTCAACTGTAATATTGTTTGGAATGACAGAAATGATGATCTTTGTTATTTTTGTGAAGAAAGGTCTTAATTTCCTAAACAATTGCTGAGTCCTCTATAATGAAAGCCTTCGTTTCACTCCACCTCCATGTACACTGCCGGTTTTTGAACACCCTATATTTGAGCAGTTTTGCTTAAGTGATCTCATGTTAAATACTCTAAGAAATGTGAAAACCAAGGAATAAAGATAAACTCAGAAAATGTTAGAAATGACTATTTCATTGGAACAATGCATACATTAACTAATTGAAAAAAGGAGCTTTATCGCACTAATTAGGCACATATAGCAGCACATGGTTCACAGTTAATACTAGCAATGTTTATGTATCTTCTATCTAAAGGCTTAGCATTAACGTAAATTCCAATGAGTTTTTAGTTTCTTTCTTTAATTGCTCTTCTACAACCTTTTTTTTTTGGTCTGTGGCAATAATAGTGACTAAACTCTAATAAAATATAAGATACTCCAGGTGTCCAAAATGTATGAATGTCAGCTTATGATAAGCAATTATTAGTAACTAATTCAGTGTGAATAAATATCAGTGAGCAACGATCCATTTTCTGTATTGCTTATCCTGGGTCGCAGGGAACCTGGAGCCTATCCCAGGGGAACTTGGGGCACAAGGCGGAGGACACCCTGGACAGGGTGCCAACCCATTGCAGGGCACAATCACACACCCATTCGCACACTACTTACAATGTAGAGATTCCAATCAGCCTATAAGGTATGCCTCTGGACTGGTGGAGGAAACCGGAGTACCTGGAGGAAACCCCCCAATCACGGGGGAGAACATGCAAACTCTGTGCACACAGGGTGGAGGCAGGAATTGAACCCCCAACACTGGAGGTGTGAGGCGAACATGTGTGACAGACTATTTGAATGTAAAAATGTTTCCATAAAGCCATGAAGTTAGAAAAAACTACATTTGTGCATTACACTTTGGTATGAATGATTTTTGAGCCAGCCAATCAATCCCAAAGCCTTTATAATAAATTGGAGTTAAATTGGTAATTGAGGTGTTGATAGTGTGCCATTCATAAGTTATTTTGTGCCAGTTATGAGTTCCTTTCTTCTGTGGTATCACTAAAATAGACATAATCTGCCCCTGGCTAAAACGTAGGCTGATCACTCAAAGGCCCTTTTTCTACCTGTAGAAAGCATTTTTGCCCACTTGGCACAGACCCATGTATCAGGAATGTTCCTGATTCAAAATGTACGATATTTAAGTGTTGCTCTATGGTCCTAATGTTTGTCCATTTAGGCACACTTAATGCCTCCTTTTATGCAATTGCTACAGAGTATAACTTACTTGGACTAGAACTTGCCAAAGAACCTGAAGGCTAGAATTTCAACACCCATAATCCTGAAAAGAAAAGGTTTGCTCTGATCAGAATGCTCACACCTGCATACTATCAAGCATGGCTGTCGCAATCTCTAGGTAATCGCAACCGCTTGTGAGACAGCTTTAAGCAAAATCTAGTCCCAAAATCTAGTCCCAACAAAATAATTGAACCCCCCAGGTTTATTGTCAAAATTTACAGAACTGTTTGCAATGAACAAATCAAACAAAATCAATAGAAATAGTTCAACACAACGAATGCTTCAAGTGGTTTCCACAAATTCAACTGAAAATGCAACTTTCTCCAGTTTCACAATTATTCAACCACCTGAATAAAATCCCTCACAACAGCACAAATATGCAAAATAGGTGTTGTCTCAATCACACCTGATGCAACTAATCAATGGCTTCATTAGTTGCACCAGGTGTGCTTGTGCTGGAACACATGAAATACCTGAACTGGCTAGGATTTTGTTGAGCGTGCACTACCTGGACGGAGCAGAAAAAGGAAGCCATCAATGTCTGCAAGCAGATTTGTGAGAAGGCAGGTTGTGAAAAACCCTCGAGTGACTGCAAAAGACCTGCAGCAAGACTTGGTGGCAATAAGCACTGAGGTGAGCACAGTAAGGTGCGTACTAAACGCAGAAGGTTTCCATGCCAGAACTTCAATAAGTACACCACTGCTGACCCAAAAGCACAAGAAAAGCCAGATCAAATTCATAAAAATTAGCCACAGACGTTTTGGGATTCTGTTCTGTGGCGGGATGAAACAAAACTGGAACTTTTCTGCACGATGGATCAGCGGTATGTCTGGAGGAAGAAGAATGAAGAAAGAACATTCTGTCCACATTGAAACATGGTGGTGGCTCGGTGATGCTCTGGGGCTGCTTTGCATCCTCTGGAACTGGAAACCTGCAGCATGTGGAAGGGAGGATTGATTCACTGAAGTATCAGGAAATTCTAGGAGAAAATGTCATGCTGTTTGTGAGGAAGCTGAAGCTTTGGCTTCATTGGACCTTCCAACAGGACAATGATCCCAAGCATACGTCAAATTCCACCAAGGTTCGGTTGCAGAAGTCGTCCTGGAAGATTCTACAGGGCCATCACAGTCACCTGACTTGAACCCCATAGAAAATCTCTGGTGGCATTTGAAGAAGGCGCTTGCAGCATACAAACCCAAAAATATTACTGAACTGGAGGCCATTTCTCATGAGGAATGGGTTAAGATTCCTCAGGAACGCTGCCAGAAGCTGTCTGGCTATGCATCTCACTTGCAGCAGGTCATAACAGCAAAAGGGTGCTCTACCATGTACTAAAGATGCTTGATATGAAGGTGTTGAATAATTATGAGACTGGAGAAATCATTATTTCTATTAGTTGCATTTTCAGTTGAATTTGAGGAAATCATTGAAGCATTCGTTGTGTTGAACTATTTCAATTGCTTTTGTTTCATTTGTTCAGTACAATCAGCTGAAAGTCTGTACATTTTGACAACAAACCGGATTTGCTATGGGGGTTGAATAATTTTGATTGCAACTGTAATCACACCTTTTGTCATGGGGCATGTGATTCTGCCAACAACTCATATCCTCTTGCTGAAAGACAGACTGCATTTGGTGTACATGGTCCAGAAAGATAGCATACATACTGTATACCTGGACCCATTCACCAGCTGATATAATATTTGAGGCTGCTGTCATTTTATGTTTTCACTGCTAATGATCCATTCAAAAAGTGACAGAAAAGGTTATATGCAGTGCAAAACTAATTTGCGAGTTTTTGCTCAAACTTAAAATCCCAGCCCATGTAACACGGGGAGAGAAAATAGGAAACAAAAGTAAGGGAAGGGAAGGGAAGGGAAAGTAACGTGTACACATGAAGAGAAACTAGAGTTAAAAAGAAAAATAGACACAAGCAGAAGGGAGAATTAACTTTTTCCATATTCATTGCTGAATCCATTACTTGGCTCTATGATTATATCAATATCCTCCTTAGCCACTGAGGAAATTTATATACTGTTATTGAAACCAATGAAGATATTTATGGACTGTTAATGAAACCTGTGAAGATATTTACACTCTGTACTATTAATTCAGGTTTAAAATCTATCTGACTATATAAGCAAAGGTCTTTCTCGTCAGCTATTGTATATTTTCATAGTGACAAATCTGTCTTTCACTCCCTTTCCAACTTTTTGTGACAAATGAACTAGTAGCCATCAGGAAAGGCACTCTCACTTAGTGTAAGGCTAACACAGGCTAATGAATAAGGTAACGTTTTTAAATGGTGGGACAAAGCGAAAGAGAAAAAGTAAATGAGTTCTATCCCGGCCAGGGTTTGGGATGGGTGGAGTTGGGCTTGGGGGGAGGGGGGTATATACAGGGAGGAATAGGCTGAGGTCTATGCTGTGGGCTCCAAAGCCGAGCTGCGGCTCTCCATTTATTTGTCTTGAGGCTGGATAAACATGGGCCCAGGAGAGATCTCCAAACCCTCAGCACCAGACTGGCCGTGATAAAGAGCAGGAAGCCTGCAACTGACGATGTGTCAGGCATTCATCAATGTCTGTGCACACACACCCACAATCTTGTAAGACAGCTGACTGCCAGATATTTAATACCAGTTACATTACTTACTGTGTAACCGAGCACACGACTGAATGACATGTTACACTGAAAGTGAAATCTCACACACTTTGTGTGTCCCATTAATTCCATGAAGATGACGTGCTTGCCAGCCATGGGTGAAAAATTATATTTGTTCCGGCAATACTGTTTACTCAAGTGTCACAATGAGCCAGTTCTCACTATCCCACATGCAGTGTATCCTTCAAAAACAGCCAAAGCTCCTTTCTTGGTAACACGGCATCAGATGGCATGATATTAACCAAATTAGTCAAATCTCTTTCAAACGCAAACAAGTAAAGTGTTTATTCTAGGTCAGATCCACATGAGTGGATTCCAAGGAAAAATATCTAACAGTTCTCCATCATGACATCATGATAACAGAGCTTATCTCTTTTTTCAGTTATTAATAAGTTTAACATTATATGCCTTTTATTTAGAAGGTTTCATGACACCGAGGCAGCATTTGTTAAATTTAAAAACATACTAACCCCATCAATTATCCACTGGCAAACCAAATCTACAGCACGGGCGCACGGTGGCTTAGTGGCTTAGTGAGCACGTTCGCCTCACACCTCCAGGGTCCGGGGTTCGATTCCCGCCGGGGCCATGTGTGTGTGGAGTTTGCATGTGTTTGCATTTGCATCCCTGTGTTGCAGGGGTTGCATGGTAGGTTGATTGGCAGCTTGGTAAATTGTCCGTAGTGTATGAATGGGTGTGTGAGTGTGTTTGTGATTGTGCCCTGCGATGGACTGGCACCCTGTGCCCGATGCTTCCTGGGATAGGCTCCAGGTTCCCCGCGACCCTGAAGCAGGAATAAGCGGTTGAAGATGGATGGATATTCTACAGCAGATTCCAAACACAAAAGACCTTTCAATCAACAGACCTCTACAAGAATTTCCATTACAAAGAAATCCCACATTTACCCATGTAGTGCCAATCCTGAACAAACAAGCAGTTTGCATGCTGTTTCTCAGAAAGACATTTGTGTAAAATGCCAGCCAGACCTCATCTAGTACAATTCAGATTAACACACAGTTCAAACTGCCAAGCCATGGAATTCACACTTTCATAGCATTCGATTCTTTTTTATTGTCTCAGAAACAAAAAAGCCCAAAATGGTCAGGCATTATTATGGCACAGTAAAACAGCTTCACTATGCTTTACACTTTCTTCATTTATATATGCAAACTGTCACTCATTATGGTAGACTATTTTATTGCGTAGCTTGTTCCAACACTTTAGAACAGGAAAGTGTGTATATAAACCCTAGCGGTTTGACCATCATAGTGAGGAGAGGCGGTCTTTTTCTTCAAATGTTATAGAATAGTCACTGTGTTTCCAGTTACCTTTCATTAATGACAGGCAATATGAAAAAAGCTTCCACAAAGTGAACATTTTCACTGTTGATCTGCTGCTCAATCTGAACATGTCTCTTTCTTTTCAAAATTCTCCTCATGGCATTTCTAATAAATATAGTCAACTGATGTTAACTATATTCTTGTCTAATGTTAGATAAGTTGAAGGTAATTTGATGGATTTATTTCACATGAATAAACTCAAAACCATCTCCATTTGTCTCGAGAGAACGCGAGGAAAATCACGTTGAGATGCGAGCACTGATCAAGGGGGCTTCCAGGAAATATTGAAGAGTTCGAAACATGTGCTGTCAATCTTTCTAGAATCACATGTTGACTGACTCATATGTTATTTTTAATAGGGGAGGAGATATTTTTAGAGAGAAGACTCTTTTGGTGTATTTTTGAGTGATAACTGATAGTAGTGTACTCTAATGTTCAAATATGAAGCATAAAGTTAGGCAGGTCTAACAATGTTGCACATTTCCACTCTAACAAGTATAGATACTACTTACTGTTCCTTAAGTAAACAAACAAACAAACAAACATGCAATAAATTCATAGAGGAACTTGAATTGTTCTGCACGGAGGAGGCCCAAAGATCCTTTTCAGATCCTACACGAATATATACAGTGCTGTTATTTTCTCCACAGGAGGCTTCACTAAATATTAATTGAGGCATACTAATCACTTTGGAGCTAGTGTTGTGTAAGAAAATATTTTGTGTTTTATAATATAATATGAATCATTAGACATATTTTGATTTTATTTATTCGTTTTCATGAAGGGTACTGTATTTTTTTTTCTGAGGTTGAGGCTAGAATATCACATCACCAAAATAGCAGTGGAATATTTAGAAAGGAAAAATAAAAGTTCTGTTATTTTCATATTTAACATTCACCCAAACTATTAATTAAGCAATGACAGAAGCAACAAGAAGAATAAAATCAGTCTACTTCTATTTTTTATGAAGCATGGAGTTGGTTGAGTGCATTGTGACAAAAGATCTCATGCTAATTATATCACTTCATCATAACACTAAACCCTTCTCTTCAGTAATAACTTAATCAAATTCCACCCTTGTAAGACATTATCATAGATGGCAAAAAGGTAATGTAGAGAAAAGAGTTAAAAAAATCAACGCTGTAGTTGTCAATCCTTCAAATCCCTTGGGATAACCCATAGCTAGATCATAAATTTAATTTCCATCATCATGAACGTACAGCAACGTATGAACTTTTGGTGCCAATAGAAAAAGTGAAATCACGCATCTTTTCACTCAGAGTCCTACAAGGCCATCATTAAAAGTGTCATCTCATCTTCCATCACTGTCTGGTTTGGCTTTGTAAGTCAGGGAATCAAATCCAGAGACTTATAAAGCTACCAAGAAAATGATCAGCTATCTTGTATGTGCATAAACTAAAGGCACATTAGGAAGATCAGCAACACTGCCTGTGACTTGGGATGTCACCTTCCAAAAATATCTCACTAAAATAGAGGCAGAATGTTGTCATTTCTCTACAGCTGCACAGTAATTTTGTTCAATAAGGTATGAAGTTTATCTGTGGTCCCCTACTCTACTGTATATAATGGATCTCTTTCATTAATCTTAATCCCCTAATGCTATTGTACATGTTTATATAACACACAGTGTACATTACAATTGTTCCTTCAGTCACAATTTGTAATGTCAAAGGTTTGTACAGTCTTACACCATTGTCCAGTTTTGAATAATTTTCTATAACTGGATAGCTTGGTAGTTCCACCTGCAACGTAAATCACAGGTTTATATTAATGTCCTTTTTCTAATATAGTTGTAATTTCTATAAGAACAACTTACACAGGGACTTACATTTACATTTGCTGTAAGGCATTTGACCGATGGCCTTGTCCAGTACGACTTACAATTATCTCATAAAAAAAAAAAAAAAATTATCACAGCTGAGGGCTTTGCTCAAGGGACGATCAGTAGCAGCTTGGCGGTGCTGAGATTTTGAAGTCACGTCCTTCTGATCAGAAGTCCACTTCCTAACTACTGAGCTGCCACTTCCCTGCCTAACAGCTTAAATTGTGAAGTTTTTTGTAAGGAGACATTTATTTAGCATTTTTGGAAGGAGTCTCCAGTGTCACTGCTTTGTAACAGAGCTTTAGCTGTTACTTCAAGTTTGAGTTTTCTGTCGAACTCAAATCATATTACGTCAAGTCAATTGCCAGTACTGCATGCAGACTGGTGACTAAACTCCATACTTTAAAGTAACTAATAAAGTTTCCATTGAAGTAAATTCATAAATGAGGTTTTGATTCAGTTCAGTAGAAAAATTATGCATGACCTGAAAAACCTACAATATAAATGTATTTGGATTGGATTATTTGGATTGTTTCTTTTACACAGTGATGATTCTCTTAGAGAATCCCATTAAGGTAGTCATCGCAAAGACAACTTCCTATATATTAGACATCTATTCAACACTAAACATATAAAACTGGATGACCTTAAGCCACCCATGATGAGAGTGTTTTCTTGGTTTAAAAATAAGAAGCCTTTGGGAAAATGTGGATTATGTATTACAAAAGAAAAAAACTAGAAAAAAAATCTGAATAAACTAATGAGATATGGAAATTAATGTCACAAGAACACAAATTAAGAGAAACTTGTGATTACTGGCATAATATACAATGTACTGTATATAAAATGTCAAGGTGGTAAAGGACATGACGCAATACATCAAACAAATGACCCTTTTTTCCATCCATCCATTTTCCATAATGCTTATCCTACACAGTGTTGCCAGGGATCCTGGAGCCTATCCCAGAGAACTTGGGGCACCTGGGCAGGGTGCCAACCCATCAAAGAGCACAATCGCACACCCATTCACACACTATGGACAATTTGGAAATGGCAATCAGCCTACAACGCATGTCTTTGGATTAGGGGAGGAAACCAGAGTACCCGGAGGAAATCCCCGAAGCATGGGGAGTAAATATAAATTCCATGCAAACAGGGTGGAGACTGGATTCAAACCCGCATCCACAGAGGTGCAAGGCAAATGCCACCCACTAACCACTAAGCGACATGCCACCTCATGACAATTTTTTTTATTAATTAAATTTTTTATTAATAACAATACCGAGAGTGTTTCTATCTTTTTAAGCGAAATCCAACAAATTAAACTATTTAGTAAACTAATAAAACAGTAATAGATATTTTGCACTGTTGCATTACAGACAAACAACACATTCCTGAAAATTCCTCCTTGTGAACATTCCAAAACAGAAAGCAGGAAGATCTATCACACTGTCAACATTAAGTGCTGTGTTTTAGCGACAGCTCTGCTGTATCTGAAAGACACATCTCTCTAAGCTCGCACCCAATCACTGCTCAATCTGCTCGCTATTATTTCAGTCTTGGAGGCAGAACTCGACCTCATAAAAGTGCCAAACGTGAGGAGAGACAGGGTTACAGTCATGCGGTTCTGTTTTACTGCCCGACTGCAACAATCACTGAATTCCTGAACGAGGCATCTGGCCCACATCCAACACATTCAGCTGGTGTGTCGCAGCATTATCACAGCCACATTTGGTCCAGGGTTACCTAGACTCAAATCTGTACAATGTCAATAACTGAATAGTTCTGTCTGTGTCAGGAGGTGTTGTACATGTGCAGAGTACAACCGACATCCCCAAAATAAGTGCATGTCTGCTCAAACGCAGAGACATGAACTTATCTCTCCTCTGAAGCCTGGTAATATGAGAAAGTGTAATAAGAGTACAGTATGTTGTCTTTTGAAATGACAAATAGTTGCGAGCTCACATCGTTTCCCAGACAAAATGATGAACCATCTATCAGAAAGCAAAAAAAAATGAAAAAAATGAAAATACAACTCATGCCAGGATGATAAAATATGAAAAGAGAAAAGAAAAAGGAGCTCAGAACGTACGCCAGGGCTGGCAAAGAATGCTGACTCTCTTCATCGCCTGTTTGAGGTAACTTTCACATTGCTTTCAATCATGTCCATTTCTTCCAGATTCTGATTTTTGCATGACTCAGCCTCTATAAAGACCACTTGGACTTTGATGCATTCAGGCTCTGCATGATTTATGACCCATCCATGTCTCGTCTTAATATAATTTTTTTTTTCTTTCTTAAAGATGTCTCTATGAATGTGGATAGAGATCTGCATGGCAGGAAGAAAGGCACGTCAGAGTTGATATGCCGATTTATGGTTTAGCGAGGAAACGTTTTTCTGCAGCCATGTGTTCACGTGCTGATAAATAAATCAATCAGAACTCAAGACAGAAATACTGTACACAGCAGATGCGAAGAGAGCCAGCAGTTGGTAGAAATCCTGCACTTCGCCTATAGGTGTCAGTGTGTAAAGCTGGCAAGTGGCCAGAGGAGATGTGAGGAATGACTCTCAACACATTTGACGCAGATCTCAGACCAGGTGAAGAATGAAACCGGCGATATTAAATACAGTTTCGGTCGATCCAGAAGCACAGTACAATAGCTAACCAGTGTTCTGCCTAGAGCTTTGAACGTATGTGTTAATTAATAACAACCCCCCCCCTCCCGCCCAGTGAGTAGTCATCATGCCAAGCCTGCAAAATTGGAAACAAGTCCTCAGCAGGGGGTCAAGTCAATAAACAACCTCAGTGTGTGCATGTGTCGAAACAATTTATGTTTTAGGAAACGACAAAACGTCTTCGACTCGGTATTGACGTTCCATCACACAACCCCATTATTAAATAAAATCCCGTTGAAGAATGAACGACTAGAGCGAGGCCTCGCCAGACACCGAGACAGACTCGAGTTTGCTTTGGCGCTCTGAAAGGTAAAGACCCCGTCTCACTCCTGCAGCGCCAGGGAGGAAAGAACTGATCTGTTTTCAAGAGACAGAAAAGGAGAGAAGGAGAGAGGTAGCTGTGTGAGGTTATCACAATATTCAGCCAGGACACTCTGTGTGTGAGTGTGTGTGTGTGTGTGTGTGTGTGTGTGTGTGTTACATAACCAATGAACGAATCCCAGCAGTGGTACATCCTAGCAGTAGCAGCTCTTACTGCTGTACCTGCAACCTCACCATACAAACCCACACACACACACATACACACACATTGTTCATTCTATGATTCATGGTATTGTCTCATGGTAAGTTTTTGTGCAAATAAAAATCGCTTGGAACACATTGCAAATATTTCTGCCTGGTTTCTTAACGAAGGTCTGTCCATATCATTACGTACAGTCTTTCTTGAGCTCAAATATCATGCTTAAGCATCCAGTCATTTAAACACTGGACGGCACAAGACCATATGTAAGAAAACCAACGCAGAAATATTCACCCTTAGTAACATTACAAATGTCCGTATCTTCAAAAATGCATATTAAAAACACAGCCTGGAGAAAAGACCTCACGTCTAAGGAACACTTTCCAGAAATATATGAACTCGCCGCAGCACTGTCTCCATTTAGATGTTTGCTGAAAAACACCGGTCTTTTTCGTTTGATGTCTTTCATAGGAACGCCGCCTGTTTTCCTGCCCGTTTGGCCTCAGTCCTCCCCCTGACCTTGTGTCTCTCGGGCTGTTGGCCCTGCAGCACACCTGCTAATGGTTAAACGTAATCACGGCACTATGGCAAACTGTGAGCACAAAGCCTAACTGCTGCAGTGCCATTCACGGCACCTCATACAGGCTAAACCGGGGCTTCATATCTGTTAAACAGGTTTTTACTTGGGATTAAGTAGTTGCTGTAGTCCTATAATTACAGGGTGTCACTGTGTGAATAGCAGCAGTTGAGAAGAACGTGATATTAGTCAGCTAGCCTGCGTCGAGAAAAAAAATGGAAATGAGGCATCAGTGAGACTATACTCATCCTCACAGACTATAATACTTAAATAGAAGAAGGTCTTAAAGTGGAGATTTGATGTGATCCATGTTGAAATCCTGTCAATCATCGATATAGCAGGCCACTGTTGGGGCCAAATGCTGGCTTTGTTCTGAGAAGTTGTAAGCACTTGATTGATACCCACCCCACCTTCCTGGGCCAACCTACAGGTTTAGCTCTCTTAAGTGTAGGCATTTTTAGCCAGCTGCTAAATCAAAGGCTCAGGGTAGGTTGTAATTGTGCTGATTCGTAACACGTTTCATGCCTGATTGCCCTCAGAAAAGGTTCACAACAGAACGTCAGGCTCACTGCCGCCCACTTCGACGCATCCTTCCGTTTGAAACAATCCATCATGAAGAAATGAATGCCTTCGTTTATCACAGTTCACACTGATGGTGCTCGCAGGGAGAAAAATCTTCATTCATCTAAAGGCAGGATTAACTACTCTTTGAATTAACTTAAACTTGGCCTTTATAACTTTGCCAGCCCAGCTGCAAGAAAAATGCACAGAGATTTATACACTTAAGTACTCCAGCACTTTCCAACCAGACTACTTCCTTTTCTCTTATTCTGAAATTCGCATGATTGTAGAGTTGCGCTATGGTTGCACCATATAGTCCACGAATGCAGCTGGAATCCATAAAAGGCCTCGAAGGGGGGGGGGGGCAGTCTTTCTGAAAGCCATGGGATTTACAGTGCCGACTGCTCAAACTCTACACCCTCCAAATATTACATGATTAAAAACAAAGCAGGCTGCCTGGGCAGGCCAGAGTAAACTGCACAATTAGAGGTCTGTGTGATGGGAGCTGTTTTTGGCTGGAGAACAGTGACCATCTGTGAGCGAAACATATGATTTGCATATTATTGAAGCCGGAGGAAGGCGGAAGAGGAGAGGGCGTCTAGCTAATTAGTAAAACAAACAGCATGGCTGCGCTATGAGGAAGATGCATTTGTTTAGAAATACAAATTGATGGCTGAGTGATCACTTTACCTAGACATCTGGACCATTTCGATTAAGAGCTGAAACACATGAAACTTTACAATACCGTTCTGTATACGTGTGTGTTTATCCATGTTTATCTACGATAGAATTAAATACGTAAAAAATAAGAACAGGGTAAAGATTTAAACCCTAAATGTGAACACTAACTTGGCAGTGTGCAGTCAAGAGCAAAAAGTTTGCATACCCTGGTTTTTTTTTTCTTATGAGTTAAAAGGATAGTCCATTTAGCTACAAGAATTCAAAAATGTTACGCTAAATTGCATGAATTGTGAATGAGTGTGTGAATGTGTGTGTGCATGGTGCCCCATGCAGGGACCTCATGAGCAGTTTTTCTTGAATAGGCTCTGGATCCACTGCAAATCTGCATTACTGAAGATAAATGAATGAATGCGCTCGACTGTATTTGCCCTGGCATTATGACCCATCAAGCAAAACAATGAGTAGCAATGTAATTACGGAATATAAACAAACGATCATTAAGATTATAAAAGCAATGAGCCACTGAGAGAAAAGTGCTGGATGAAACACAAATGACTGACATCCGTTTATCTTTCCACAAGTGCTTTTTATTATAAAAGTCATTCTCCATCTTCTTAGGAGTGCTGTTTCGAAGAGAGGGCCAAAGTGCTTCCCAAGTTTGAGAACGTTTGATGATAATTCAAGCAGGGTTCTACTTTCCAACTGACATGTCCTCCTTGTGGCCTTCAAAACATAATCAGATCATTTGTGAAATCCAGCCAAATAACCAAACATGACTTTAACCTTTGCATTTAAAGCACTCAGTCACAACAGCTATCATCCGAGCCGATAAAACACTTCAAATGTCTCAACAGCCTGCCAAACAGTGAGATAGACACGAAAGAAATCCCTAATCAACACCATCTCATAGCATCTGGTCCTCATCTGATGAGCCATGAGCACAAATAAGGAAAAATAGGCTAATGTATTTGCCCTCAGAAGCACAGTCCATATCACTGCAACCATCTTCAAACAGCATGACCTGTGACCCCTAACATGCTTAATCAGAGGCCGATTGTTTCCCCGGCAGAGCGGGATAGAGGCAGAGGAATGAGCTACGTCCCGGGAGCTCCTCTGGAGTGTTCCTTCATCACTGAAAACAGGCTCAGGTGATATTTTCTTCTACTCCATTCAGCAGCTGTACAATGGAAACTCTGCTAAGACAGCTTTGATCAGACTGGTGTTGAAGGCTAGGAGTTTCCCTTGGATCTCACATTGAACAGAGGACCTGTGTGGAACCCCCTGTTCAGAATACGCATGCCATTCTACACCATCCAGCACAAACCTCACACTTGCAAATGTGAAAATAAAACCGCAGCTGAATGGAATGGTTCAGAACATTTTTTTCCCCCGAAGTGCCAAGCTGTTATTTGTACTGTGTGGACATGTCCATGAACTTAATAGGATGATCCAAAGGCATCAGAGAAGTGATTTTAAAGTAAAAATGAGACCAAAATTCAAAGAATTACATTTAAAGAGATGAACAGAAAATACAGAGCTGCTAATATTGCTACCAAGAAAATCAGGAAGAATGTTTCCAT
The DNA here is from genome assembly GCA_012411365.1 of Ameiurus melas. Taxonomy (NCBI): domain Eukaryota; kingdom Metazoa; phylum Chordata; class Actinopteri; order Siluriformes; family Ictaluridae; genus Ameiurus; species Ameiurus melas. Next base: position 31,600,597 of record CM022757.1, on the reverse strand, counting down.
AACGAGTATTTTGGTGGATGTGATGGTTTTTTGTTGTTGTTGTTGTTGTTTTTTATTTGTATGAACTGTGCCATGCAACAGTATGAAAACAATGAGACAAAACTCTGGTGTGACTGCTGCTTAATTATAATCAGCTCCTCCATATATATATATATATATATATATATATATATATATATATATATATATATATATATATTTTTTTTTACCACCCACAAGCATCCTCCCATAACCAAGGTTAATTAATTCACAGGTCAAACGTCACCAAGATAAAATCAGAATAAAGCGCAAGTAGCAGCTAACAGAAACATATACTGCGCTCGTGTCAATCATCCTTTCCCCTTCAGTCAAGTGACTTTTCTACCTAACAAACTTGATTTGTGTTTGGTCTGACTGCTGCTTAAGGAGTTAATAATTGAGTTTTCATTTGTCTCCTATATTGCTTTAGCAAGGGGTCAAATATTGTAAATGCTATGGCTGAACTGAAAACACAGCAAAAATGTTGTTAGTTTCACATAATATTCTGATATTTAAAAATGATTCATTTATGTAAGGGGGAGATACACACCCCATGAATGAGAGAGACATAATAAGTGTACTGAAGCATCTCTGTGACATTGAACTCTGATAAACAAAATAAATCAAACCAAAAAATTTAACAAAATGTATGCCAGTCTTTTGTGATCATTTGAAGCCGTAACGATTTTGTTTGTCTGTTAAGTTTTTAGAATGATATTAAAATAACTGTAGTGAATGAAGTGCATTAAACCTTACTTAAGGCAATTCTAAATAAAAAAAATGTTACCAATATAGTATAATCCATTTGTGCCATAAAAAATTATTTCTGCCTGTGTGAGTTTTTATTTATTTATTTACATTTGCATGTTCTCCCCGTGCTGCGGGGGTTTCCTCCGGGTAATCCAGTACTCCCCCAGTCCAAAGACATGCATGGTAGGCTAATTGGTGTGTCTAAATAGTCCATAGTGTATGAATGGGTGTGTGAGTGTGTATGTGATTGTGCCCTGCGATGGACTGGCACCCTGTAAAGGGTGTACCCCACCTTGTGCCCGATGCTCCCTGGGATAGGCTCCAGGTTCCCCCACAACCCTGAAGAAGGAGTAAGTGGTAGAAGATGGATGGTTGGATGGATGGACATACATTTTACACATATTACATTCTCAACTACTGACTGGCATTCGACTGGCAATTGACAACTGGCCCAAAGAATAATTTTTACAGCACAGATCAACACAAATGTGAATTTTGTAATTGAATTCCATTTTATATGAGGATCATAGTGATTAGCACGTTTGCCTCACACCTCCAGGGTTGGGGATTCGATTCCCACTTCCCTCCTGTGTGCATAGAGTTTGCATGTTCTCCCCATGCTTCAAGGGTTTCCTCCTGGTACTCCAGTTTCCTCCCCCAGTCCAAATACATGCCTTGTAGGCTGATTGGAATCTCTAAATTGTTCATAGTGTGTGAATAGGTATGCGGTTGTGCCTTGCAATGGATTGGAACCCATTCAGGGTGTCCCCCGCCTTGTGCCCGGAGCCCCATGGGATAGTCTCCAGGCTCCCTGCAACCCTGTTTAGGATAACCGGTACAGAAAATGGATGGATGAGGATCTTGGATGGTGTAAGAATCTTGTTTTTACAGACGCTGAGTCATTATTACTTTTCTTGTGTTTTTGTAATGATTAATATCCCTCTCACAATAGTGATGACAGACGTGATTATATTACATAATATGACTAACAATATGACAATGATAACTAACAATATGACTGATGACAGAATAAATTTTTTTTCCAGATTATACACAAAAGAGTCCCTTATATAATGCTCAACTGATTGTTTTATATATTTTAAAATGCACTGGTTCTGTCATCTTTTACACAGCATGTGGCAAATGTTCTTAATCATCATTTGATACATTTCTGTCTTCTGCAAATGACCAGATTTACTGGGAACACTTCATTGTCTTTACACATGTGTAGACCCTGCCTACACATGTCGAAAAGACTTTTGGCTTTACACGTTCTCTCCAGCTGCATTACATCTGTGCACACTTTTTAAACACCATGCACACTTTCCTCACTCAAATCTGTATCTGTGTAAATAACAGACTCTTGCTGCATGTGTTAGACCTGCCAATCACTAATATGTATCCATATCAGCCCATATGGATGCTGAACCTGACGCGGCCCTGGTTGTGCAATTGCAGTGTCTCCTTAACCTTCCATTGACACTCCGCTTTCCATGCGCAAGCACTGGCATCACGGGACCGAGTGCTATCGTCAGTGCTTTTGTGGCAGGACAGCCTATAGTTAGAGTGTCATTTTTAGCCTCAGGTTTAATGTGCTCCATGTCTGTGGCATGTGGGGCGCTGGGCACCACAGGCGTCCTTTTGGATGACTGCGTCACTGGACCTACACACCGCGCACCAATCAAGCTTTGTGCCTTAATGGCTCCATTTCAGTGCTTTTGTCTGGTTTGAACTGGCTCACACACACTGGCATTACCCACTATATTTTAAGTGCGATACAAAAATGAATAGGAGGACAAATCCCTGAATAAGCAAATGTCTGTTTTTAGAAGGTAGCTGAATGATTTAAACCAAGACCTTGGTTTATTATTTTAAGTGTGTACGTGTGTGCAAATTAATTGCTTTTTATATTCACCATTTTATGTCATCCTGTCAACATTAAGCTGCTTGTGATGACTGGTTAAGATCTTTTAATCTTGCAGTAGTCCCCTGTTTATCTCTACAGAGCAGTCAGACCTGTCCTTGGAGAAACAAGGCCAATAAACCGGCAGCATATAAACCTTACAGATTATGAAAAGCTCTTCATGCCATATGGTTGAATGATGCTATGGTTTAAAAAAAAAAAAAGGAAGTTTAAAACATCTTTTGTCTGACTTTAAAACCATGGATGATCCTAAAGAATCAGGCAACTGCTATAAAACCCTTGATATTCTCTAAGAATAATAAAATAAACAAAGGGCTATATACAGCAGTAACACATTAAGCTAACATCACTATTCAATACAAAGTGATACCACAACAAGCGAGGGTGAACATTTCTCATCAATAGCAAAATAAAAGAAAATAAACTGAACATCAGTGCAGGCTTACAAAAAAAATCCAATTAAATAGCAACTTGGCTTAAGAATTCACGCATTTTTGTGCTGACCAGCAGTCTCGGGTCATTAAAGCATACCTGTACCATGCTGATGGCATCTTTATAAGAGGACAGATGCATCTCTCCTGGCAGGGAGTTGATTATAGTCCTCACTGCCAACACTGATGGAAGCCAGCACTCAAATGAGAGCACTTAAAATTTCAAAGAGGGATTTGCGTTCAAAAAAGCACCTTTGAAACTCTGCCTGAGATTCAGACGGCAACTAGGCAGGAATGCCGATGCGGGATCTGTTGTTCTGAGACTAACATCTTTTAACTTGGAGACAGAAGGAAGAGAAATCTGATCTTAGACCAGCACTCCTGTGAGATGCTTTGGAAATAGCCCAGTTGATACACTATCACAGAGATATAAAGCTTTTATTTTATTTTGTCATTTTTGTTGCCAGTTTTTTTTGTAGTGAATGAGTCACAGAAGAATTGCTAAAAAAAAAATAAAAAATAAAACAAATTGGGAATTCCTGGCACCCTGTCCAGGGTGTACCCTGCCTTGTGCCCGATGCTCCCTGGGATAGGCTCCAGGTTCCCTGTGACCCTAAAAAGGAGTATGCGGTAGAAGATGGATGGATGGATGGAAATTGGGAATTCTAACAGTGGGATCGGAAAAAACTTTGCTTGATCTTTTTCCAATCTTCAACTGACCAGTTTAGGTGAGACTATGCTCACTGTAGCCTCAGATTCCTTTTCGTAACTGACAGGAGCGGAACCTGATGTGATCTTCTGCTGTTGTAGCATCTGGCACCAACAAGCATGCCACAGTCAAATTAACTGAAATCACCCACCCCCCATTTGATATTTCATATGATCATTAACTGAAGCTCTTGACCTGCATCTGCATGATTTTATGTATTGCTCTGCTGCCACATGATTGACTGATTGGAAAATTGCGTGAATGTGTACAGGTGTTCCTATCAACATGACTGGTGAGTGGATCCACATTTATTTAATGGCTTCCAGTCCACAATAAGCTGGTTGCGACAACTTGAAGTGGAATATACTGAATATATTAAGTTTTTAATACAAGGCAGATGTTTCTACACCAAATATGGTAGAGTTTTATTCATCTAAGGGCCATTTATAGCAATGGCAATGCGAGCCCAAATTGGGCCAATGCTACAGAGCCACATTTAAGATTTTAAACAGCATTTGAAAATGCCCTAAATGAAACCAATGATTGTGTGTTATTTAAACGTTGGACCAAAAGAGGCCCAGCTGTAATCATACAGTAGTGTCATCAAGGCTCAGTTGTGGCTATGTTCTGAAAGTCAGATTCAGATGAGTTTATTGCCATCATTCCACAGAAATATGTAGGGCAGATTAAGTAGTAAGTGCAATCATTGTGTCACTACTTACAAGATAGAAGATAAACAGATGTGGATTCCCATCAGGCAGTTGTTTCTCATCTGAAGGCAAGTGAGTGAGGTGATGGTTTCCCATAATCCTTTTCTTTCAGTTGCTTACAACAGACCTGGTTATCAATGATGACTCCCCTCAAGTCCCTACACGCACCTCCCACTTCCACTTTGTTAATATATCATTAGAAATCAAGTAAACTAAGTAGCATGTACACTTTAACATTGCAATGATTGATGAACACTGATAGTTCATGAGGCCTTCATGTTTGAAATAACGTACAATGGGCATGCATATCCATACCTTAAGAACTCAAGACCTTTCCGCTTTGCCAACTCAGCCATTCACTTTTTTGGTAAAAATTTTCACTCACAACTGACACCTTTTTAAATGGTGGTCTAGCAAAAAGACTCATTAGTATGGACTGTGTAGCTTAGCTACCTATACAGGCCAGCAGCATGTGTAATTCAGACTGACAGCTTAACTGCATGAAAACATTATGCAAATAGAAAAAAAAAAAGCTAAGACATATGATTCACTAGTGACATGTGAGGCCTCAGGTAATAGCTTGTGTACATGTGCATGGATATTATACAGCTATGCCACTGTGGTCAATAGTGCACTGCCATAACCAATCTTCTCCACTCCTTTGTCTTCTTTTTTCTGTCATTAACTTCAAATTTTATGAAGGAAAATATTATGTCACATATATATTGAAAGCTTTTATCTGCTTTTATCTAATGTATTTTTCCATGCACAGTCCTCCTCTAGCTTTAGCCATTCAACAGTGTTGCTTTCAGACTATAGGACCAATGTACCCTTTTACATAGCCAGCAGTGATATTTGTGTAGTAGTATGCCTACCTACAGCTAAATGTACAAAGTATATCTACCTCACGAACCACTTTATCCTGGTCAAGATCATGGACGATCTGGAACAAAACCCTAGGAACACTGGGTGTCAGGCAGGAATTCCCACAAATGGGATGCCAGTCCATTGCAGGGTACAATGCACAAACACATTCATACAGTATCTAAGGGAAATTGAGATTCATCAATCCACCTACCAGCATGTTTTTTTTTTGGACAACAGGAGGAAACAGGAGAACCTGGAGGTATCCTGGTGTATGCAAGTATGTATGCAAGGGGAATACGTGAAACTCTGGATAGGTCGAAACTTGAGCTCAGGGTTGACACTAAAGGTCATATAATTTATAAATGCAACGTCATACTTAAAAATATTCAGATGAGCAAACTTGTCACATGTGAACTAGACACTAAGTCAAGCAAACATAAATAAAGACTGTTAGTAGGTCATGTCACCATCTGGCTGAGTCTAGAAGGATTTAGAACAGAGAGCAGATGGAACTGAAGGTATTTATACCATCAACTTGAATCACCTGATGACCCAAATGAGTAGAAGATACAGGAATACTGTGGCTAGGATAAAATGGGTAAACCAGAAAATAAACCCTATCTATTACAGTCCAACTTAATAATAGAGGTGAGGAGGAATTGAGTTGTGTTAATTATATTTCTTACTATGTGTACAGTAGCCTGAGGCAAATATATTAGACTGCACATGCTAAAAAGAGAAACAGAGCAGTTGTTTGGAAAAGAGGTGCTGAATCACCATTTGTGACTGAAATCCCAAGTGCAAACCTCATCTCAAATTCTGGCCGTTTAAATTAACGTTATTTACAACACTGTCCATGCATTTAATTAAATAAGTAAATAGTTTTATTGAACCTAGGTATTCATCACATTGTGTGAAAAATTTTATGTGACGATTACACATCTGACTTCTTCTTTAGAAGTAACACAAGACGACGGGAGCTTTATAATTAGCAGTATCCAGTGTTTCTTCACCCATCTCAGTAAATCCCAACATATGCAAATATAACTTCCTGCTTGCTCCACAGTACTAAGGCAAGTATGAACTCTTATATGAAAGTTATATAATCATTTCAAAAGCAGCAGTCACACTAGATGCAAATAATGATCCGAGTTTAGGACATTCAACCCAATTTGTGACTTGAATCAAGCCAATAGAAATAAGTGCTCGGGTTAGGTGTTCACTGAATAAATGCATCACCAGGACTGCCCACAAACATAATCCGATTCTGCTCCACTCCTACAAGATGCGATCATCATGAGGAACTGAGGAAAAACACTACTGTTTGGGATAGTGGACACTGATTGAAGCCTTCTGTATTGCAGTGGTACTGTCCATGGTAAATCAGGTCAAGCTGCATTTCTGTAGCTTGCCTTCATCCCCCTGCATGCTGCTTTCTGTTCCCAGAACTTTCTGTCTGCCAGGCCAGGAAACATCATGCTGTTTCAAAGAAACGGATGTCCATGCAACTTTCCATTTCACCCGCGTGCTAATTTGTCATGCCCCACACAACTCGCTAAAACTATTAAAAAAAAACACACACACACACACACACACACACACACACACACACACACACACACACACACACACACACACACACACAGGCAAGTTGGCAAGACAACCCCCAGGGTCCTTCATTCTGGATAACTGGTGTAATAAAACACTGCTCATAGATGAGAATGAAAAGGGGTTGAATTCCTGCATTAAACTGAAGGAGGCCTTCACGGCGGGCTGCTGGACTTCATTCAGCTCCAATGACACCACAAGAGGATGCTCACTTTCTGGCTTTTTTTGTGTTTCTTTGCTCTGTGAATGAGTAGACTCAATAGAGCACAGTGTCCGCAAATGTAAAGGAAGATCTTGAGTCAGAATGGTGTTCCTTGCACAATGAGTCGCTGCTGTGTTTGGTGATCGTCTGTTTGGTTAAGTAATCTGTGGTCCCCACAGGCTGAGAGGCAGAATAACAAAAATCAAGTGATGATATTTGTGGGCTGTAAAAAAAAGAAAGTCCTTGGATACAGTTTATATCCAGACACATGCACCTGAAACAGCTGGCAAACATATATAATAATAAAAAAAAAACACACACACACCTAAATTGTTACTGAAACATAACAAGTTACAGTTAAGGTTTTATCTTCTTGTCCCTAGATCATGTCTTTGTTTTAATGTGTCCTACACCTTTTTTAGAGGGTCCTGTTATTCTGCTCTTCCCCCCCCTTCTCTCTCTTTCTCTTTCCCTCAGAATTCTCTGCTGTGGAGAACAGGAAACACAGCTGTAACACTAACTCTGAATGTGTCTTTCTGAGCAGAAGGTCTGTCTTGTCAACACTTTCCAAAGATAACACTGTGGACCTCAGTGCCAGACTGAAGCGCTGCTGCACAACTGACTCTAACTCACGGGTGTGCTCGAAAAGCACAGTCAAAAGGAAGAAAGGATGAAGGGACATTTGGGCTTTCAATATACTGAATATTTCTGAGGTCAATGATGCTTATGGAGCCATGTCTAAAGGTTTAATTATGTCCTAAATCACAATGCCGGATAAGTCATCAAGGGAGGATAGTTGAGGGGGAAAAAAAAAACATTGAAACCATGCAAAAATATCCACACTGATTCCACATCCTCCTATAAAATGGCATTTCTGGATGTCAACATAATGAAAGTGATTCCACAACTATGAGTTCTTTAAGCTTTTTCAATAAGTATTAGCCGAATCAAAAGTATTAAAATATAAAACTGATTGATGGTTAAGCCTTAGCTGAAATTACGGCCCTAAAGACAGATCATCTCTCTGGTTGTGCTCAAAAAAGGTAAACTGAGATTTCCTGGAAGCAAAGACAGGGGGGAAGACAGCATTCAGGGAAGTAATGAGAGACCTGCCATGGTGGTATGCACAGTCACACACACCGCATGACGTCTGAGCCAGAAAGCATTCCTCCTCTTCTTTCTTTCTTATCCCGCCCCTGAGTTCCCACCTCTTCCACCCTGCGAGAAGGAGGGCATGAATATAGGTACAAGGTCAATGGATGAAAGTAAAATCAGGTCATTAGACGTCAGTGTAAGTGGGAGAGGCGGTACAGTGGAGCTGTGGGAGTACTTGTACATTGCTTCGCACGGCAGATGAAACGTTCTACGAGGAAAAGGACATAACCAAATTCTTCTTTGTGTGTGCCACAAACGTACCTTCCAGAAACAGCCTCATATCACTCACAAATAAAGATGTTTTCAAGGATCACTTTCTGTCCAATTTGTGAGCTAATCAGGATGGAATATGAATGGATCTCCTCATATTGCGTGATAGATCAGTGTATTTGGTAAGCGATATTTCCTGCAGCACTTGCAAGATGGCAGCTCTGGGCCAACACTAAGGTTTTGCCTAATAGGAACAAAGTGCACAGCTGCTCCCTAAAAGCACATATATCAAATAACCAGCAAAGAAGCAGCCATGTTGAGGCAAAGCTCTTGAAGGATGCTATAAATGGATTGTTAAAAAATAAAGTCAACATTTTCAGCTCATTTCAGAATGTGCCGCTTTCGCACATGAACCGGCTCGGCTTTCAGTAGCTCGCTAAAAATAATCTAAGCTCTTTTTCATCGGGATTGATGTCGTTGGCGGCTGGCTTGGTCCTACACTCCTCCTCTTGGCCTGTCTCTTGCCCCACAATGGCCAGTTCTCTGGCAACGGCTCTCATTCGGCATGAGCGCTTCTATTGACAGAGGCTCAACCTTCAAAATCAAGAGAAAGTGAAGGAGAGAGATGAACAGAGAGAGAGAGAAAGAAGAAAGAAGAAAGGCACCAAGTGTCCACAGGAGATGCGATTGTGTCTTTGCCCTATCAATCAGACAGCTGACAGGAGGTGGCTGACCCCCTACCCGTTGTAGTCGGGTAGTAGGGTGGAGGGGATTCGGTTAGGGTCAGTGTGGAGTGACAGCGCCTCTTTGCTGGTCACCGGCACAATGGAGGGAGCACCCAAGTCCCAGAACACTGATGGAGAGAACTGCATAGCAAAAGCCTTTCATGAGCCAAACCCTGGCCCATGCTCTCTTAACCCTAGAAAAGGCCTCAAAGACTCTTGGGCCTTGTTCCAGGACCCCTAGTGTGTGTGTGTGTGTGTGTGTGTGTGTGTGTGCGTGTGTGTGTGTGTGTGAGTGTGTGACAGTAAGAATGATGCTCACAAGAAGTACAGAGACACAGTTTATGTTCGGTTGTGAAGTATTATAGATATGGGGATGAACCTGAAAGGAAACTTAAATGAAAGAAGAGTTTTAATATTAGAACACAGGTACAGTCAATTGACACTTTGGCTCAAAACACACACAACCACCCAAATGGCTTTACAGGCTGCATAAAAACTCAATATAGAGTGGAGCTCTAAAAGTACTCTTTTCAGGTTTCAGTGTGTGTGTGTGTATGTGAGTGTCTGAGTGTGCGTGTATGTGTGTCCCATCACTCCTAGTAAGCAGTCTTTTGAGGTCACCGGGTGGCACCCTTGGGTGAGAGGGTTTAACCTCTCCTGATCCTTACTGTCAGACCGAAAAGATCCACCTGTGTCTTACAGAGCAGAACAATCAGATCCATCAATCATTCAATTTGCTTATGCAACCCCAGTACTCAAGCTACGACCTTTCCAAGAGAAGCAAAGACCACGCACAGAGGCGCTAATACCATTCATAGAGAATCTAACACCATTCCTATATTATTGTGTTATTTTACATGTAAACTTTCATATCAGCTAAATATGTGCGGTAATGACAGCACAACTTTAAATTTGTATGTATTTATGTTATGTGTGTCTTGTTAAAAGTTATACAAAAACTCTGGAATGTTTGACCTGCATTCTTATTCAATAGCAAACCGACAAAATTCAATTCAATTCAATCGTATTTGTAGAGCACTTTTGAGAATGGACGTTGTTACAAAGCAGCTTCACAGAAACATATCAATTGTGGATATAAAATTTAAATTTAGAAATGTATCCCTAAACAGCAAGCCAGAGGCGACGGCGGCAAAGAGAAACTCCCTGAGAAAATCAGACTTCAAAACAAAACCCAGAAGAGGAGGGAAGCACAGGGCCATGAGGCACCATGACATGAGCCAGGAGGGTTCAAAGGTGCTATTTTAGTTCAGATTTATTTGAGTCCTGCAGCTCCTAAAGCAGCTGACACAGAAAAAGGTCACCCGTTCTTTCTCTCTTTAATTCCTTCCCTCCTTAAATCTCCTCCTTGATTTTTGATGGCCCTGGACTGCTAGCATCTTTAATCTTACTTTTTTCAGAGCCCAAACAATAAAGACATTCAGTCTTTTCCAATCAGATGCATAAATAAAGTTTATTTAATTCTTTTATCTTTTCTTTTTTTTTTTTTTTTTTTTTTTTTACAATTTACAGTTGCCTTACTACACATCGGAATCAGAGTACTCAAAGGCTCAATGTTATTGCTTCAATAATACCGCACTTTACATATTTTATGAATTATTGGCTCCGTTCGTGAAAATTATATATCTATCTACAGTGGTGTGAAAAAGTGTTTGCCCCCTTCCTCATTTCCTGTTCCTTTGCATGTTTGTCACACTTAAGTGTTTCGGAACATCAAACCAATTTAAACAATAGTCAACGACAACACAAGTAAACACAAAATGCAATTTGTAAATGAAGGTGTTTATTATTAAAGGTGAAAAAAATCCAAACCATCATGGCCCTTGTGTAAAAAGTGATTGCCCCTTTTGTTAAAACATACTATAACTGTGGTTGTCCACACCTGAGTTCAATTTCTCTAGCCACACCCAGGCCTGATTATTGCCACACCTGTTCACAATCAAGGCATCACTTAAACAGGAGCTGCTTGACACAGTAAGGTCCACCAGAAGATCCTTAAAAGCTACACATCATGCCGAGACCCAAAGAAATTCAGGAACAATTGAGAAAGAAAGTAATTGAGATCTATCAGTCTGGAAAGGGTTATAAAGCCATTTCCAAAGCTTTGGGAATCCAGCGAACCACAGTGAGAGCCATTATCCACAAATGGCGAAGACATGGAACAGTGGTGAACCTTCCCAGGAGTGGCCGGCCCAAAATTACCCCCAGAGCGCAGTGACGACTCATCCAAGAGGTCACAAAAGACCACACAACAACGTTCAAGAACTGCAGGCCTCACTTGCCTCAGTTAAGGTCAGCGTTCATGCCTCCACCATCAGGAAAAGACTGGGCAAAAATGGCCTGCATGGCAGAGTTCCAAGGAGAAAACCACTGCTGAGCAAAAAGAACATCAAAGCTCGTCTCAATTTCTCCACAAGACATCTTGATGATCTCCAAGACTTTTGGGACAACATTCTGTGGACCGATGAGACAAAAGTGGAACTCATTGGAAGGTGTGTGTCCAAGTATATCTGGCGTAGAAGGAACACTGCATTTCATAAAAAGAACATTATACCAACAGTAAAATATGGTGGTGGTAGTGTGATGGTCTGGGGCTGTTTTGCTGCTGCTCAGGACCTGGAAGACTTGCCGTGATAAAAGGAACTATGAATTCTGCTGTCTACCAAGAGATCCTGAAGGAGAATGTCCGACCATCTGTTCGTGTACTCAAGCTGAAACGAACTTGGGTTCTGCAGCAGGACAATGATCCTAAACACACCAGCAAGTCCACCACCGAATGGCTGAAGAAAAACAAAATGAAGACTTTGGGTGGCCTAGCCAAAGTCCTGACCTGAATCCTATTGAGATGTTGTGGTATGACCTTAAAAAGGCCGTTCATGCTCGAAAACCCTCTAATGTAACTGAATTAGGACTATTCTGCAAAGATGGGTGGGCCAAAATTCCTCCAGGACGCTGTAAAAGCCTCATTGCACGTTATCGCAAACGCTTGGTTGCAGTTGTTGCTGCTAAGGGGTGCCCCCAACCAGTTATTAGGTTTAGGGGACAATCACTTTTTCACACAGGGCCATCATGGTTTGGATTTTTTTCACCTTTAATAATAAACACCTTCATTTACAAATTGCATTTTGTGTTTACTTGTGTTGTCCTTGACTATTGTTTAAATTGGTTTGATGTTCCGAAACACTTAAGTGTGACAAACATGCAAAGGAACAGGAAATGAGGAAGGGGGCAAACACTTTTTCACACCACTGTATATATATATATATATATATATATATATATATATATATATATATATATATATATATATATATATATATATATATATGTATATACGGTGCCTTGTGAAAGTATTCGGCCCCCTTGAACTTTTCAACCTTTTGCCACATTTCAGGCTTCAAACATAAAGATATAAAATTTTTATTTTTTGTGAAGAATCACCAACAAGTGGGACACAATTGTGAAGTGGAACGAAATCTATTGGATTTTTGAAACTTTTTTAACTAATAAAAAAATGAAAAGTGGGGCGTGCAAAATTATTCGGCCCCCTCGCGTTAATACTTTGTAGAGCCACCTTTTGCTGCGATTACAGCTGCAAGTCGCTTGGGGTATGTCTCTATCAGTTTTGAAATTCTTGCCCATTCTTCCTTGCAAAACAGCTCGAGCTCAGTGAGGTTGGATGGAGAGCGTTTTCAGCTCTTTCCACAGATTCTCGATTGGATTCAGGTCTGGACTTTGACTTGGCCATTCTAACACATGGATACGTTTATTTGTGAACCATTCCTTTGTAGATTTTGCTGTATGTTTGGGATCATTGTCTTGTTGGAAGATAAATCTCCGTCCCAGTTTCAGGTCTTTTGCAGACTCCAACAGGTTTTCATCCAGAATGGTCCTGTATTTGGCTGCATCCATCTTCCCCTCAATTTTAACCATCTTCCCTGTTCCTGCTGAAGAAAAGCAGGCCCAAACCATGATGCTGCCACCACCTGGTTTGACAGTGGGGCTGGTGTGTTGAGGGTGATGAGCTGTGTTGCTCATCACCCAAACACATGACATAATTTTATTTAAACATGTTTTTTTTTAAGTACTAAATTTTTTTCCTACTAAAAACTTTTATTATTAATATTGTTTGATGCCTGTCCTGAAGAGAATCACAGCATTGACTCCCTTCTATACTTCGACACCCAACACTTGGTCCTTTCCTCCATGCAGAACATCAAAGTTTGTGCACATGGATTTCTTTCTTCAATTCAGACCACAGCTTTTTATGAACTCAATTAAATTAAATTTTATTTGTATAGTGCTTGTAACAATAGACATTGTCTCAAAGCAGCTTTACAGAAACGTATAAACACAGGATACAGATTTTTAAATGTATGAATTTATATAACTGAGCAAGCCGGTGGTGACGGTGGCAAGGAAAAACTCCCTAAGATGATATGAGGAGGAAACATTGAGAGGAACCAGACTCAGAAGGGAACCCATCCTCATCTGGGTAACAACGAATAGTCTGAATGTAAAAGAAAGTTCATTATGGTTTTACATGAAGTCTGTTTGTTGAACTAGTCCACTGTTCACTAAAGGAGACCTGAGTGCAAAACTGCATGAGTTTTATTAGGGCTCAAAATCACAGATTGTCACTGCAAAACACTGATGTTGTGTTGTTGTTGTTTAAAATAAAATAAAAATTTCAGTATTGAATTAGAAGTATGTTCACCTTATTCTCTTGTTGAAAACTGTACTTACATTTAGTCAAGTCTGAACCTCCTGGCAGAGGCAATCACATTTTGGTCTAAAATATATACTGGTATACTGCAGAGTTCATGATGCCATCATAAGAGCACCTGAACCACCAGCCATAAAACAGCCCCAAAGCATCACTGATCATCCTCCATATTGTACTTCTTGTATTGTGTGCTATTCTTCGTATGTGGTTTCCTTCCTTTCTTCATCATTCTCTTTTGTAATGGACAGCACGCTCAAGTCCAATACCTAACCCATTTTTTTCCAACTTTAGTGCATATGTTACTGTTATGATATGTTAACACCTATGCGTTTTTTTGTTGTTGTTAGAGAAATATTCAAAAATTATTTTTGAATGTTTTTTGGTGGAACAGGAAAATATTAATAATAATCTGACTCCCAGTTAAAAAAAAGAAAAAGAAAAAAAAAAGATGCACTTATGCTATTATACACCATGGGCCAGTGTCTGTCAATGAGAAGCGTAACGGAAGAACACTCTAGGAAAAATAGTTCCTCCATGGTGAAGAGAATCAAAACATTTGTCATGATGGGACGCAGCCAGGGCCGGAAGACAGCAGATGAGGCCAGAGGCTTTTGCTCGCTCAGAATCTTGGGAAAATTTTATCAGGAAACTCAGTGGCATATGAAAGAGATCTGGGTCAAATAGTTCAGATTAAGAGATCAGACAGGGATTTGGCATTAGGAGATCGGACAAGGATTTAGCATTAGGAGATCGGACGGGGATTTGGCACTTTTTAGGTAAAAGAGTAAGCTGGTATAGCTATCTAGGATAAATGTACCAGTTTAACAATGATATGGATATGTTTTTATGTGTATGTATGAGCATAAGCATGTGTAACTAGCATCTGGCACAGGCGGCCACCACAGCCACACTACAGCATTAAATCAGCAGACACAGGTTGGCTTAAGACAGATGCAGCACAGATCCTGTCCCACTGCTCCTTGGCTGCTCCGTCCCCTCATCTCAATCAGCATCAAAGACAGAAGAAAGGCAAGAACAGTCCGAGTTAATGACCATCATAAAATTTTCTGGCTTTGATACGTTCACCATTCTGCTTTTTCAAACTTTGATAAATGGCTAGAACTGGTGTTCCAGATGCTTTGCAAAGTACTTAAACAGAAATTAGTCCTTTTAAAAAAAAAAAGCTTATAGAATACAGGCCTGAACTCATTCAGTCAGCTGTTCATATAAAATGCTCTTGCATTCAATCTGCATTGGCACAAATATTAAAGGCTCGAAAAGCTGGACTCGCATACAATTTTGTCAAAACATAGACACTCTGTACTTTATGTGGCTTTGAGATCAAAACAATACAAAATCAGTAATTGAGCTGAGTTATACAATAACACAAAGTGGTCCTTGTTTAGGAAACTATGGTGGTTCATCTCTTACCAATGTTTGTTAGGCACTGAGGCAGGCACTCATTGAAGCTCATTCCAATAAAAAGCATATCCAATTAACAAAAAAAAAAGATTACTTATTAAACTGGTTTCAATTCCAAAGGTGGAAAAAGTCTTGAGAAATTATACTTAGGTGAAAGTATCGATAATCTTACTCAATTAAAAAGGGAAGTATTCAGCCAAAAATATACTCACATGAAAGTCAAAAAGTCGTTTTCAAATATTAAAAGTGTATTTAACTGGTGAAAATAAGGTCACAGCAGCAGACGATGTTCTTGATAGTTTATTTCAACATTGATGAATTTGATTTGATTTAAACTAAAATGAAAATAAAATGCAAAGTAAAATGGATAACAGTCCATTCTATTCATTGTCCTTGGCTGGATGGTTACCTTTTGAGTTTGTAACGCCTACTGCATTTATCATATGGTTCATAGGTTTTTTCTTTTAATGGTGTAGATAAAACTTTGAAAATCTAGATTATTAATATTGAAAGGTATATTATACCTTTATATATACCTTTAAGGTAATTAATATCTATATTATACCTGTATTATACCTTATATATTAGCTGAAGTCTGGAGAAGAGGCCACACTTATATCAGACTTCAACATTCTAGGTTGCATAGTTTAGGTATAAGCAATGCCAAAAAAGGAGAGTATAAATAAAAGGCAGTAGATTAATCTTTAACTGGAATGGGTTGAATAACATTATGTTCTTATTAAAACAATGGTAGCTAGTTACCTATTGTTATGTTCAATGTCAGTGTCTAATTTACATGATTTTACTCCAATTACTAACATAATTTTTTCTTGCAGAACTTGCAGTATATTTGTAGCATGATAAAAGCTATTTAGTTTTCTAACAATGCAATAATCAAGCATTCTCTGGTAGTAGATTAAACATTAAGCACATTTCAAACATTACAATTTCAAACATAGAAATCAAATCATCTGTGAAAACCCTGTGTTCTATATACATAGATCATTATCTATGATCAATTTCACATCCCATTACCGCTCTGTTTCCTCATTTCCACAATAACTGATTCTAAATTCATAGTCTGCTCCATTCAAGAGCTAAATGTGCATTCAGTTACTTGACATGTCAGACAATACAAATAACCCAGTAAACTAACTACTCACTGGATAGAGTGGGCGAGGATGTTGCATGGTGAAATGTTTTCCAGATACTTTACAATGCCATTGTTAAAACACAGCCTGAAACCATTGCTCTATTTTAGCATTGTTTACTGTCCAAAGCACAAACTGTTTGTGTGAATGGATAAAAAGCTTTTGTCGTTAAAAAAATGAGACATTTAAGCAAACCTCAGTCACGACATGAACACCATGAGACAAAACAATGCCCCAGATCTGTGAAGCGATGCTAAAACACTGCATGTAGTGTTAGCCTAGCAGTGAGGTTTGCTCTTGTCTGGAAGAAGTAGCTGGGAACTGTCACACAGAGCTCTTTTACATTCCCAAGCTTTGATGTGCACAAAAAGCCTTGTGTGTATGTGCTTGTCTTTGAAACATGAACATGTAAATGATGACAGTAAACACAATGCCTAATTGGCTCACTGTGAGCCAGAGTTTGGCCACTTCACTGACTCCTCAGGCTATGGGAGTGAAAAAAGCTACAGACTCAACAGGAGGCTGACACCTTCACCATTGTTGAGGCTGGCCAGGAAAAAGCAAAGTAATCCACGCCAAGCAGATTAAGCATGTCTCTTGGATGTCATTCTCACAGGCAAGTGGGGCCACATATCCATTTAATGCCACCATCCTTTTCTTCTGCCTTGCAAAGAGTAACAAAGGTTTCTCAATCTTCTCCCACTCATGCTTCATGCTGGAACTCTTCAAATGCTTGGGTGGGTTATAAGGGGCCTGGACTCCACAGAGCTGGCCTTTATACTCATACCACATTCCCTATTAACCAAGTGAGAGCAGAGAAACACTGTTTCAGCTTCAATAGCATACAAATCTTAAAGGCAATGAGGTGCAAAACAGGTCATCTTTGTCTGATTACACAGGGAGTCACTTAACATTCATTCACCCTGTCACCACTGTCACATCCTGCATATAAGAGCAGGCTTAGCTACGGTTTAATATCCATATCATAAAAAAAATTTTGGTCTATTGCGCCAACAAACCAACCTAAGGCCCAAGTTATAGTTGACGTGTTGACCTATTCACCTCTGTACTTCATGTTCATCTAGAGAAGTTAAAGCTACCAGATCATCAGAAACAAAACATCACTCTCTGACAAGTTTCCTGGTCGACCTCTAAAATGTTTAGCAATTTCATGCCAACTATTCTGGGGCACATACTTGATTCTGTCCAGCATCATGGAGAGATTAAACAAACTGTCAGGTTTGTGGATTTCTCTTCAAACTTTCCGCCATTCTTGCGATTGTTGTCATGAGCTGCATCTCAAACTGATAACTCTGACCTTACATAAAGTATTTTCACTAATCACGAAGAATCAGAAGATTCATTGGTATTCAAAACATTTGGACTTTATGATTGAATGCTCCAGGTAAAGTCAAACTCTACCCGTAGTTGGGAAATCAGTTCGTGTTAATACTCAAAAACTGTCATATAAACTGGAATAGTATATATATTGTGATTGCCCCTCCTCTGCATGTGTACCTAGTGTGACAACATAGAAGTAAATGCAAAGAAAGAAAATCACCGCTGGGAAATGTTAAATAATAACAGTACCCACACCCAAAAAGGACGAGAAATACATCAGAAGTACAAACTGCACCACGAGACACACAAAGACCCCAGGGGCGCCCCAAGCGCGAAACACAACATAACTAGCCTCAACGGAAATGCCTGGAAAGGAACACGTGAGAAAAGACAAACTTATCTCACAACACATAACCCCAAACTTTGGGACAACATTGTACGAGAGACAGTGCTGATGTAAGTATATGGTAAAAAAGGTGGAGATCTGCACCGAACGGACATGCTGTCCGAAATGACCATCTGTTGTGTACAAGCTGAAAAAGGTCTGAGAGACATATCCAACCCCAGCAGTCCCACCATGAAAAAAAAAACTTGGGTGGCTAGCCAAACACGAACCTATTGAGATGTTGGTATGACCTAAAAGGCCGTCATCCGAAACCCTCTATAACTATAGGACATTCTGCAAAGTGGTGGCAAAATTCCTAGGATGCTGTAAAAGCCTCATTGCACTTATCGCAACTTGGTTGAGTTTTGCTCTAGTATTAACGTATTGGTTTAGGGGCAATCACTTTTTCACAGGGCATGATGTTTGGATTTTCACTTATAATAACACCTTCATACAATGTTGTGTTAGTGTTGTTTGATATTTAAATGTTTGATGTTAAACACTTAAGTGACAACATCAAAGGCAGGAAATGAGAAGGGGGAAATTAACCACTGAGTATGCGATTTCAGACAGCTTCATTCTGTCCATTCTGTTGAAGACATTATGCAATTGTGTTATACTGCCCCCACTATTTACATTGGTAAATACATATTGCAAAATACATATTCATTGCTTAAATGTTGTAGATGTGCACAACAGACATACAGATTGAAGAAATCCATCTTGTGTATGTGTAGTTAAGGGGAAGATTAAAGACAAATCGGAAAAAACTCCAGGCAACTCGTGACACTAAGTCTTATCCAGGCCATGCAGTATAATGTGCCTAATCCCAAACTTAAAGACCCATTACATCTATCCAAAAAATAACAGCATGGCCTTCAACACATCCTGACTTGATAAAGTGAGTCAGACACCTGATGACCCGTGTAGGGTTTATTATAGTGTAGCACTGTACTGTCTAGCACACTGCCAGCTTCATCTCAGCTTTTTTGGCTCAGTAAAACTCACTGTATTAAACATCTGATAATGCAAGGAATAAAGTTGAACCTAATTTTATTTGCTCAAAGAAGACCACTCACTTTCAAGTAAAGAAATCTACCTGAATTGAAAACTATCTATAGTTATTTTCTCCTGCTACAGCTCATACCTCAGGTTCATATCTCGGTAAGATTAGCACAAGCAGCTGCACAGAAGATGAGTGAAGGACATATGTGGAGCTAAAGCACAAGCAATACATTGTTGCCAGCCTCAGTTTTGCTGAGCTCTTAGCTTAGTAAGCATGTTAACAAAGCTTCACCAAAGCATCTTTGCCAAGTGACTTCATGGCAGAAACATGAACACCGGAGAGCTTCCATTCAGTCATTTCCCTGGATGAAGCTCTGTAACTCCAAATGAATCCAGAAATCCATAGAAATCTTAAATCAAGCCAGCCTTGTTTATAGGACTAAATTTTTTCTCATGACATTTTCAGTTGCAACATGTAAGCTGTGATTGTTTTTCATAAGTAAAACTCAAACAGTGTCATTGTTCCTTAGATTAACAAGGAGAAAAAAGGTCAGCATCTCAAAGCTAAAAGTTGCACTGTTTATTTAAGTAAAGGTAATATGAACATTAATGACAATCAATGGTTGGTAACTTGAGGGCCATTGTGGTACTGCAGGGGGAGTCAATATTGATGTGATGTTAGATTAGTCAAATTCCTAATTGAAATATTAAGTTTTTAAAATTTAATTATATAAAACAAAACGAAAACAAATCTTTCTTTAAGTCAAGAATGTTGAATGAGTTACCTATACACTCACTGGCCACATGCTCAGTCGTGCAATTATCCAATCAGCTAATCATGTGGCAGCAGTGCAATGCATGAACGAATTCATGAATACCAAGTCATTCCAGCTGATAGGAAAGCTACAGTAACTGAAACTGCAATGTAGCTCGTTGTTTAGTCATTGCGTTTTCTCAGACTACACTTGTTGATTATTGTAGTCTAACTGTGATTGCATTTCAAAAAGCTCAGACAGGTTTGATTTTACTGTGGGATAGAGGAATTTTTTTTGTAGTTGCTTGAGCGGACTGACACTTCTAAAAGAATGGGAACCTA
Organism: Ameiurus melas; assembly: GCA_012411365.1. Classification (NCBI taxonomy): domain Eukaryota; kingdom Metazoa; phylum Chordata; class Actinopteri; order Siluriformes; family Ictaluridae; genus Ameiurus; species Ameiurus melas. Next base: position 31,580,144 of record CM022757.1, on the reverse strand, counting down.
CATAAGCATCAAATTAATTTGAACATGTTTTATGGGGGAAAATAAACCCAGTAACCCAGTGGACAGTCCGAAGCAGCCAAACACGGTGACATGTGCGCTGTCTAGATTGGAACACAACTACAACTATTAACCAGCTACATAGCAATGAGTGTCTGGGTAATTCAGGTTCTAGGTCATCTGTTTTTCTGCTTAAGAAAACACTTTCAAACACCCCTACAAAGGGGAAGAGCATTTCTTAAATGTTTCTTACTTCATTATAGAAAAGCTAGCTAAGAAAGAAGGCAAACAAATTGGGGAATTATCTAACTAGCTTGGTGGTGTGATTGATAAATGCCATTTTAACACCAGTCATATTAATATTTTCTCTCCTAAGAACTGTATGTTAACATCATTATTGCTGTAAAAATCACAGCTCCTGTGATATGAAACAAACTGAAAGCATTCACTACCTGGACATATATGATAATATTTAAAACTGGAAAAATGTGATCATTTACAACTTGTCAGTATATATTTGAATACTGGTGTAAAGAACTTCAAGTACACTAATTCTCTAAAAAGCAAAGGGATTTATTTCTGGCCTGAAAGGGCAAGGGTTTCCTGCTGCTAACACATCCCCTCCCAACTGAGCCAGTGCCAAAGAGGCTCAGCACTGACTTGAGCGGCCTAAGTGCTGACATCAAAGCTGGAGAAGAGGTGGAGGAAGTCAGCATGGAGGCGATGGAATCCGCAGGAGGTCAACGGAGCTCTGGCCCTGCTCAAGGAGAGCCACCGTGGGACATCTGGAGGCCAGGAGGCCATATCGGCCATGGAGCCCAGACCACATGGACGAGGATTTCTCCTTGTCCCACATGGCACACACATGCCCCTTCTAGCACCACATCCAGCCAGTCTGCTATGTTTTCATAACCGCTCCAACCAGGAGGGAGACTTTGCAGAACTACTGGCTTTCTTCTGAAGTGTCAGAAGCCTTTGTGCACCACTGTTTTATTCTCCCTCAGAAGCATTTAGAAAAGAAATTAATGTGATTCAGGCTTTACGTCCCCAAGAAAGTTATTTCTCATATGTGAGAATGACAGAGAGAGAGAGAGAGACAGAGAAAGAGAGAGAGAGAGAGAGAGAGATAACAATATCTATGATATGCACCATAATCTTATTACTTAACTTTCACTTGCACATATCCAGTGAAATTAGTCAAAATCATTGTGAGCAGTATGAACCTGTTTTTAAAAATGGAACAGCATTATTTCTATAATCTTTTATATAATCTATTATAACTATAATCTAATTAAGCAAAATTCAATTTTGGACTGCGTAAACAATGCATATCTAAGATTTCCACTGGACATATCTAAGATTTTCTCTGTTTGAGAAATGTTCCCTTAACCGTTGTGGACATTCAACACAAGCTAACTTTGATAAATCTACATGAATATGCATGTTCTAAGCACTAGACATTTAAAATATATATAAGAAATGATTCAAATTATTGTCAAGATTAATGACGTGTTTATTCATTGATAGTGGAACACAAGCGATCTATATGTAGCCTTGTGCACAATGCTAGAACGGCAATACTGGACTGCATCGTTGCTTCTGCAAGGTTTGCCAATCAGTTAAAACAACCAAAGAAAAAACAAGTCCAATCAGCTGTTAATTGTTTGAAAGAAGTCTGAAGACCACCTGCACTATTACAGGAGACTATTTTTGTCCTCGCCTAGAACACGTTGAACATCTCTATTCTTGAGACACCAAGAGAAGTGATAAACAGCAACCACTCTTCAGTCGTGAAGGCTTACTTTCCAAGTTAAGGCCTGTCATACCTTCCAGCCCTTGTAAAATTAAAGTGTATTTAAGTGTAAATAATATACTTTAAATAATATAAAAAGTACATACTTTTAATGTTAACACTTCGTACATATTTCAATACATACTAAGTGCATTATTTTGGAACAGCCTAGTACAAAAAGGTCTAAAATGGTAAACATAGCTGCACTCAATAGATTTAAGTGTAATATGTAGACATAGTTGTTATACTAAAAGCTATATTACTTATACATTTTAGTAATATAGTAAGCTTAATATGACCGCCATCCACCAGTTGATGACCTCTGTTTTAGAGTGTTGAATAATACCAACAGTGATGTATACCTCTTTGCTGTGTTAAACACAATTTAAATACGTTTTTAACATTACCTACACTGTAAAATCTGATAAGTTTATTTAACTCAAAAATTTTTAGTAAACTAAATTCCTCAAAATTTTTAAGTTGGTAAATCAATTTCTTCAATCCAAATACACTTAAATATAACAAGTTTGAGTAAAATTTTTTGTTATATTTTTGTTATATTTAAGTGTTAATATTTAAGTATTTGTCTTAAAGAAATAATTAGAGGTTATTAGTTTCCTCAAATGTTTTGAGTTAAGTGAATTATCCAGTTTTACAGTGTATGTTTCCATCCACATATTGTAATGAAAATTTTGGGATATTGCATGAAAAAAAAATAAAAACACTGGATGGAAACACCAGATGTGAATAAAATCTGCAAAGCGAGCATAAAAACCTTATGCGCTTAATTGAGGCAGATCATTTTTTTGATTCTAAAAGAAAATATGCGAATAAACTACGATGGAAATATAATTACTGAATGAATAAACATATTTACTCAAAAAAGTCATGTGACTTTGCCTTAACAAACCATGTGATTGGATAATTGGCTCAGGAAAGTAAAAATGGCAGAGAGTGAGATGCACCAGTTTCCCTTGAAGGGACGATTTTGTTCTCTTGAACACATGGGATGGAAACGGTGTTTTATTTGCAAATTTACCTTTTTTTTTTCCACATAAGTTAAATTCACAACTTGGATGGAAGCATAACTAGAGTCTGTGTAAACAATTCACTTTTAATTTATGTTGGCATGACAATTAATTATCCTTTAGTTTCAGTAAATTGTACTTGACTATATATTTTATTATATGCATGTATTGTGTATAGTTTAAAAATATACTTTTGAAAAATACAGAAAGGTATTTAAACTTTCACGTATTTCCAGGAAGTACGTGAAATGAAAAATGTACTTTTAATATACTTTATATACTTGAAGTATACTATTTCTGCACGGCTTGGCTTTCACGAGAGAGGCTATTTTTGGTGTATCAACAAAGCAGGCTCTTAAATGCTTTTCCATAACTGAAGCTGAAAAAATGTATCATTTCAGTGTGTGCTCCAAACTGAGCTAATCTTCAACTGGATTGTTGGGTGAGAAAGTAAAGTACCCTGGAAGCAATACCCTGGAGCAGTACCCTGGAAAATCACAAGATGAAATTCTGTCCCTTCTGCAGGCTGCTATTATTAGATGCTTATTAGACACTTTTCATTCCCAAATGCCTAGGAAACAGTCAGTGAAGGCGTAATTGAAAAGACATCAGTGCCTCATTGTGCCCTCCAATAATACTCTCCTCTTTGGATTAGGGATTAAGTTTGAACTTGGAGCGCTACCTTGGTTTCCATTGTCTTTTTTTTAGGTCAGGCTTGACCAAACAGGAATGACAATTAGTGCAGAGAGATTGTGGAGACTAACGAAGGATGTGCAGGGCCCCAAGATCGGATTACTGCTGAGTGACCTGATAAAAATACCTCTTTGAATGAACATGTAGATGGTTTTATTTTTTTTTCCTCTTAAAGCTGCAAGGAACCCGGCAGCAAGCGCAATGGGAACCAGATGGTTCGAGAGAAATGTAGCAAATGTATGTGCACAAGCATGTGTGTCTCTGTCTGTGTTTTGTGTGTGTGTGTGTGTGTGTGTGTGTGTGTGTGTGTGGTGTGTGTGTGTGTGTATGTGTGTATTTGTATGTGAAAAAGAGAGAATCTGACAGGCCATATACCACTGCCATGTGTCTGTCGGCATTTAGCAGTTTGTCATGCTCAACAAGAGAATGCACAATTTAGACAATGTTACAACAGTCCAGTGAAATCTAACAAGCAAATTCAGTCAGATCTCTATTTGTCATGGCTTATTTCAATGCCAAACAAACTGTTATGTTTAGAATGTTATCAGGTATTATCCTGTACACATTTTCCAAGCAGTATGTCTATGCGGAGTCAGACATGTCTCAGCACAAAGTATAACAGAAACTACTGGATCATACAACAAGAGCCCATGCCTGTGAGGTCTCATGGTGTACCTATTTACATGAGCGTTCCTTACTTTGCCATTCCTGGACAAATGTCCACTCTTTGAGTTGGACAGATGTAAGCAGTAAGAGTGAGCTCCAGATTAATAGATAAACATGGTTTTGTGAGGGATGAAAATGTCAGTAATTTGGGTCAACAGACAAGAGGAGAGCATCTGCAGAAAGAATTTCTTATCATCACTGTCATCTAGCATGGGAAAGTCATCTCAGGGCCCCACTGGCAAAGATAGCAGAGCAGGTTTGGTAAACATCAGCCCACACTACTGTATGTGGGTCTCTGAATATATGTCAGTGCTGGCATTGTCTCAATATTGATTGATTTTTTTTTTTTTTACACAAGCAGGAAATGTCAAAAGTGTAGCATAAAGCATTGTAATTTACACATTTCTGACAATCTGTTCAACAGGCTTTTTAAGTGGACTGAAATAGAAACAAGCTGTTGGGAGAAAGTATTTTCTCCTGTTAGTGCAGCGTTGAACTCTTATCTGTGACCTGCGAAGCTGTAAGCCCCTATGTGTCTGGGGCTGTCAGGACACGGAAAACCAACTGGGGAGGAGATAACATCATCTCACCACCACACCCTCTTGTTTTCAGCACTAAAACTTGGACAGAAGTGCTGACCTCTTTCTCAGCTCCCTCTAGCGTGTTTGGTTTGGCCATCAGATGTGATCCAAAATCCATTAGAATGGGGAAGCAAAGGGGATGAAATAGTGGCGGATGAGAGTGCAGTGCCATGTCAGCACAAATGTCTTTTTATCCCCCAGAAAGCTGCGAGGCTGCATGCACCGAGTACATGGAGATCAAGAATGTTTCACAGAAATATCAGAGGAAATAGAAAAATAGAAAAAAATTCAACATGAAGAGACTACAATACACTTGTTCTGGGTAACTTTTAGAATTAGAATTGAAAACTCCATCACTGTCTATTAAATTAATGTTTGCTCAATATATTAGTCAGGCCTAAACAGTGTCCACAGTGGCAGGTGGGGAAGAGCCCTAGCATAAATATTATCCATTAACAAATTTTCACTAACAATAAAGTCCTTGTTTACAACTTACAACTGAAATACTAATTACCTCTTTTGAGTGACGAAATGTTTAAAAGTATATATATTGTGGTAGATATAAATCCATCCCATTTAGATCCCTAGAGATATAATTGCACCTAGTGGTCAAAAATCAGAACTGCACCAAGCACAAATACAGGGTGTATCAAAAGTCTCCATAGATAGGTGAAATGCACACCTTATTAGCAAAATGTCCTTCAACATTTTTCATACTTATTATGTCTGTCTCTCTCTCTCTCTCTATATATATATATATATATATATATATATATATATATATATATATATATATATATATTCAGATAGCCTTTAAGAATGCCATCGACAGAAGCTGTCACAAGGTTGCGATGGACTTTAACAGGAAACATGACAAACACATCACACACCACACTGTTGCCCAACTTATCAACAAATTCAACAAGACTGGAAATGTTGTGGACCAACCGAGAAGTGGACACCCATGAACATCCACTGATGAAATCACAACCGACATGATGCTGACAAACAAACATAGTCCTCCATGTATGGAGACTTTTGGGACACCCTGTAAATGCCCATTGGGGTAGGAATCATGCAGCCCCATGCCCAATCTGTGAACATATTCAGTGGAGGAGCATTTATTAATGACCGGCCCCACCAAACCTATGGTCAAGAGCTGTTGCTGGGAAAAGCAATTTTCTGAGATTTTGTGACAACCTTTTTTTCCTAATTTCCTAAAAATCTGTTCAGATTTTCATGTGCAATGCTTAAAAGTGGCGTAAAAAGAAAGTGAATAGAAACACCACTACAGCACTATAGACCTAAACCACTACAACTGAGTTGTCATATGATCTAATCTGTAACTCATTCTGATGTCTTGGTGCTGATTGCACTCCTCCAGGCCAGGCCTGCTACAATGGCTAGTCTGAGACATTCCTCATGGTTACAGTATAGTTGGTAACTAATAAGAACCCTGGCGCCAACTCTGGAAAAGAGACATCCTGCAGGTGCTCCTACGAAACTCGCTTCACTGTGTCGGCATGATAAACACAAGGCTGGACATATAAATATCCCATCATCCAATAAAATATAGACGAGAAATGAGAACAACATGCTGGAAAATGTGCTCTCATGGCTGAAACTGGCTGTCTTTTCAGTTGGTCATACAAACACACAAGTGAATAGGGCATAAAGGAATAACACAGTGGGAAAATGCATAACAGTATATGATAATTCAGTGGAAATCATTGAAATGCTATGGATAGTGTTGAAAGAGTTGAAAACTGGTTTGGCGCAGAGTCTGAACAGCTGCAATCATGCTTATTTTAAGTACAGATGTCCTTGTGTCTTTTTTTCTACTGTAATATTGTTTACAGCTTGGAATGGTCCAAGGAATTATGGAGGATTTACAACCCCAAAAGTCCCACGTATACACATGCTTCTTTTGGGAAACACTGTTTCAAATTGTCATCCACAATGCCAAAAACGACTAATTCACCTGTGTAAGATGTTAGAGGATGTATAAATCACCATTCAAACGTGTTTCTAAATCATGCCAGGTCAAGTAGAAGTGGCCCAGAGCACATTCCCCATAACATAAGAAAGGGGGAAAAACTAAAATGTACAGAACAAGGGGTTCTACAGGAGCAGGCCTGGGAACCTGTGATGTGGGTTACACTAGCCATAGCCCACACATTAGCCTACATACAGTGTTGTGTACCTGCCTCCACAAGTTTAGCACAATTACTCAAATCATAGCAGAGGGCATTGGGAAGTTAGACTGTGTCTGAATTTGTGAATCGTGAGCCGGAATGGAAAAAGTGAAACATGATTTTATAAACACTCATTTCGTTGCTAGTACTGTTTCTACTCTACTCCGACCTCTTAAATCAGTAGGCCTCCTTTTTATAGGCAGGGTAAAATTGGAAAAATAATTCACTGACAAGCAATGTCAGAGATCAGTTAATTAGAAAAGTGTGTCAACTTCACAGAATATTATATGCCTTTAAATGCTCTGCTTAAATGAACAGTGAAAAAATAGCACTGCTTCTGTGGCATTTATATATCCAACTCTAGTGCTAAGTGCACACTATGCCAACAAGCCAAACCCCATCGCTTTGGATCCCTTGTTATGGGGCGAGAACTACAATGTGCGTTTAATTATCGACCATGAGGGGGTCTGAATTAAATGGAGCCACAGGGTAGGATCATTAGGGATGTACAGAGCTTTTGCTTGTTCGCTGAGCACAAACCATGGCACTGATTCCACATAGGAGCCCGCTGCTTGATTTATATTATAAACTTCAAAAATGCATAGGGTATATCTGTAGTACGGAAGAGGTTAAGAGAAATAATCGTTGTCTGGGTTTAATGGCACCAAACTTTGCCCTAAGTGAATCACAGGTCTGGCCCTGTTTTGACATAGCGTAGCCCAGCCATCATGCCCTGATTATAACAAAGCACAGCGTCAATTGGTACGCTGGCACAGCGGATACTCAGTAAACCATTAGCTCATCCGGTAAACTCTTTCACTCTCACGGGAGCCACGAAAGCCAGTTCTCCCCACACACCGAGGATCTAGTCCACAGCCAAATGTTCACATGAGAGACTGTCTAACATTACAGTGCCACAGTCTACCTCCTCTTGAGGCGGCGTGGAGGTCTGTGGGCTCTGAGAATTAGCCATCTGATGATGATTGTTGCTTTCCACTAGCAGTAAAGAAACCATAAGCTGTGCTGTATACATTACTGTTCCAGCCAGATCTCGCTGCTTCAGTTCGTTGAGGTTCCCCACAAGCGTGCTAAATGACAGAGAGTACTCACGAAAGGCTGCGTGGCTCATCAGCCATGTTTACCATGCCCTAAAATATACAACATGCTTCTATGCCGCCTCCTCTGTGATGTTCAACACTTGGACCATTAAACCACAGCATTGTGGAAGAGCTGGTTATATTTGGTTATTTGGATGATCACAGGTTTTGGGATGAGAGGAGTAAACAGAGCTCAAAGAGAAACCTCAGCATTCTCACGAATATATCAATAAAATACACAGAGAAAGAAAGTGCTTATGATGCATTATCAAGATGAGAACTGTGCACTTACTGTCTCACTCCACCACCATCAGTCTCTGCACTGAATTTACACTGAGGTAAAGTGGGAATAGAACAGCAGACTGGGAGCTTTCTGCTACTGTTCAAGACAAAGTCAAATGGAAACTTCAGGAGATTCCATTCATGTTTATAATCATTCAGAGTACCTGTTGTGGTGAAGTTTCTTGCAGAGCACAGATGTGATACAGCAGCTTTGTTTCATTATGAAGGCTGATGTGCAGAGGGACACCAACAGGAGAACCAGTACTGGAAATCTACACTTATTTGCAAAGTGGTTTGTTTAGTTTCTTTTAACATCCTACATTTTCGCATTCTTGTTTAAATATCCTCATGTTATATCTAACCATGGAATGGATAATATGTGAATCAAAAATATATATTATTTATTATTATGTATTATTTAAGCAGTTTTTTGAATTATGAAATAGTAGAAATGACTGTATTTTATTGGAACAGTCTAAATGTAACCTTATCCACGATTTAATCAGACACTTTAATGTTATGTGCTACATATTTATATTTTACAGTTAATACTAACATGGTTAATGAGTCTTTTATCTATTAAAACGTTCTTCCTCCAATCACGTTTGCTTTCAATAAAGCAGTCACTTAGAGTCACATTAGGATTTTAGTGCACAGTTAATAAATTCCAATAAGATGTAGGTGTCCTTATACAATTGCTATCCTGCATCATTTTGTTTGGTCATTTTGTTTATATATATATATATATATATATATATATATATATATATATATATATATATATATATATATATATATATATATATATTTTTTTTTTTTTATATATATATATAAAGTGGGCCAAGCCCTAATGGGCTTTTAATGATCTTAGCAACAAATCATTGGTCAGAAAAATGAGCAAGAATGAATCGAATGCACTCCTGAGACCTCCTGTGCCACCATTTGCTTGTTTACTTTAGCTGCAGTGAACCATTTGGGAAAAGCTAGAAACAAGGAAATTCACTTATATAGTCCTCTTATACGCAAAGGGAATATCATGATAATGATGAAAATGTTTGATGAAAAATCCAAACTAACACATGACTGTGTGTACAAAATTAATATAAAGTAAAAATAACATAAAAATAACGAGCTGTCTGCAAGTTTACCCACAAGGCTTAAACATTTAAGGGAAACGAAGGGAAAAGCTATCCCATACTAAGTGACTTTATCTATTTATTTAATTCTTGCTAATTTCCTCACCAGTGATTTGTTGTTGAGAATATTAAAATCTTAATAGTTTGCCATTTTGGACTTGGCCCATTTTCTTTTAATCTACTAGTGTAAAAAAAAAAAAAGTAAAACTCTTTGCAGAATACTGCTGTGTGTGTGCTAACTAAATTAACTCGTGTTTATCTGGGCACTTACAGATGAAAAGAAGGTTCGATCTAAAAACCTTAATGGTTTTCTTCAGCATTCAACAAAATATTTCCTTTCAGAAATCCTTTAGTTAACTCAGAACCTTCATCCAAAAGTGTCCAATGGAAAGTTATTGTTCTAACATACCAACATTATATTTTAAATTTGTGATATAAGAGTGCAAGCTAAACTGAAAAGTATTGAAACAGTGCACATGTCAAAGCTGATTCCATGGACCTAGCATTAAACAAATTACTATGATCACTTTTGTTTAATTGTGCTTAAGAAAAAGTGTCTAAGATGTGTCTTGATGTCTATGATTACAGTGCCTGAATTAGGGTACTGTCAGAGAGCCAACATTCACCTCCTGAGGCAGAGTGGTGGCCTGTGGGCTCAAAGAATCGACCATCTGATGATGATTGGTGCTTTTCACTAGCAGTAAAGAACCAGTAAACTGTTGTGTACATTACTGTTCCGCCAGATCTCCCTGCTTCAGTGCCTTGAGGTTCCCCACAAGCGATTTAAAATGACAGGGATTACTCACGAAAGACCAAGCCATGTTTACCATCCCCTGAAATAAACAATATGATTATAAACAGCTTTATCTGTGATCGTCACACATTGATTGTTAAACTGGCACCCTGGGGAAACTCTGGTTCAATTTAGATGAACTGTCTACATCAGCTAGGCTCCATTGCTGCAGGAAAGCTGTCTGAAACTGCTTTCTCATCATAAGAACAATTAAATAGTGATTCAATTGGTGCAGTTGTGCAGTACTGGTAAATGAAAGGCTATGGAGTGCTAGAAAGTAGTCCTCACGGTGTGTCATCAGTCTCACCCTGCCCTGACCTGCTGACATTCCACTTTCATGCCCTGAGTTATACTGCTGGCATGAATATGAATACCATAATACCTGCAAATGCATTCCTTTCATCACGTCCAAAGAACAGTGTGACACGAAGCGGATAGAAATAGTTTACATAGAGGGTCCTACAGTCACCATATTCTATATATCTTTAAATAAGAATTTATTTCTGTCTATATCTTACACACACACACACACACACACACACATACAAAAAACCTAGTAAAGAGTGACAGGTAGGTGTCGTCTTAGTCAAAACATCATCATCCTCTTAGCCCCGGCTGTCTCGTTCTTCTCCTCCCTATACTAAGCCTCGGACCAACACTAAAAAGAACTTCCTTTATCCACACAGGGTCCACCTTTCCCCCCAGACAGCACTTTAAAGGCACACAGGCATGCAGCCGGTCAGAAATAGTGATCCTATCATTGCTACCAGGAATGATGAAAGGTCCCAGGGAGAGGAGGAGGGAGTACGAGGAAGCAGACGTGAAATTAAACATGTCTATGATATTTAGGATCTATCTGTACATTCTAAGGGTACAGATAAGCTGGAAGTATAATGATACTGCAGAGAAATGCAAAACATGAGATGCTTCTTTAGAAACTTTGTGAGAGGATTATCTTAATTTGTATTGTTTAGTCTTAGTCTGTATAATAAACTAGCAAATAATAGTGTTAGTAGTGTTATTATATTATGTTAGTTACTGCCTTTTAGCGTAGACAGTTTCTGGACAACTAAAACATGCGACTGGTCTAGCTAAATTTATCCACACCTGTTCTCACATTGAAAAGAGCGAGTATGAATATTTAAAGACACAGCAGTTTCAGAAAGAATTCTGCAAGTCCCAAGCAAAAAGAAACAGCATTAAGCTCTAGCCATCTTTCATCAGAAAACTAGCTTCCAGCAGAAGAGCAGAAAAAAATGAAGAGGAAACTGGGGCAGGTGCCTAAGCAGGCCTGGCTCATAGCAGTTCTCCAGTCTGATTCTCAGACCTTGCCAACAGCTCAGGCAGCCTTCACTACTGGACAGAAGAAAAAAAAAATCTCCGGCAAATAGTTTTAGACTTTCCAAAAGTTTCCACAGGTGGTTTTTGCATGCAGAATCAGTAAAAAGAATCAGTGGAGGAATGACTGAGAGAGATAACTCTTCAGCTTCAATCTCCGGGCGATTTCTCTCGTCTGTGCCCTTAAATAACACGTTTTGCACAAGTACAAATTAAAATCTGACAGCTCTCGACTTAATGGGTTTCGCAGACTACGGGTTAGATTTTCCCCTCAGCCCTATGGCGAATGGAGACTGTGTGAGCCACGTGTGCTTGGCTGCTCTGCACCATGCCGCTGGGAATGTGCCACTGCCTACAGGCTGACATCTGTCTTAAACACTGGCTACAAGATCCTGTACACAGACAACAGCCGAATCCAGACTAAATAATTACAGGACTCTTCCGAGATGGAGACGGTCATAACAGTGTCCATCCGCATACACTATGCAGACTGGACACCGTCTAATAACCAGCTAAATACAAGATTCTATCAGTACCAAAGACAACTAAATATAGTATAAGATACTATATTAGAAGCAACTATATCTAAACTACTGTTGATGAGAGTAAGATGAGCATTTATTGCATAAGTGTATGCTCAAGAGAGAGCAATAGAACTTCTGAACAAAATTCTCAAGTCACTGACAGCCAGTTTAAGGTCTGAACCATTATGCCACTGCGGGGGAGCAGGCAGCGCAGACCATTCAGGTGGTCTACAAATGAAATGCAGACTGGTCTGACCTTTCAGCAGGGCCGCTAACATGCCCCATATGTTCCATTATGGCTGTGTAGGAACAGTGGGGGGTTGACCAGGAGATTTATGAGATAGAAATGCATGGGCCCACTAGTCAGGCCCATAACAATCAACGCTGAAGCAATGACGTGATCGAAACATGTTCAGAAGCTAATAGAACCTGGCGACAAGGACACAGGTAAGACTCTGGCTTCGCACGTTACTCCTGCCATGCTTCTGCTAGGATCATCTATAAAGTTGGCTTACAAGTATTCAACCAGATGGAAGAAGCTAAACAGATCCACACAGCCTAACATTAGAGTAAACCATTACGCAGCCTCAACCACATTCTGCACAGTCTCAATTACAGATGATTTATAAATACGTTTATAAATGGCCATTAGAATGCATTTAGGCTATAAAACCTAATATGATTGGCATATGGTGGCAAGAAGCCACAAGTGAGTGTGTGCATATGTGTATGTGTGTGTGTGTGTGTGCGTGCGCGCATGCGTGCGTACGTGCGTGCGTGTGTGTGTGTGTGTGTGCATGTGCATGTTAGCATGTCTTTATATCCTGGTTGGGGTAGGAAATGGATAGGAATATTTGACAGTTTTAACCTTGTGGGGACATTTGGCTGGTCCCCATTAGGAAATCTGCTTTTTTATTTTTATTTTCCAAAAACGACAACCTTTCTTTTACAAAATTCAAGAGCCAAAAGGTTTGGTTACCAAGGATAAGGTTATCATAGATAAAGGTCTAACATGGCATTAATTACTTGCATTAATTTTGTCAGTGGAAGGTCCTCACAACGATAGTAAGCAAATCTTGTGTGTTGTGTGTGTGTGTGTGTGTGTGTGTGTGTGTGTGTGTGTGTGTGTGAGAGAGAGAGAGAGAGAGAGAGAGAGAGAGAGAAAGAAAGAGTAAGAGAGAGAGCGAGAGAGAGAGAGAGAGAGAGAGAGCCTGCCATATTTTTTTAATTATTGAAAAAAAGATTATAAACTAGAAAAATGAGGGAGCTCAAACTAGCCATGGAGCAACTTTGCCACAAATCCTCATCATATGAAACCCACAAGGAATCAGAAATGACAGATTTCTTGCAACCACAATGAGACCCAGTATAATTCACACATACCTTGCATTATATTTAAGCAATATGCTGCATTTAAACAAAACATTTTAATAGAAACAGCCCTCATACCTCGAATGGCTTAGTCAGCTTTTCAAGTCAGTGGCTAGTCTTTATGATTGCAAGTGGTATAAAGACTTTAAGAGACCTTCCACATCCATTATTGTAGAAAACAGAGCATCATATTACTCACCTATGCAGGCATGGACCCTTACTGAGAGTTGTGTTCGTAGGATTATACTGTGCTTTTTGCCTCGCCTGAAAAAAGAAGGTAGAATGTGATTATACAAGAAATACAATATACGGTAAAGTGTAACAGTAATACAGAAATACAGTAATACAATTAATGGATCAAATGAATTATTTGTATAAAATATTCCACGTATATCTGTCCTGTATAAAAACAATTAAATATAAATATTTCTCAAATTCAGTGTACACTTATACCCATGAGGTTTCAGCCTTATTTATTCCATACAAAATTCTATACTTTCCCACAGGCTAGTGAATTGCAAAGCTGGTTTAAATGACATATTATGATGAGGCATCCTCAGCAGTGTGCTCTTATGACTCCCACCTTATTCCTAACACATGTTTCCTGTTTGAGCCATCATTAATGTTTGTATATCTACTTCCTAGTTTATCTTCTTTATAGGTGTTTTTTTCTGAGCTCAGAGTAGAATTCTGAGTCATCCAGTTCCCTGAGGTATCTATTTGAAGCCACTTGATTTATTACCTTTAATTTTGTATATCTATTTGTGATGAATCCTTGATGAACAATATTTATTATATCTTTAACTACTAGAAACTAACCAATGAGCAATAAAAACCATCACAGTTAAACTGTCCTGTGCATGTCAAATTACAATAACACCTCTGTCTAGTTCAGGATACCTGATTCCTTTTGTTACGAATGGTCTTATATTAGGGTCAGGTCTGGCTGAGCTACTTGCCTTGGGGGAATGTACCCATGTGTGGGCTTGAGTGTCAAATACATGACCTTATGACAGCCTGGACCCTTGCTGATTTCCTATGACTTCTTAATTGCTGCTAAAAGAGACTCAGAGGGACAATGCCAGGCAGACTGAGAATACTGAAGAATGCTTTGTGAAAACTTATATATATATATATATATATATATATATATATATGAGCTGTGCTTCACTATACGAAGAAATGATTTAAAGTAAAAACCAAATACCAAAATTGCACAGGCATAAGTATTACAATTCACTGGCATGTGATGCTCAATCTACAAAGTTCTATTGGAAATGTAATGAATTGAATTCAATATGGAAATAATTATTGCTGGGGGCATTACTGCACAACATTGACCTTAAATGAAGTTTCCACGTAAAATATTGTGTTGCAGAAGCAAACAAAGGCAGTATCAGATGAACATGGAGAAGAAAGAGGATACTGGCAGAAACGGAACAGGATACTATGAATCATTACTATATGCATATCAATATACATTCAGCTCTGTCACTGAAGGTTCACAGATTGGACCTTTGAAGTTTCAAAATTGTTGTATTATACATGCTGTATACCAGGAAAGATGTTTGATGGTCTGCTCGGCAGAATGCCAGAGGTGGCAAGGCTCAATTAGAAAGAATCCAGGGCTAGACTTATCATTATGTTGCATCCCTATACACAAAAACACTATCACACAGATAAATAGACCAAGACATAGACATAGACAGCGCATAATCACATAAGCAAGTGGGAAGAAAATGCAATAAAATTACAAACAGAAAAACAGGACTCAAGCCTGTATGAATCCACAAGCCCAGCCGCACAGGCCGCACAGGCAGGGTATGTCAGCGTGGCCTTTCCTAAAGCAACATGGCACCAGTGTGTAATTTAATCCCTGTACTGTTGCAGCTAATCAGTAATTGGATCTATTTGGTAATGAACTTTGTGCTTCTCTATGCTTGCAACATTATCCCAGCTACTAACCAAAACCTGGGTCCTCACTGCCCTGCACAGTCATTATCAAATTAAACAGTGGGGTTTACAATATGCATGAGACACCCCAAGGAAATCATTATCATAATTGAATGTTTAGAGCAAGAACAGAAGAGAATATGAGCTATGACTATTGAGAAAGTTGGAGGCATAGAGGTAACCAAACGGTTACAATAAAACCTTCATCCACTGCACTTTTATCCAGAACCAGCTCTGTTTTATCCTTGAACTGGATGAACAGCAATTGCATGATCTTTGGGATATACTTCCCAAACAATCCCAATGCATGATGGAAATGGTTAGCAAAGTGTGATAAACAGTGTATCATCTACAGCCTTCCTTGCTTGTGGTTTAGTTGGACTGAATTTCCTTTCTTTAGCCAGATGACTCAGGATTTTTCCATTCTTTTAGCACATGCTTGAGCGAGTCGAATAACGCAGACACGCTTATTCTGTTCTATTGCAAGCCAAGCGCTCCTCCAACCTGAAATCTGTTTATGGCGAAGAGGGAAAAGTGTTTTGTTTTGAGGAGAACAAGATCAGTCCTGCTTATCCTTATCATCCAAAGATACTTCCTACTCAAAGCATGGAAAGAGCTGAAAGATGTTGTGTACTTTTATCTAGATATATCATGAAAGAATGCCATGTTAGACACAAACAAGCATTAGGGTAATTGTATGAACATGAATATCATATAGGTCTATCATTACATGGCTGATGGAGCAGAGCCTTGCTCCTGTATTGGCCATGACGCCAAGAGAAAATGTGCGGTGAGGAAAGAGCAGAGGCAAGCAGCAGCCTCTTGCCCCCGAGATAGCCACACACTACTTTTTATTTATACTCATAAACCTCCCTGGCTTAATCCAGGCCCCATGCGGTCTCTCCTGGTGTGTGTGGAGACTTGCCAGACAGCCTCTCTGCCCTGTCTTTTTTTGACTGAGTATTGCACTCTTGTTTATAGACATACTTCACCTACGAAGTCCCACTGATAGAGGCAGAAAAAGCAAAAACCAGGGAAAGAGAGAAAGTACACAAGATGGTAGAAAAAGATTGCGCAAGGTTTAGATGACTAACCTCCAGAATCGGCCTGTATTCAAAACCAACCATTTCCTCCTAATCAATGGTGGCCAATCTCAGTCCTGGTGGGCTGAAGTTTGGTGTCTTCACAGTTCAAAAACACCTGATCTAGTTCACTAGTTTATTACCAGGTTTAGTAGATGTGTTAGCTCAGATTGTGCTGGACTCTTGACGCCTACGCAATAAATGGCAGACAAAAATGCCTCATGCAACGGATATGAGACCATGAAGCGAAATTACCTGAATATACTGTAATATTTTATACTTGGGATGTCACGATACCAAAAATCTAGTAGTCTGTACCGATACCACCAAAAGTACATGTTACTCGATACCAAAGTCGATACCACGGTGTGGAATAAAATGTAAAAAATTTAATTAAAAAACTGTCCTGGAGGACATCTGGCTGGTACTGGCGGGGGGGGGGGGGGGTTGTTATCATAAACTATCTGATAATGAGTGGATGTGCACTCCTAAACGTGCGCACGCACGCACACATGCATGCACACCTCATGCTCTGGATGCAAGCACCAGTTTACTGATAATTCACTGATATGGTGGCAACAAAACAGATTTATTAAAAACATGAACATCTGAATAATTATTAGTGAGATTAGGCTACATTTAGCTGACAGGACACGGGTTTAATGGCGATGCATGGTGGCCCATTAGGAGGTAGTTTACAACATTGCAATGTGTTAGCATCATTAACAAATAACTATCACAAACATTACATGGAGCATAACGTTAGCTGGTTTCACAGCCACAATGCAGCTACCTCAAACAAACAAATTATAGGACCATCTTTCAGGCGCTTCACCAAATTCTAGGTGTTTCCTCGCTTTGTTTGAAATGAACGATAGCATCGGTTGCACACCAGAAACCGATACTAGCTATCCTCTCTTTTCCTCTCAACGAGTCAGGGCGGAGCTAAACTTAAAGCTAAGTTAATCTTTTGTAGTTTTTCCAACTGTGCTTGTAAGCGTTCTTCTTCTTCTTCTTCACCACTTGTGGAAAAACTAAAACACTTGCGTGTATTTGCTTATCAGGTCCGGAAGAATTGCAACCTCTGTACTTTCGTTACAAGGTACCAACGGTAACGTAGAAAAACAAGTACCGTCATGTTTTAAGAATGTTGGTACCGACTTGGTACCGAAGTATCGGTTCTCGTGACATCCCTATTTTATACAAATGTTTTATTCACATCGCAACACTAACCCAATCATATATAGGCCACTGACTCTATGTGAACATTTGATAATAATCTTGAAGCATCAATGCCAACAAGAATAACCAATACTGATACGTGGGCCATATAATATTGAAACCGTTCCGGGCTGAGTTTCCCAACCACAGCAGGAAGATTATTGTTACATGGTAGAATAATCCTCGCATTGTACTACATTGTACTACACTCTCCCTACCAGATAAGATGTTAAGGTGATCTTAATCTTGCTTTGGGGAAACTGGGCATTGTTACACTTTATCAACTTTGTCCATATATGTATTTTGTCCAGCTAGTGTGGCACCATTTTATATAGATAATACTGATGTATGTATTCCCAACAATGTATGTTATGAGTATAGAAAACAATGTATTAGTTCATCTCTAATAATCAAGATTTGGACCTAGCTAACAAATTTTCTCTGTATCTCTCCTAGTTTCATCGTTTGCTAGTTTCCGCCCCACCAACAATCAATCCCCAGTCCCCAAGGTCACTGAGGACAGAATACAGCAATTGCATGGATGTACTCACAACCTCACTGTTTGTACACTTGCAGCCATTGCACCTTTGCCTGCGTTTACTAAAACAATAATAGATGCATCCACCACCCCAGCTGAGCTCTGAGCACTGTTCTACCCATCTATCCGTGTAATCCACACAAATATTCAAAGTTTTCCCATTAAAGGAACTAGGCGTCTCTCCAGGGCCAGAGGCTAACCGATTCCGACGACAGCTACTCCAGCAAACCAGCCAGGAAAAAAATAGCAGCAATTTAAGAGGTAAAGGAAAAAAAGGAAAAGAAAGGGAAGCAGAATAGAGAGATTCTGCTATTATTCATTAATTTCCAGAGTTTTATCTCAGGAGACAAGGAGACTGAGAGTGATTCTCTGGAATGTGCTGAAGTTTTGCCAATACTAAGGTTAACATTAACAACGATGCAGAATTGGAGATGGAACCCTGAGTCACAGTTGCTTATAGATCTCCTCCATGACACTGTGGTGTGGTAGTGATTATGGCCACTAACCCACTATGACATGTATATATCCACTTTGCAGAATGAGGCATCAGAGGATCTTTACTTGATCAGGTCCCAAAATGACTACATATGACTGAGACACCTGTGGAATGCAACTTGTGATCTGTATCTGTTACCCGCAATCCTCACCGAAAAAAGAGCTCTCGCTTTTAAGAAAACAACTTGAGCTTGGGATTTATGAAACATTTATGAAAAATCGTCATTGTTCTTAAGCAGAAATATGTTTTTACTCTACGTACTACTTTTACTTCAGAAATACTGCCGTCCTAATTCAGAACCACATTGCATGAGATAGCAGCTGGAAGACAGAAAAGGTCAAAGTGGTCTGATTTAACTGCATAGTTCGTTCATATTTTAAACTCAGTAATCATAGAACACAACAGCAGTAAATGGTGGGGGCTGTAAACTTGAGCTTATCCAGGCCATAAAAGCACTGTGTGCTGAATTACCCTGTTATTAACAGTAATGCAGTCCTCCTCTCCTCTCTACAGCCCACTCAGACACTCTGCATGGGTCTAGAGAGAGACAGAAAGAGCAAGAGGTAGAGGGATAGAGAGAGAGAGAGAGAAGAGTTGGCACTGCCCTGCCTCAGCTAAATGAGCGCAGAGGTGGTTGAATTCTGCCTCTTCTCCAGGCTCAAGTACTTCCATTTACTCTCTATGTCTTTGGTTCCAATTGACAAACTGACATTGAGTCTGGTCCAGTGAAAACACACTGGCATTGGACAGGGCCGGCCTCTACGTTTACATAAATATATCTACAAATACCTGTGGTCTTGTTGAATAACGGACTCACTTGCCAACAGCCTGTCTGACATCAACAGTGGTGGACGGATCCTGGGGTCTGTGTCAACTCAGTGGTTAGAAAAGATAACTGGGAGCATCTAATAAAATGGTCCAAAGACTGCATTTGTATTCTATATGCTGTGCTGTTTATGACTATTTATACCAAAGTTATTCTTCTGGCCTGTGCACTACAGTTGCCTGTTAGCTAGATACAAAAAGATCTGTGGCTTTACTTCAAGGGTTAAATGGCCATTTAAAACCACGATTAATATTTAAGATAAGCGTCCTCTCTGCGAATTCATTAACTGATGTGATTACATCCGAGCCATACCAGGTTCCTTTATGTGCGGATATGGCATCACCTTAATTCTTGCTGATCAAGCCAAGGTATTTTCAGAGTCAGGGGATGAAAGACTGCTATGTAAAGTCTGTGGTCCGACGTGAAGGTGCCTTGAGATTTTTAGTTCTCTCTGATAGCCTTTGCAGAAAGGTCTCATAATGTCTATGGAGAGCATTGGACAAAAGTATTTTAGCAGTCGGCTTGATGCAAGCCACAGGGCAGGTATGCAGACTAAACTGAAGATTTTTGCTTATGGTTATACCAGGACTACCGACATCAAATAAGCAACAAATGTTTCACTGCCCTTTGAGCCTTCGAATGATTTCATTGAATCCTATTTTTTGTATAACACTTTTAACAATATACACTCAGGCAGAAACCTGAGATAACATGAAAAAGAAACTTTGAGATGACCCAGACTCAAAAGGGAGCCTGGATTGTGAGATTATAAATCATTATTCTTTTACTCTCCTACAAATGCATACTATGAAGTCAAACAGCGCTAGATGTTTTGAGCATATTGTCAATAAATGTCACGCCATAAGCACATGAAAATCTTTAAGATTACAGCAGCAGTTCACAGGTACAAGTCTATTCAGACTTATGAAATGTTCTGGAAGCGGAACAAGTATCTGTATCATCTTTACCCTATCATGCACATGCTACAGAAAAGTTCAGGTCTTTCTGCCGCTAAATGTTTAATATACTGTAAAGTTCAAGGCAAGTTATTACTTCAGTCACTTGACATGTACCAGGTTGGCTCTATCATTAAAGATCTCGATCATTCCTAATAGAATTGAATTAGCCAGTGAAGTTCAATGAGCAGGAAATGAATACAGATCCTTGTGGCTAGAGATTTGAAAATCTTGCTGAAAAACAATGATCACATTGTCATGACCCCTGTCCCAGGGT
This sequence comes from Ameiurus melas, assembly GCA_012411365.1. Taxonomy (NCBI): domain Eukaryota; kingdom Metazoa; phylum Chordata; class Actinopteri; order Siluriformes; family Ictaluridae; genus Ameiurus; species Ameiurus melas. The sequence continues at coordinate 31,559,302 of CM022757.1, read as the reverse complement.
CCATGTATACCTCAGAGCCTTCACATACAATCAGAGATCTGATTACCATACTGTAACGGCTCACAGATCAGACCAAAACTCTTGAGTGATTTATTACAGAGCAGAGAATTCAAATACCTCATGCTTAACATCTACTGTAATATTAAACCCAATGTAATAACGTGTAAAACCAAACTCCGGTTTTCTATGGGTGTCTTCCAAGGATTCTTTTTCATGAATAGTTGATACAATGCTGGGATGTTAGGAATGTTATTTAACAGTTTGGAACTCATTATGGGCCTTGACTTGTAATAAGAAGGCTTTGTGTGCATTAAAATGTAATGCTTTCGATAATGTTGAATAGACTAATGAATTATTCAGTACTTAAATACAGTTCGTTATAAAATAAACTGCGGACTTCTGGAAACACTTTGCTGGCTGATGATTACCCTGGCCCAAAGAGAAAATCGAAACCTTAAATAGGAATGCAAAATATTACAACATTTTTCCCGAAACATATGTTATACGTTATAGGATATGCTATAGATAACTTGGTCAAAACAAAACAGGACCCCATTGCTTACCCTCCGTCCTCCTGAAAGCCCTCCAGCTCATCTTTCTGCTCTGCCAGAGTAGAATCCAGATCCAGGTAGCTTCCATTATGAGATAGCTGCAGAGCACAGTCATCGAGCTGCAGGAATGAAAAATGCACATACATTCCATAAGATTTTTCCATAAGTTATTTCTGTACAAGATCGTGGTCAAATATGTGCCATTAACGAAGCAAAATTATTATATTACTACAGCAGAGATGCAAAAGCCTCTGTAGCTGTGAGGACGAAATGATCTTCTCAGTTTATAACCTTGTAATTAATGTAAAAACATTTTAGAACAAAACGGTGTCATAAAATTTAGCATGTTGTGACATTTCTCTATAAGTGGAGCGCTTTCATGGTCAGGGTCATGTTTCATCTGAATTGCACGCTGTCAGTGATTGGACAATATGCATGTTGTCTTGTGTCATCAACGTTCAGATCTCTAGGAACTCCAACTCTCAGAATCACCAGTCCCACAATCTCCTGTAACTGCTCAAGATCTCCTGCTCTCTTCTGTAGCTGATTCACAACTCCATATGCAGACACACACACACACTCACACTCTCTCACACACACACACACACACACACACCATATGTAGTATTTGTGCCACTCTAGCTTTAGTCCATGGGGTTTAGTTTCATGTGTTTGCTATTGTCTCTTGGTTTTTGTTTTTTGGTCCTTCTGGTTAGTTGTATTGGTTCAGTTCAATATTGTTTCCTTTTTGGAAATTAACCATTACTTTTGTTTTAACTTGTAGTCATCTCCAAATGCTTTCTAAAAATCTCAAATCTTGTCTGTACAGTGTGTAAAGATGGGCAAGGAAAAAGAAATATTGTTATTTGTTATGAAATATTATGCCAGCTCAATTTAATAACCAAATACATTAGCAGTCAAAAGATTTGAACATAACCTTATTTATTTATTTTTTTTACAGTTTACCCACTATTGGGAATTACATGAAGAATTTATGGTCTTCAATCAAATATCTAAATCTTCGTATTTGAGGACTTATTAATTGAATTAATTAATTGACTTATTAATTGAGTTAATTAATTCTCAAAAATGAGAAATGGCAAAGCCTTCATTGGAGAACTAGTTAATTTAAGTCTATATTTTAGATATAGTTGACTGCAAATACTAGATATTATTTGTACCAACCATAAGACAAAATATATCTTGTCTACTCATTAAAGTGATCCAAATGAGCCTTTTCAAATATTAAATTGAAATCAATTAAATACATCTAGTTCTAGCTAAGCATGTTTGCCTCGCACCTTCCAGGCTGGGGGGTCAATTCCTACCTCCAACCTGTGTGTACAGAGTTTGTGTGCTTCGGGGGTACTCCAGTTTCTTTCTCCAATCCAAAGACGTGTTGTATGCTGACTAGCATCTCTAAATTGCCCCTAGAATGTGAATGGGTGTGTGAATATGTCTGTGATTATGCCCTGCAATGGACTGGTATCCTATCCAGGGTGCCCCCTCGCTTTTGTTCTGAGTCTCCGTGGATAGGCTCCAGGCTCACCGCAACCCTGTGGGGTAAGCGGTACAGAAAATGGATGGATGGATGGATGGATGGATAGATCTATCTAAAACAATCAAATAAAAACTCACAAACATATCACGATTTCACCTATACTTATTTCTTCTTAGATTTTCTAATTCTGGACTACATAACTTCAATCAGTTTCTTGAATTTGAATACTGGGTGTTCAAAATGTTTGACTGACAATGTATCTCTGGAAGTTGTTTCACTAACCTCACTCAGTAAATATTTAGTTATCCTAGTAGCTAAGCTGTTATCACTTCGCTGGCTTCACAGCACTCTCTTTAACTGACTAAGCGTAATGTACAAATAATTTATCACATGTGATGGGAGTGTTGTGAGACATCAAATCAGGTTTGTTCTCATGAGGTCTGCTCTTAAGCTCTACCGGGCCCCTGCTGGAGGCAGATCTGTTTGTTGACACTCAATTACAGTGCAATGATAGGATTTTAAGCCTCCCAGGGGGCTTGAGTTAGAGTGCAGTGTGATCTGTCAATCAGCAAGTCAGCCAGGTCAGCCCCAATTTTAAACATGCTAATTATACACACACATGCACAGTTCAAGCCCCAACCTTCCCTGGCTTGAACAAGCCTGCTGGTTGTCCGAGCAAAGCCCAGCCCCTGGGACGGGTATGAATATCCTCAACGTGCTGGTAATATGTGGAGTTTGTTTAAGCAAAAATGTCTAGAATACCTCAGAGGTCATATCGCAAAGGTCCAGGTTCTGACCTATATGCCGCCTTTAATTCTGGTGTGTCATGCTTAAAAACACTTGTTGCATTTGAGCCGTTATTAAAAAATGACGTTATGTCAACCTTATCTTCAGCCCAGTTGACTTTCCAGATGACCTTTCAATCAGACAATGGAATGTCTAGATATAAGGAGATAAAAAGTGCAGTCTGGGCCATCTCTCATAACACAAACTCATTAGAGCTGGTTCTGGATCATTTTACATAAAACTGTCTATCTATAAAACGAAACGACAATATCAATTTTAAGATGTCCAAGACTGACTTCAGTCCGGCGCTGTGTAAGAACATAGTTCACTGTGTGTCTGTCCATAAGGCACTGATGTAGATTGTCTTAAGGAACAGAATGTGAGCTTCATGGTAATAGGATTAACAGCTATATTCCTCCGAGTGCTGGCCAAAACCTTGTCACTCCTGAGCAAGTCAACATCAAAACAAAGGGGGCTGGAAAGCAAGTGCAGCAACTTTTATATTTAAATTTATTATGTATAAATGTTCACTGTAAAAATCCAATTCAAATAGCCAAGTCTTTCATTCTCTTGTGAAAGTCCAAGCAAAAAAATGTACTGTACTAAATTGTCATTACTAGAGTACAGTCTTGAACCTGATTGGTCAGAAGGTGTTGTTACATTTTTTATAAGCCCATCTCTGACACCAGTCATTTCTGTAATTCATATTAATGGGTCATTCCATCTCAAGTGGTCTAATGCAGGCTGGTCGTCTGTTTTTCATCTTTCTATGAAAAAATCTTTCGAGTGATTATCTCTATGTATTGTCATTGCATTATTTTACTTGGTTTAACTACGACAGTCATCTTTGTGTCCTGGCACACAACAGCTGCTTACCGAAACCGAATATCTCAGCTCAGGATGGGCCTAGCTCCTTAGGAGAAAAAAAAACTGATCTCTGGAGCACATTACAAGGTATAGGTACGCATATAAACATTTTGCACATTCATGTTCCTTAGACTTAGAACTTAAGTCCAAATGTAACGCTCAAGACTGCTCATAATTCCACGTTTAGAGTCAATTTATAATGGGAAGTGTTCAAGTTTCAGTTTAAATTTTTTTAAGGGGTAACTAGACAAGTATAGTGCGAATGCAGAACATTTCAGGTTTGAGACTTCTCTTATTTAAAGGGGGGGGGGGTGAGAAAGTGCATTTAAAAAAATTCTGGAGGGGATCCAGATACAAACCTGAAATTTTCACAGAAATAAGTCCTCTACAGTAGCATTTTGCTGAAAAATTGTGAGTTTGAGATTGAGGTACCCTCCAAAACAGCCTTATCATGTTGGTACAGATGTACAGTTGGTATGTGTGAATAGATTTGATCCAAATATGGAAGTACAGTGTTTAGTTGGGTGTTTTATAAATGAACAGTGTCATAAATAGAGCTGTGGTGTTGTTTCTCCTGTGATAAAAGCATTAAGTGATTACAGCTCAGAAGCTCTTGTAATGTGCTCTAGAGATCAGTTTTTGTTCCAAGAAGCTAGGCCCATCCTGGGTTGAGATATTGAGGTTTCCATAAACACCTGTATGACCAAAGTTTGTTGTGTGCCAGGACACAAAGTTAGTAGTTAAACCAGTAGTAGTTAAATGGTGATTACATTTTCATCAAAATAATTTGTCGAAATATTTTTATTAAAAATTTTTTTTAATGGTCAAACAACCTGCATTGTAATTATTGGACCACTTGAAATAGAATAACCCTAATGCACTCATTCTAATACGCTATAATTTCAACTTGTTTACAGGAACTTACACAGACGTGCCACATAATTTACAATAATAATAAACAAATTCATAAACGTGTTATTTAATAAAGAAAATCATGAACATGGTGACTCTTTGTCTAAGCAGATGTTCATTTAACATTAAAGTAGAGTTTTCAGGATAGGGGCTTTGTGATTTCTGATTTCTTGGTAACATGATAAACTTCAAGAAAAATATCAAGAAAAAAAACTATATTATAATGTAAGTGGTAACAGGAACTAACTTCTCTTGCAGACATTCCATAACCTTAAATGTAATTATAAATGCATGATGTCATTCTTTTATTTTAAAAAAAAATTCGTCATGGTTGCTAAATTGCTGCAGTATAAGAGGAATGAAATGTGCTGATATTGGAAAACCATCAACTTCAGGGTGGCAATGGGCTGCATTACATGATCACATGATTTTTTTCCCTATAACAGCACTCCTTGTTGTATTCTGTACAGAGTGCAGAAACCAGTAGCTCGGGTAAAGAATGGTCGTAGGGTGTTACTTTCTTATTTGAATGAAGAATATTTTGGCGGGCAAGGTCATTAAAGCAAACAAATCTAAAACAAGCCCTAACCACAGCTGCATTTCTGCTGCTCTGATGTGGTTCATCACCCTGCTGCACTAATTATACTAACTTAATTAAAAGAAGAGAGAGGATGCTAACTGGTAAAGCCATTAAAAAGCTTTGATGCCTACAGTAACTAGGTCTATCTGTGAGAACTAAGTGGTGCTGAGACTCTGCATCACATCTGAGCATGACAGTGTTTTACTGTACTGTTTTTGTTTTGTTTTTTGCCACAAAGAGAGCATCCCAGAACTTCCATTCTGCAGTTGTCATAGAATGAATGTTTTGATCATAGTGCAGATGCAGGTGAAGGCATTGACCAAAAGAATGACTCCTGAATAAATTACAGTATGAAACCTGAAAGGACAGGAAATCCAGACGTGTACACCAAAGTTAGTCCAACTATATTTAAAAGCCCATGAACGGGCATGCCTGAAAGAGGTAGGGAAAGGGTGTGGCATGAAAATGAGCATTTAAGAAGAAAAAACAGAGACAAATGGGAAGCTCATTCAACCCATCGCTCAGCTCAGCAGTCTCTGTAGACTTGTTTACATTACAGACTAAAGTCCCTAAACTTGAAACCATTTCTACATTTGACACCTACATGTTTGCAGTAAGAAATATAAATTGTAGACAACAGTTTACAATTAACAACAGCCTTTGAGAAACCTGAACTGCCATTAAATTAAAGAATAGGACTATAAAGTTTCTGTTAATAGTGTTAACAAGTAGCCGGATGCTAATGCACTGTTCAGTACGTTTTACGCCCTTATATTAGGTCCTTAGACTGAAGTGTTGCATTTCCTTCTCCTGCCAAGACACCCATGCTTGTATTTACAACTTCATGAGTCCAACAAAACTGGCTGCTTCCTCATGCCTTGGCAAAGTCATTTAGTAGGGAAAAAACCCAGCCACCTAATATTTTTTTCCTTTTTTCTTCCTGGAGAATCCAGCTGTGCTCCATCGGTCGCAGACTGACCCAAATATTTCAGCAGTGGAAACCCAACACAGGTAGTTTAGATTACCAAACAGGCCGGGAATGAACCTGGGAAAGTGATAAGCATCAGTCTTTGAGTCAGTCATGGAGTTTCACACTGCCGCTACAACTGAGGTTTAGCTCTGCTTGATCGGTCAGAACAGTGTCAGAACAGTGGGATCTGTCAGAACAGAGTCAAACCGAAGGTCAATCAAAATAAATCCACAAAAGTCCCAACCAGGCTCTCCATATGACTGTCACAGCAGCTAAAGCCAGGATCTGTATTATGTGTGAAACAATTATGTTTATGCAACTTTTATTTGTTCAACTCATACTGTGCTTACTTTGGATAGTGTTTATCTAAATCTATTACTCTGGAAGATTTGTCTGGTTCAATTTAACCACTTAAATTATATATGAATTAATCTAAACACATTAGCCACTGTTCACACTGACACCTCACACAATCTGGAGAGATGCCATAGATGGTCTTGAAAGAATTCGAAGGAAAGGCTAACATATTAATCTGTACGCAAACAACAGAAAGTGCAGTGCGTAAAATCAAAATATACCCATTAACACAACCACTCCTGGGTCCTGTGGGAATATGCAGCTTCCTGGTCAAAGCAAACAGTCCAGTCAGTGGTAGACCAGTGGTAAGTGAGACACCCCCGTCCGTCCCCTCCCTGTGATATTGCAGATATGAATTTGACCATGTCTAAAATGGTCTTGCAACATAAAACGTTCCTGTCACACATTACTAGAAACACACTAGAGCTGCTAATGTGAGCACCTGGATTCATGGAGGCGATGATGTGTCCCCACCCAGATTGTGACCTCGTGACCTTGTGGCTAAGAGACTGAAGCTGAGGGCCAGACCTGGCCTTTTCCTTCCAACCACAGAGCAGAGCCTGAGGCCGGGACACACTAAAAATAAAAAGCTCACTGGGAACTAAGACTACCCTCCAAATCCACATGCTCAATCTCATCCTCAATTTAATCTCTAAGCAGGGCTTTTGCAAACATGAAGGCAAAGTAAACCACAGCATGCGTTTGAAAGTATACTGTATAATTTCTTACTTTCTTTCTTTCCTTTTTTTTACTTTTAGACAATTAAAATCTAGCAGAAATCTTTTCTGTCTGTCCACTACAGTCTACTCATTATTAAATCACTGCACAGGGACACTCAGCAGTTTCTTTGTTAAGGATCAGCTGTTGGCTCTCGTGTTGGATTTGGAACAAACACCTGTAGACATATAATCACTATCCTCACTTTTTTCAGATCCAGAAATATAGAAGCGTGACTCTACATCAAAAGCAGAGCTAAACAGAAGGATATTTTGTCATCGCTAAATTAGTCGAAAACAGACATAGTCATCTCGCCTTGCACATTAACACAAAAGATGAGCTCGTCTCTTGTTCGCTGGTTATAATGGGGCCTGCGGTGTCCATCCAAACATGAAGTGCACAATTAGCAATCTCATTAAAATGCACAAGTGGTGTGGAAGGGACTACAAGAGCAATCTTCCGCCCCTCAAAGGGACATGCTACAGAGAAGCATGCGCATGAAGCCGTGAGAGCTCTCAGGGTGGATGTTTTTCTGCAGACAGCGGCGAAAAGTGTAGAGAAAAAATGCCGCAGAGCTGCAAAACCTCAACTCTACATAACAATGTCTAAGGCTAATCCAGACTGCAGCCACAGACATGAAGGCCTAGCCTATATTTTACAGCATTTAACATAACTTCTCATTACTGCACTCTGTAATTTCGGTGAAATTCATGTGCAGACAGAAAAGGCTTCCTGAAAAAAAAAACCTCAGTGAAAGGCTGTATTCAATAAAAGATTCTATGTGTGTGCATGTGTGTTAAATCTCACACGTGGAAAAATATAATACACTGTGCTGAGAAAGACAATTATTATTAACCTGATTATAGTAATTATCTTATTATACTGGGCTGAATAGGGGGCCATTTCTGAAGCAGCTTTCCGTTTAACAAGCAAATTAATGTTGCTCCCAGACCTTGTCAGTTTATTAACTGACCAAAACAGTTCCGCAGCCCACATTATATATGGGTGAGTTCATTCTAGCAGCTTACCAATTTATCACCCTTCCTCTCACCTCACAGTAACATTAGGAAGCACTAACTTTACAATGTCCAGTCCTTCTTTATGCAAATCACCTGCACTGGAAAACGGTTATCTTCACACTTTGAATTGAACCATTCTTTTGTTCCACCTTTCCTTTTCACACACCCATAACACTTTCACATATAGTGGACCAACACAGTTTGAATGTGTCATCTGAGGAGTGGGCTATTTCATAAAACACCACCTGGGAAACCCCTGACTTTGACCATGATAGTAACAGAGGCTCTCATTTTACAAAGTATTCATTGGTGCATGCTATATAGGAAGTACTTTGTTGCAAAAACACACAATGGGCAGTATATTGGATGTGCAGCTATACCTATAGTGAACAGAGAGAGAAAAAAAAACTACCTCAGGGTCATGTACTTGCTACTGTAATTAAAGCCCTAAGCAAACTTTCTGTGTCATGGAAAACAGTGAACAGTAAAAAAAAAAAAAACAGCCATGTAGCAATTTCTTCATGAGAAGACAGCAAACAAACATGGCAACCATATATTGTTTTCAGATCGACCAGGCCAAATGGTTCACTGACAAGCAGATGCTAAACGCTTAGCTATCATCTGAGCTCATAACATCGGCCTGCCTGGGCACCGCAGACCTTTTTCCCCTGCACTGCTCTGCTTTGTGTTAGCTGTATGAGTTTCAGTGATGAGTGCTCAACTGCAGAGGATTGAGGATAGCAAATCGGTTCTTTTACCATGTTTGGTTTGGGATGGTGCATTCCTTGCTGTTGCAGTCTCTCATCTCTAGCAATTAGCATAAGAAATGTTGAATTAGGAGACTACTAGGTAGCCAAATGAGTCAGATCCTAGTTGTGGTCAGAAAGAACAGAAGAGGCTTAAGAAGGCATCATATGGTCTTTGGGTAACAGGATAAAAGGATCCTGTATAATCAGGTTTGCTGCAAGATCTTATGTATACTTGGCAAGTGTTCAATCAAGATTAAAGTTCAATACTTATTTATCAAACTAGCAGTCTATAGTAGCCAGATATGCTCTTACAGGAAACTATCGATAGGGTTAAGTCAATATATTGCATCTACAGCACCATGAATCTGCCAATGATGCCTTAATTCTTAAGACCAACGCCAAACCAAGATGACAGAGGATATGATTGGCTTTGGAACGCACTTCTGAACTGAACACGGGGCCCAAGCAGAGCTGAACATTCTCTCTCAGCAGCTCTGGAGGCAGGAGATAAATGAACACAGGTGCTTGGCATGAATGTGTAAAATATAAACATATCAGCTATGTGGAGCATGCAAAGTCCCATAATCAAATACTCCTCTAGTGATATACCGTACTTAGACTTTCCACTCAGAGCCATTTGGATAGTTGTTAACGGTGTGTTAAGATGTAGACTACAAATAGGCGATGATCACCAATTGGTATAAGGACATGAAATGCATATACTTTTAAAAAATTACATCATAACCAAGACTTCAGTTCGAAATATAAAGTACTGCAATGCGGACATTTCCCAAGTATTACTTTCTTCTCTGAAAACAGTTTTCTGTGGATTTTAGTGCATATGACCAAAGCGCACTGGCCATGCTAGATGCACCATATCTGTTTTATCAGAGATTATGTGTCTATGTGGGTTTCCTCTGGGTTCTCCCGTTTCCTCCCACCTCCCCAAAAATGCCAGTGGAAAAATCAAGCACTCTAAATTGCCCGAAAGTGTGAAGGCATGTGTGTGAATGATCCCTTGTGATGGTCCGGCGTCCCATCAAGGGTGTATTCCTGCATCACGGCCATCATTCGATTTGCCTTTTAACTCGAGGAAACCTATCTGATCAAAGCACAAGTAGATAGAAGTGTTCATTGGACAGCCTGTGAAGTTAAGAGTTTCAAGAAGAATTCTGCTCAGAGACAATGAGCTGTCCCCAAAAATTGGGTTAAGAGGACAAGCTATGAAATGACATGTAACATCATTGCTGGAAAATAGTATATGCATGAAGATTCCAACTGTCTTACATGGCAATAAGAGATAGCAGGGGGGGGGGCTTTCATTTGGAACCTTACCAATGTTCATTTGGACCTTACCTTATGTCAATCACCTAGTAACGTATATCAGTCTAACAACCTGGACAGCATTAATAGAGTCAATGACAGCTGGAGATTCCTGAGCGTATGGACATCACATACTTCTACCACCCAAGCATGGCCCTCAGCTGCCAAGCATTCCACATGGCCACAACAGCACCACTCCTAAACCCAGCTCACGAAATAATGCTTTGTTTATATGCTGAAAATGGTCTAAAATGGGGCTGCAGTCAGAGAGCGGTTTGGATAAGAGCAGAGGTATTCTTATGTGTGCCGAGTCCTCGGGCTATTTTGATACATTTATTCCAGGTAGTACAGCCTGCAAGGATACCTAAAACAATGGAATGCTACACATACCTATGATAGGAGTTTGCCCAATCCCACAATGGATTAGCACATCCTAATGAACAACCTTTAATGGAGCAAACAATTATATATTTGGTAATAGCAGGAACAGCGAACAACTGGTGTGTGGTCATGACTCGTGCATGAGCCCAGTGATGGATGAGGGCTGCACAATGTACTGTTACTAGTTAATGTCTCATTCATGCATGCGATATTGTTATTCACCCAGAAATTCGCAAATGCGTCCAATATTAAAACTTTTCCTATTAGATGAACCTTTCTTTCCTGAATAGTGTTTCTGTGGGTGTTTTTGATAAAGCAAAAATAAATAAATAAATAATCTTAGCCCAAATCTTTAATCCTGTCTCATCAAGGGTGTTGTGTTGCTGTAGCTATTGCAATGTGGAGCCTGTTGTAATATCTATATAATGGCAAGGTGATAGATTCAGATTCAGACTGCAGCATCATGTGCTGCCTCTGCAGTATTCTCTCCATCAGCAACTTCAGCCGTGTTGATTCCTACATATCCTTTCTCCCATCTTCTCCCCTTTTCTCTCTCTCTCTCTGGTTTATTTTTGTATTTGCTTTATTTTTTTTTATTTTTTTTTTGGAGTCCTCTATTCAGAGATCATGCTCAGGCTGCGATCAATTCACACTGAGAGCAAACAGATGCTCTGGCTGTAGGTGTCATTACCTTTTGCGGCGCTTTGAGGAGTCTGTGCACTCCGGCGAGCTGGTTGATGAGGGGTATGTCCTCTCTGAAGGTGAAGAGCGGTGGTCGAGTAGGCTCCGGGAAATTGGTGCTGTTGAACGGATCGGTGTCGTCTAGAAACTGCACCCTGCACACAAACGTAGCCATGGTAGCCTACATCCATGCAAGGAGGCTTAGGAGTAAGTCCGCAAGTAAAGAGCCGCCAGGGAGAAGGGAGAGGGAGGGGGGTGAAGTCTGCGTCGCAGTGCGCCTTTATATTATAGCGGCTTGCAATAGGAAAGCATGAGTCAGGCGCGCGCTGTCAGTTCGCCGCGAGCTCCGCGCACCGTCTCGTCATAAGTGCCGCAGGGATGAATCCGCTATATATACACATAGATTTTTAAAAAATAATAATAATAATAAATCAAAACAGAAGAACTGGATATAAAATATCACGACCCTCCGTGCTTCCGTTGGGTCTCCTTAAGTTCAAGGAATGGTTCAGGGTCCCGCGAGAAGCGGGGTGTCCGAGGACATAGCGCTGAGACGAGGACAGAGACGCAGCGAGTCTGCGGAGGAGAACTGCTGAAGTTTGTGACTCCGTCCGGCTCAGGCCATCCAGCACACATTCACCGCAGTACACTGAGCCCGGGCGCCCCCCAGTGGCTCTTCGGGATATTACATTCGTAGCTCTCTCTCTCTCTCTCTCTCTCTCTCTCTCTCTCTCTTTCTCTCTCCCTCTCTCTGTCTCTCTCGTTTAAAAAAAAATGCATTCAAACTTCACTTCCAACATCAGCCTGACGCAGAGGAGGTATTTTGTACCGCGCATGCGCACTGCTTTTTCTATTCCAACCATTAAAAAAATATTATTCAATGCCACAAGAGCAAGAGATATTCAGTCACATTCTATTTACAACATTAATACTGCCAGACAAAATGTCCGACACAAAATACTTAAAAAAACAAACTATAAACAAAACACATGACATGTTTTCAGTGCTTTTTTGTTTTGTTGATGGTTATTTTTTGTTTGTTTGTTCCAGAAGGTTTATGTAGCTCATAATGCAATAATGCAAAGTCATTAATAAAATGTAGTAAATTTGGTTTACAAAGAGGCTGTTTCTTTTGGTGTGTATGGTATTTACCTAGTGAAATAAGCAACTGCACAATGTATTGTTGTTGTCAAAATGTCATTTTGAAAATTAAAATGCACATCAAATGTAAATTTTCATCACATTTCTATTTCTATTTCTAAATCCTTCCGAAAGAGTTATTTCTGTTACTAGTTATAGCCAGGGTTTAATCCTGTAAATCACAAACTCTCTCTTGTGTGTGTGTGTGTGTGTGTGTGTGTGTGTGTGTGTGTGTGTGTGTGTGTGTGTGTGTGTTAAATGAACGAGCTACGAGCTAAATGGTTTGCATTAAGATCCCCCTGGGACTTTAGGAGGGTTACTTAAACGTTAGTATTAAATGGCAAAACTGTTCCCTTTTATCAGTTTGTTCAGTATTTCTTAACATACATTTCACGTGTGTTTATGTGAGTAATGTATGATCTGATTTGGTAAAAAAGAAAATTACATGTGAATGTTATGCCTTAAACTCAGCATGTGTAATAGTCCTATCATGTGAACAATATAATAACCCATGTGGGAAAAGAGTGATTATTCAAGTGAGAAAATCACATCTAAAGAATGGAAGCACATGCTCTACATGTGGAAAAAGTTACCCGTGATACCGGTCAGTTTAATACCGCCACCTGCTGGTCATTTTCACTAATATCAGCCATTTATTACCATCTGAAGCATGAAAGAGCGTCTGCGGTCTGAGTGGAAAATAATGTAAGCTAATAGCCCAGGTGGAATATTACATGTTGCAGAGAACACAGATGATATTCAGCTAACATACTGACTGTAAGCAGAAATAATGCATCAATATAAATATAAAACCAGTAAAATGAATACATCTACAGCTGTGGGGAGAACGTGGCCTAGTGTTTAGCAAGTTTGCCTCACACCTTCAGGGTCGGGGTTTCGATTCCCATCTCCGCCCTTTGCATCTGTGCATGGAGTTTGTATGTTTTCCTGCATTTCCTCCAGATACTCCAGTTTCCTCCACCAATCCAGGAGCATTTACAAATTGTCAGTAGTGTGTGAGTGGGTGTGGATTGGCACCCTGTCCATGGTGTCCCCCACCTCATGGCCTGGGATAGACTCCAAGGGGCATATTACAGAAACCTTAAGTCTTAAGTTAAGATCTGATCAGTTAAATTAGGATTTTTCACAAATTCATATTACAGAAGCAAATCTTAACTTGATTTAGGATTCTTATCCTACAAAGTGTTATCTTATCTGTAGTTAAAAAATCTTAAACTGCTCCACCGAGTTCAATAATCAACTGTCAAGTCTGTTACCAAGCAACCAACTACAACCAACAACTGTGAAGTAAATTTCTATTAAAATAGAGTATGTTGAACAGTAAAATCATTTGCACTATGATTGGTAATGCTCAGTGACAGTTCATTGACTTCTGTAATGTTGGTCGCAATTTTTGTGCTAACTGCAATATCATATTTCATGAAAGTCTGTAATTATTTATCAGTGTTTTGTTGTCAAAACACAGCACATCATCTGCATACTCCAAGTCTTTCCACCATCAAACATCACAGTTCTTCGTCTTGTATCATTAATAAATGTAACACCATTCTAGGAAATGGCTATTGCAGTGTGACTGTTATCATTGGCTTTCAAATAAGTTTTAAGTTAGGACACCAGTGGGGTTGTCCTAAAGTTAAGACACTTTAGGATATTTATCATGTTAGGATGCTTCTGTAATGTGCTTGTCCTATCTGTAGTCAAGATTAGATAATGCACTTAGGAAATGTTATTCTGTAATAGTTTTTGTCCTAAATGAGCTCCTAACTGAAATTGTCATGGATACCAAAAAGATAAGATAGGATTCTAAAGTTAGGATCTTTCTGTAATATACGCCCAGGCTCCCCACGACCCTGTGTTGGATAGGCAATACAGAAAATGGATGGATAGATGGATGGATTCCTTCCACTGCAGTCACTCTCTCTGCTTTACACTTGACTGCAAAGGTATGTACACATGGGGTTGTAATAAAGACATATGCAGAGACAGTCAGGCTGCTGACATGCACTCTTTGCGTCACATCAACCTGTGTCTATATTTTGGAAGATACAGAAAGATTTCATTTATTTTTTCATATATCACATATTTTGCATATATTGTATTTAGTAATGTAACAGAGTTGAAATGTACTGTAACAGAGTCAACATTTTGCTATAAGAGAAACCATAAAAAGTAGAAAAAACATTTCTCATGAAAATATACCGTAGAAATAAATAACAGATATTAGTAAGTTCAGTCAAACAGTTGTAGATAAATAAAATACAATACATTTAGCTCCGCCTATAATCAATCATGTGGGTCAATAATGTAAATAAATCCTTTTTGTATCATTCTGTGTGAAAAGAAATCTGTTGTACATACTCAAACATATATTTTCCCTGTAAAAAAAAGATAAAAGCTACACTTGTATTCTTTTAATAAGAAAAAAAATCCTTACCTAAAATTGAATATAAAATGGTGACAGATAAGATCAGATTTAGCAGTTAAATATGATTTCCAGTTATCTTACAAAACAAGCAGTATACCAATCTAATTTACTGAATCCACAACCTGTAAATAGACCTCTGGAGTACCTCTCTAGATTACATATACACATTTGTACCTTTGAGTTCTTTATTACACACAATAGCAAAAGTACATATAAATATAGAAAATAATAATAATAGATGTGTAGCAATGGGGCAGAGCTGTGTAAACTGAGCAGAGACTTGCACTTCCTACTAAGTACGTTGTGATTATTATTATTATTATTATCCATCCATCCATCCATCTTCTACCGCTCACTCCTTTTTCAGGGTCACAGGGAACCTGGAGCCTATCCCAAGCATCGGGCACAAGGCGGGGTACACCCTGGACAGGGTGCCAGTCCATCACAGGGCACAATCACACACACTCACACACCCATTCATACATTACAGACACTTTAGACACACCAATCAGCCTACCATGCATGTCTTTGGACTGGGGGAGGAAACCACAGTACCCGGAGGAAACCCCCGCAGCATGGGGAGAACATGCAAACTCCACACACACGGTCCTCGTTTAACCTAATATTTTGACTCACAGTATGCTCATGCTGAACTTTTAGCATCTTAAAAAAAAAAAAAAAACATTTAGCACTGTTTCCCTCCATATGACTGGAATTTGCAATCATTCATTCAGTGGAACTCAGAAGAGGGTGGGTTTCCCGTTTCCTGACAAGGTTTCTATAGAGTTCTGTAATGCTGCTTTGACAATATATATTGATAAATGAGCTATATAAATCAAATAAAAACAACTGTAACAATTTATATACTAAACATTATTCCAAGGGATGTCGATGAGTGATATTTTAGTAATGTCATGAAAACACAAAATAGGATGGAAATAAATTGTAAATCAATTGAATGGGAAATGAATTGCATATTGTATAACAATGAGGACATTTTCAATTAATACAAAGCTGCAGTATTGAACTTTTGCCTCTCTGTCTGAAACATATAACTGCAAGATACTTGCTGAGTTATTTTGTTCGACGTGGGTTGTGCTTCGGCACTGTTACTCTGCGTGGATGAATCTGATTGTTTGAGGTATCCGTATGGGTTGTATATCAGCTTCAAGCTCTCTCTCATAGCTAGGAGAAAATAAGTACAATTTACAACATTGACCATAGCAAAACAAAACAAAACAACATAAGAAACTTGATATGTTGCTGTATCAAGCGGACATGTGCGCTAATGTTAGCTAGTTACCTACTGAGCCACTGAAATGTCTTACCTGTTCAGCAGGAAAAAAGCCATCTCTACGTCAGTCTTCAGTCCCTTCAGATCTCAGAGTTTTGTAGAACCTCTCAAAAGCCATTCATTCTCATTTTAGCAAAGGCTCTGTCACTTGCCCTTTTAACTGCAGGCTCTCCACAGTTCAAGGTTTCTTGGTTTTGACAGTTTGGATCGGATTCCCCAGATATCAGCGATCATTGCCAGATTGAATGATCTAGATTAAAAGCAGTCATATAGATGACAAGTTTAAATTCTAAGCAACTGTTGTAAGAATAAGCTACAAACACTCCACCATCCTCAGCACCCACAGACGTGATATAAGGCTCTTCTTCTTTCTGTTTACGGACATGGTAAACTGACGAGTCCATCGAAATCCGACCTGTCAAATTATAAATCAATCAAACACTAAGCTTACCTTAGGGTTAGGGTAAGGAAGGGAGACAGTTTTGAACACTATATATATTTTTTAAAGTACTTGCTTGACCAATATATATATATAAAAAACATGTTGAGTACCTTAAAGCTGCAGTATCTCTGTGTGTGTGTGTGTGTGTATATATATATATATATATATATATATTACACACACACACACACAGAGAGAGAGAGATACTGCAGCTTTTAGGTTTTAAAAGCTAGTATCTCTCTCTCTCTCTGTGTGTGTGTGTGTGTGTGTGTGTGTATATATATATATATATATATATATATATATATATATATATATATATATATATATATATATATATATATATATATATATATATATATATATATATATATATATATATATATATATATATATATATATATATATATATACACACACACACAGAGAGAGAGAGAGATACAGCAGCTTTAAGGTACTCAACATGTTTTTTCATATACTATATATATATTTTTTAGATATATGAAATATTTTCTATGTTTTTTCCATATTTGTTAAACTACTTGTGTAATATTGTACATAATTTAATTTTTAGTGAATTTAATGAATCATATTGCAAAATGTTGCACTGAATTTGCAAGATGATAAATGATAAATTCATTCAATTAAATTTAAAAAGGGAAAAAAATCTGTAAAAATTGCACTTCAAAATACAAAACTTGCTAGGTCAAACAGGTACCAATTACAGAGATTTAGTGACCATTTTAGGGAAGGGGGTTGGTGGTGCTTGAGAGGATGTGCTGTGGTATGTGAGCACAAAATGTGCAAGTGACATATGTAAACAAGTGTGAGTGTCTCGATTTAATAGCGAACAAGTGGACTAAGCAGTGAAAATATCCCCCCTTCTTCCTCCAACTTAATTTAGGAGTTTTACTGTTTACTTTATCTGATTTGAACAAATAGCTGCTGTGGGTGGTCTTCCTTCACAGTGCCTGGAGTAAACTTCATCACATCAGACCACAGCCAACACAGCTGTGTCACATAGTTACAGGTTTAACATTTTCTCTGTGTTGCTGTGACTCCTTATAGTCTAAAATGTACCAAAAACAGGAAAAAGTAGATTTTCATAATAAAAGCCCTTTAATGCAAATATTGACTTGGATGGGACAGGGTTCGTACAGCCTGAGTAGCAGTTTACAATGCCCCCAGTCGAGACCTCACATATGAATATCATTATGGCATTACAGAACGAGAGGCGTACTGAGTATGCAAGTTTGTGTGAATAGTCACTTAGAAGAATTAAATAATAATAATAATAATAATAATAATAATAATAATAATAATAATAATAATGGCGCACAGTGGCTTAGTGGTTAGCACGTTCACCTCAAGTGTGGTTTTTTTCTTCCCAAAATTTTTTTTTTTTTTTTTTTTTTTTTTTATTTTTATATATATTTTTTTTTTTTTTTTTTTTTTTTCTTAATATAATAACCCTTTTTTTTATTTTTTTTTTTTTTTTTTTTAAGCAAAAACCCCAACCCAAGTGGTAGAAGATGGATGGATAATAATAATAATAATAATAATAATAATAATAATAATAATAATAATTACATTAAAAATAAGTGTATTCAGTAGGGGTGTAAACTTCAGACTTCCACATGATATGATACATCAGTTATTTAGGTAACTGAATCTTTTACGCTTAACTTAGTAGCCTATGCTTGATATGTGACCAACTTTGTTCAATATCTTTAAGTTGATTGGTGGATGTTGGTGTAGAGATCCACCTTGATTTACACATGAATTAAAAAGTATGAATTATGTTCAACACACTGTCTGTCCTTTGCAGATAACTGATTTATAATCAATTATAGTAAATAATAATCCATGTTTATGTAATGTAATAGAGAAATCTGTTGGTGTATAATTTATCTGAGATACCCACCTGAGATCAGTCTAAGGTGTGAAAGAACTGTGTGAAAGTACTGCATTTTCTTCATGGTTTTGAATACTATGTTTAAATAAAGACAAACACGGAGGACCACTTGAATGACAACTCACACTCATCTCTCTCACTCTCATGTAATACGAAAGGGAGTACTGCACACACACTATGAACAATTTAGAGATGCCAATCACCCTACAAAGCATGTATTTGGACTGGTGGAGGAAACTGGAGTAAATCCCTGAAGTACGAGGAGAACATGGAAACTCCGCACACACAGGGTGGAGGCGGGATACAAACCCCCAACCCTGGAGGTGTGAGGCAAACGTGCTAACCACTAAGCCACCATGATTATTATTATACACCACATTATTATTATTATTATTATTATTATTATTATTATTATTATTATTATTATTATTATTATTATTATTATTATCACTAAGCCGCTATGCCCCCCCCCCCCTCGAAATCTAATCAAGTTTTCTCATTTAATAAACTGAAACGTCCAATGAAAATGATCTGTTGAGTCTCCTTGATATTAAAGCAGCAAACATAAGCTCCATTTCCCACCACCAGAGGGCACTGTTATAAAAATGCCAGGCTACAGGCTTTGAAACTCTTCTTTACCTCTAAAGACATTACTCAAAATGATGTTGGTGACGTATTAACATAAAGAATAACAACCAATGAGAAAATGAGTTATAATGTCACAATAATGGCAGAATTCCAAGCCCAGTACAACAAAAAATGTCACTGAATCCTTCATTTTCAAACATACTGTGTATCTTTGTGCAATCCTTGTTCAATTTTAAATATTGCTTCACACACTAAGCCAGTAATACAAAATCGACATACAAATTTAAACTACTAGGCTTGCTTTTATAGCCGTAGTATAATGCATTTGAGACTGTGTAACAGACATTCAGGGAGGACGTACACGGACAAATGCTTTACAGATAAGAATGCTTTACATGAAAGCCAGTGTAAAACTCTCACAGTAAAGCACAGCTATAAGGTCCTATTACAATTCTGCCAGGAAAGTTTGCCAGGCCCAAAAATCCTACTGATAACTGGATGACTGGAACTGGGGTCATATAAATTCAATTTGGATCCAGTTTCCAGATGATTTGTACAACATGTTACTGACCTTAGACACAATGATAACATCTTGCAAAATCTTCTCAATCTGATTGGTCGGTCTGATTATCAGTGAACATTTGAATACATCATAACTGATAATATACAGCACTATCTTTGTATAGTTCAAGGTCTGTTGCACAGTTCATCCCAATTGTTTTCAGTGGGGTTGAGGTCAGGGCTCTGTGCAGGACACTCAAGTACTTCTACTCCAACCTTTGGCAAAACAATGTCTTCATGGACATTACCTTATGCCCAGGGGCATTGTCATGCTGTAACAGTTTGGGCATCTTAGTTCCAGAAAGGAAATTGCTACTGTATGTTATGCTACTGTAGGTAATGCTACAACATAAGAGACATCCTATACAATGGTGCTTCAAACTTTGTGGCAACAGTTTGTCTAAGAACCAAAAACTTTTGGTCATATAGTGTGCACTTTATTTGTTGCAAGTTAATGTGTGATAATATATTTACAGCCACATCAGCGCTATGTTTAATGGTCTCATGGCTTTCAACACAGGTGTCATAACTGTACTATGTGCAAGCCCTTTCAGCATAAATATGAATGAATAAATTTGCAGAAGAAAACACCTTAATGGGGCGCACGGTGGCTTAGTGGTTAGCACGTTCGCCTAACACCTCCGGAGTTCGATTCCCGCCAGGGCTATGTGTGTGCGGAGTTTGCATTTTCTCCCCGTGCTGCGGGGGTTTCCTCCGGGTACTCCGGTTTCCTCCCCCAGTTCAAAGACATGCATGGTATGTTGATTGGTAGGTTGGTAAATTGTCCATAATGTATGAATGGGTGTGTGTGTGTATGTGTTTGTGCCCTGCAATGGACTGGCACCCTGTCCAGGGTGTACCCCGCCTTGTGCCCGATGCTTCCTGGGATAGGCTCCAGGTTCCCCGCAACCCTGAAGAAGGAATAAGCGGTTGAAGATGGATGGATGGATGTTGTTAGCTGTAGATGAATTCACAAAGCAGTTCTGTTTAACTTCTTTCAAACATTTGTATTAATAATGTTTGAAAACGTCTATCAAACTATTTCATTTTGTCATTAAATAAATCTTGTGATTCAGAATGAATGACTTGCTTGTACATTTTTAAAAGGGACTAAATCAATTGTATCGCTACAGAATTTTTGCAGGGCCCAAATGACTGTCAAAGAAATAAAAAAACAAAGTCATCTTTTGTGAAGGATCCTGATTGCTCCATATAAACTGAGCTTCAGCATTAAAGGACTAAACGGAGACCTGATTTGGAAAGTTGGATGGCAAATAGTAAACAGGCAATGTTTATTCTTCCTTTTCAAACAGAAACCTGAATAGTCCTGAATGGTTAATGCTGTTTTCTTTATTATCTCCTTTCCCATGTGCAGTTTTCTCATGAGTTTTCATCTGGGCAATAAATGTTGAACCCTTGTTCAAGTTACTACTGAAGTGACATAAAGATTATTATCTTTATTAACAATGAGTGCCTTGTGGAGTAAGACAATCATTGGGGTGTGTGTGTGTGTGTGTGTGTGTGTGTGTGTGTGTGTGTGTGTGTGTGTAAAGTCTTCTCTGAAATTACCTTGATGTACTTGAACCATTTTTGAAGTTGCTACTCAAGTGATATAAAGATCTATATCTTCATTTCTCAACCATTTAGACCATTTAGGGGTGTGTGCATGTGTGCGTATGCAGGTGCGCGTGATATTAATTATTGGCATGCTCAGTCAGGTGCTTTGGCTTCCCCTTATCTAGCTGACATGACACATTCCCCTTATGATGGTAATATACACGTGCCCTGTGCTGATGTCGTGCTAAAGTTCACCATATAAATTCCTCTTTCTCAAAAAGAGGAGAACCAGGATCTATACTGGGGCAGCAGGAATTGAGGGAATTGAGCTGGGCCATGAAGCTGAAGATCCCTAACCCGGGCCTGGATGATCGGATCCTGAGCCACGATGAGCTGGAGAGGCTGGAAATCGAGGAGGCAGGGGACAGGCCTCAATGGGACAACAAAGCACAATATATGCTGACATGTGTGGGCTTCTGTGTGGGGCTCGGTAACGTCTGGCGCTTCCCTTACCTGTGTCAGAGCCATGGGGGAGGTGAGAACATAACTTTTGTGGCATATTTTGCAAGAATAGTCATAGCATTATTAATCAAACTGTAACACACACACACACACAAATATATATATATATATATATATATATATATATATATATATATATATATATATATATATATATATATATATATATATATATATATATATATATATATATATATATATATATATATATATATATATATATATATATATATATATAGGGAAGTTGGTATAAGCAGGGAGTCACTGCTCTTTAGTGTGTGGTTAGAGTCTAAGACAAAACATTTCTAAATCTCTACTTCACACCTTTGATGGTATAAAAGTACTTTCTAATAAGACTCAATAGCACTCCAAATTGGATTGTGTTTTAGTTTAATTTTCTAAGTGTTACATTTAGACTTTGTTTCATCTTGGACTGAATTTGCTGACTAGTCTCTAGTCTCACACTTTTTTATGATATGCAGAATGATCAGGGAGTCTTAATGAGTGTTCTGAAAGAAGACTATGTTCAGGTCTGTTGTATATCTCACATTTCTCTCTTGCTGTGTCTTGTGACTTCTTGTACTTAGCAGTGTAACACTGTGTAACGACAGGACAGAATCATTGATGAGAAGCAAACAGGTATTTTTAATGCAGTGGTATTTTAGGAATCCCCAAAATACTCACATATTTAATGACTGATCAAGCTTACATTATATGTCCGGTGAAATTGTTTTTTCCCGCATGTTGTGTTTTCCTGAGCATGTCAGGAAGCTGAGGTCAGAGTGCAGGGTCAGCCATGATACAGCGTCCTTAGGGGCCGTGCTCAAGGACCTAACAGTGGCAGCTTGGCAGTGCCAGGGCTTGAACCCCTGACATTCTGATCAGTAACCCAGAGCCTTAAACGCTAAACCACCACTGCCCCTAACACCACTGGGCTAATAAAGAAAGTTTTGATGATCGCGTTCTAATAAAAATCCACACAACATCAGAAGACAGATGTTGAAAATATGCTCTTAATGACTGAGGCCTAATGACATGACATGAGACCTTTTCCCCAATGATCCCAATGCTATGCAATTACAATTTTAACTAAGAATATTGCTCTCAATAATAGCTGTTAGTGAGGGATTTTATTTGCGACACAATCATGGAAATACTTTAGAACAGTAACATTGCTGATGTCTGTTGTTTAAAATATTTATAAATAATTATAAATAACAGACAAATTAACTTATTTTGTCTGTAATTTATAATTCTGAAATAATTAAAGTTTACTGAGCCCCAGAATAAAAGCTTTCAGTTGGTTTCTAGTGAGAAGTGTTAGCTCAGCAATATGTTCAAACATTACAGAGATTTTTAAACTCTTCTTACCTCATTTCTACTGATCTTCTTATTTCTACTGCCCCTTCTTATATTACCCTCTTTCCTGATCTATCTTATTACAACATTTAACTGCTGTTCTTTAGTGGCTTGGATAATTAAACATGTAGCGCTTCACATAGTTAGAACCCTCAAACATTAAGCAAAAAAGTTAATGCATCACACTTTTTTTTTATTTATAACTTTTATATACAGGGTATGTTAAACGTTTGTCAAAAAATTATGTGCTGACAAATGATTAATTTTCCTAACAGTGACGCATTTTTGTAATTTTTTTAGTGTGATTTGCATTAATCTTTAACTTTGTTTAACAAAACATCCAGATGCCCAGCTACACTGTATGACCAAAAGTACATGAACACCTGACCTTCACACCCAAATGTAGGCCTTCCCCCAAACCTTTGCTACAAAGAAGCACACAATTCAATAGAATGTCTTTGTTTGCTCTAGCATTACGATTTCCTTTTACGGGAACTAAGAAGTCCAAACTTATTCCAGCATGACAGTGCCCCTGCACACAGTGAGGTCTATAAAGACATGGTTTGCCAATTTTGGTGTGGAAGAACTCTTGTGCCCTGCAAAAAGTCCTGACCTCAACCTCACTGATCCCTTTTGGAATGAATTAGAATGCTGACTGAGTGCAAATTCCAACAGCCAAAATCTAGTCAAAGCCTTCGCAGAACAATGGAGACTATTATAAGAGCAAAGGAATGGGATGTTCAAAAAGCAAACATGTAGGTTTGATTGATCAGTTGTCCACATACTTTTGCCCATATTATGTATTTTCAATGCGATTTACATGTGCAAGAAATTGTCTGTGATTCTTGCACAAGGTTCTCTATTTTAGCACTCCTTAATTACTTTTCTTACATTTGTGAACACACCTGACAGGTGTCACATGTCACAGCCATTTAAAATTTTTTTTTTCTTAAATCAAGCTTACAGTTGTGCTTTCTCTAAATCATTAGCCAACAGTGTTTTTAATCTCCCTGGTAAACAGCATTCTTGGTAAATGTATAGCTTTCTTGTCAAACTCATACCTTTATTGTGAGATAAAAAGCTGAGCAGCAGGGGGAGGTCTATAAGACTCAAGGACAACTACTGTGTCCAAAAGGTCTGAACTCAACTATGAAAAATTAAAAACAGCAGACATTAGGGTCGGATTCAAAGAATCATACTTCCTAGGAAAATCTGCAGTCCACACAAGTGTTAAAGACAAAAAAAAACAAAACTGTAGAATGAAATGTTCTCACACATTGCTATATTGCATAATGTAGCTGCCTTAGTGTTTCATCACCTGTGTAAACATTTTTATAAAAGCACACCGTAGTAATGGAGTGAACCACCATCACATGTTCCTGAGTGGGTGAAACACTCAGAACAGCAGCAGATCATACTGGCTGTGCTTTGCTGTGTTGGTACTGAGAGTATTGAAAAGGCTGATAAGAGTGCAATCTCATAGCTATTCCTATGATAAAAGAACTCACACAGCACAATGTGTTCCTCAGTGTATTCACATGTGCACAAAGTTCCTGTAGTGCACACATGCTGAGTCTGCCACACTGTGGAATTGGGTATTGTCTTTACTCTAAACATACACACTAATCAATAGATCTGAAATGTAACCCAAATGTGATGTAACTGAATACAAATACGTAATGAATAGATTATGTGATTTATACAGTATGTATAGATACAAATAGGAGCACCATTTTCTATATAAGCATGCTGGTGAGGTTTTTTACTTTCATTCAGGACAGCAAGAAGATATGAAGCTTGAAAAGAAAAAACACATTTATTAATGTACGAGATTGATGCATTTACCGTGATGCAATTACAGCAGTGCATTTACAGAGATGCATTTTCAGCATTCATTCATCATCGTTAGTAACTGCCTGGTCAGAACTGTTGTGGTTTACTTTAGGTTGATTGTTTGTTTAGACAAACAGAACCAGCTAAATTCATATAGAAATGTCATAATCAGGTATAAACAAACAAACAAATAAACAAAACAATCCTGTGTATTTTCCTGTTCAAACCAAAACTACTTCAGATTTAAATCCAAATACAGCTACAGAAACGAATATTTGGATCACTAAATAGATACAGATATAGATATTAATTTTTGCATCACTAAACAGTTACAGATAGAGATAAATATGCAAATAGTGGCACTGTGTTATACCCACACCCCACACCCCTACCCAAATGCTTGACAAAACTGTGTAGGCCATGACTGGGATTTTCAAAACAAACACTATTCAAACTCCTTTTTGAAATGTCCTATACAAATGTCTAAATATACATCACCGCAGGAAACATTTTTAGCCTTTATGTTATGCCAGCGTAAACATTATTTTATGTGGTGAACTTAATTAGAGCTTACTTTTCATTTGTCCTCCTTCAGGAGCGTTTATGATTCCGTTCCTGATCCTGCTGGTGTTTGAGGGAGTTCCTCTTCTTCACCTAGAGTTCGCTATTGGCCAGCGCCTGAGGAAAGGCAGTGTAGGGGTCTGGAGGACCATTAGCCCTTACATGACAGGAGTAGGTGAGTTGAAATCCATTACCCCCAACTAACCTGATTCTACTAGGGGGAAAAATTATTTGCAGTGGCAGTAAACACCACTGTAAGTAACTGTAGAACTAAATCCTTAAATCTTTGTCTTGTTACGTTCTCCACTGCTGTTCAAATGTTGGAATGATAAATGTTGTACATCATGAACTTCTTCCCACAGGAATTGCATCCATGTGTGTGTCCTTGTTGGTCAGCCTCTACTACAACACTATAATTGCCTGGGTCATGTGGTACTTCTTTAACTCGTTCCAGGAGCCACTACCTTGGAGCCAGTGCCCCATCAATGCAAACAGAACAGGTATCACAGCCACTAGCCACAGGACATGCCTGTTATTAGAGCAAGAATCAATTTCAGTGTGCATGCATGGATATGGAATTCATAAAATGAAGTGTTCTTCAAAATGTTACAGTAGGCTCATCTTAAATCCATATATATATCTTAAATATATATCTTAATATATATATATTATTTGTATAGCGCTTTGAACAATGGATATTGTCACAAAGCAGCTTTACAGAAATATATCAATTTCAGATATAAATTTTAAATGTATAAAGTATCCCTAATGAGCAAGCCAGATAGAGACTCCCTACAGTGGGCCTAAAACAGAACCTTGCAGAACACCAAACTTTCTCTTAGTATGCATAGAGAAGTCACCATTTACATCTACAAACTGATAATAATCAGACAAATAAGACCTGAACCAAAAGAGGGCCATTCCCTTAACTCCAACAACATCTTCTAGTACATCAAGGAAAATAGTATGATCAGTGACCGATCCTGACTGATACATTTCATGAACGTTATTCCTATGTAGGTAACAGCATAACTGCTGTGCTACAACCTTTTCTTGGATCTTGGCGATAATGGGGAGGTTTGATATTGGCCTATAGTTAGACTGGTCAGGGTTTTTTTTTTTAAATCAGGGGATTGATAAATGTTAGTTTAAAAGATGTAAGTACATAGTCAGCACTAAGGGAATAATTTATTATTTATAGAGGAGGTTTGATTGCTTCGGGTATTATCTATTTGAAGAAACGTGTAGTTAAATGATCCAGTGCACAAATCGATGATTTTGATGAGGAAATTAGTGAAATTAGTTCAGTCTCTCCAAGAGGAGTAAAACATTCTAATCCCTCATCAGATATAGTAATATTGTTGTCTACAGGGATAGTAATCAAATTGTCTGGCAATAAATTTATATTTTGCCACTGAAAACAAGCCATTGAAACTACATATTGATGGTGTGCATATTTCTCTGGTGGTCTTTTTGCTCGTTGTATTTGCCACAGTATTAAACAAGAATCTATGATTATCTTTATTAGGGTGGAGAGATATGCTGATCTAGCAGTACTAAAAGATTTCCTATAGTTCAGGAGGCTCTCGTTCCATTCAGTCTGAAATACTACCAATTTTATTTGACGCCATTTACATTATTTTTTCAAGTGGTCTTTTTAATATTATTTTTTCTTTTAAGTGGAGCTACATTATCTAGATTCACTTAGACAAATTCACTTACTGTAAACATGGCTTCATTGACAGGTCTGGTGTCAGAATGTGAGAGGAGCTCCCCTGTGGATTATTTCTGGTACAGGAAGACCCTGGACACAACTACATCCATAGACGATACCGGAGGACTGCATTGGTGGATGGTGCTGTGTCTAATTTCAGCCTGGGCCGTACTCTATGTCTGCTGTGTCCGTGGAATTGAGACCACTGGCAAGGTATAATCTTTCTTGCATAACATATTAAACCACAGGGTGAGCAGATAAGTGCTGGTCAAAAGCTTGGGGAAGAACATTTGTGCCAGGGTAGAGCTGGTTATAGTGGTTGTGATTACATTTCTTTTTAAATGTCTGTCCTTGTTATGTACACTAGGTCTAGGAATCCTGTCTGTATTTTCCAGATTCTTTATCATTGATTCTCCCAGCTGCCAGCTTGGTCTGTGTTAACAGCTTGTAGCTTGAGCTAAACCTTATAATTTGATTGAAGTAAAATCGAAAGGTAACGGCTGCAAATTAAAGGCCTTTATCTAAAAGGTACACATACTTCATATTACATAAGAGCAGATATCAACTGTATCAGTAGTTTTATAAATAGTACTGATACAGTGGTATAAAAGGTAAGTGCTTTAGTCTAGTCATAAGAAAAAGGTCTGTGAGAACATTTAGGAGATCTTATCATATTTTAGCTAGCTTAGTCTTTTTAAGTATAAACACACATTAAAGTGTGTATCACATACACTATGTACATGTAGAACAAAATGCGATGTGTTACTAAGTACGTTATATGGAACAACATATAATGGAGAATTTATACTACTGCATACTATAAAATTTTGCAAGAATAGTCCTAAGTCCTAAGAATAAGGACTCATAAAGATTTACTACATATTTTTTTTTCATAGGTTTATAGCAGTATAAATAGAGACTGGTAGACTGTATGGATAAATTCAAATACATGTAATAAAGTTGCATATAATAAAGTTATGACGAATAAATGTTTATTGCATAATTAACAGCGACAATTGCTTTCCTCCATTTAAATGTCATTCATGTCATTAAAACAAATCCGAATTGATTTATATTGCTTTGCATACATGCTATTCTTCCAAATGTTCCAAATGTAGGGTTCTAGCAGTGAATTGTATCCCTCAGAGGTGATTAGCATATTTCATAATGAATCAGCATTATGCTGCATCTAATGTTACTGGAAATTAAACAGGAATTAAACAGGAATTTATATCTCCTTTCAAGGCAGTATATGTGACCTCCACATTACCCTATGTGGTTCTCACGATTTTCCTAATCAGAGGACTGACTCTGAAAGGTTCCGTCGAGGGAATAAAATTTCTTTTTACACCAGATGTAAGTATAAATTCACAGAAAATTACAGTCTTTTACAGTTTACCTTTACAAAACTGAAGGGCAATTCAATGTATATTGCAATCATCATGATTTACTACATTGCTACATATTGTAGTCATGTATACATATGGAAAATCTGTGTGTGCATGTTTGTGTGTGTGTGTGTGTGTGTGTGTGTGTGTGTGTGTAGCTCAATGAATTAGCAAACCCAGCGACCTGGTTGGATGCAGGCGCTCAAGTATTCTATTCCTTCTCTCTGGCATTTGGTGGCCTCATCTCATTCTCCAGCTACAACTCAGTACAGTAAGTCCATAAGTGATAACAAGTGAGCAGTTAGTAGTGATGTATTAATGGTAGATTAATGGCAACTGCTGAAACATATTTTAAATGTTAATTACTCTCTAGTATTGTGTCCTAAGCTACATATGTCCTTCTTTCAGTAACAACTGTGAGCAGGATGCTGTGATCATCTCCCTCATCAATGCCTTCACCTCAATCTTTGCTGCCACTGTAATCTACACCATCATTGGTTTCAGAGCCACGGAGAGATTTGACGACTGTTTGGCAACGTATGTACTTGTGATTTTTTCTTAACAGCGGACATCTGTATCTGGAAAAGAAGTTATCTAAGTATGTGCTCTGCATCTGTCTTGCAGAAACATTATGACATTGCTAAACACCTTTAACCTGCCAGAAGCAAACATCACTGAAAGTACCTACAATCAAGCTTTAAATGAGCTTAACACCACATACCCTGATGTCATTCAAAATCTAAATCTTCAGACCTGCAACCTGAACACATTCCTCAGTGAGGTAGAGTCATCTTTTCTCTCAAAAACATTTAGAATTTTATATCTCAAGTTTGAGATCCTAATTTGTCCCTCACTAACTGTAAAGGCTTAATGAAAAGAATTGAAACGTTCCATGCTTTGCTTCTTTGGTTAAACAGGGTGTTGAGGGAACAGGCCTGGCATTTATAGTCTTCACTGAGGCCATCACCAAGATGCCCTTGTCTCCACTGTGGTCCGTCCTTTTCTTTGTCATGCTCTTCTGCCTCGGCCTGTCATCCATGTTTGGAAACATTGAAGGAGTCCTGGTGCCTTTACAGGACTTAAAGGTCTTCCCCAAACACTGGCCAAAAGAACTTATCTCAGGTACAATACTCAGAGAGAGATCATCAGCCAGCATTTTTGGCACACATTACAATTCTAAGATTCTTATTGTATTTTTTTTTTTTTAATGTTATTAAAGTAACTCATTTGACTGTTTTTTTTTAATTATTATTATTTCAGGATTGACCTGTCTGCTGTGTTGCTGTATTGCATTAATATTTGTCCAAGGGTCAGGGAATTACTGGCTGGCGCTCTTTGACAATTTTGCAGGGTCCATCCCTCTACTCATTATTGCCTTCTGTGAGATGGTTGGAGTGGTGTATGTTTATGGAATAGATAGGTACGTAAGTGAATGTCACTGATTTTCTTTTACAAAAACCATTCTTCCATGTCTTTCTTGGACTCCACTGTTCCATACCCTATCATCTTTCATGTCTTGTTATAATAGCTATTATAATACTTATTATTTGTGGCTGTGGGGTACTCAGATAGAAAGAGTGGTGTGGGAAAATTACAGCATACATTGGTTAACAAAAAATAATCTAAATTGCTGCATACTGGAGTGATGTCAAATCCAAGACCATGTGCTCTCCAACAGGTTCAACGAAGATCTGGTCTTCATGATTGGGCATAAGCCCAATATCTTCTGGCAGGCCACATGGAGAGTTATCAGTCCCCTCATCATGCTGTTCATCTTACTCTTCTACCTTGTTACCACCGTCTCCAAGGAGCTCTTTTATATCGCCTGGGACCCTGAATCGGTAAGGTTACTCATGAGGCTACATGTGCTAAGAGCTTAAAGTGTAGCTTCATCCAAGTTAATAAGCTTTTGTAAGCTAAATTTCCATATGAGCTCATTCCATGAGTGGTTGTAGTGAACATTACCTGCATTTATATTTAGTCATTTAGCAGACACTCTTTTTAGGAGTGACTTACGTCCGTGATCCATACGTCTCTTCTGGTCAGGGAGAAATGTTTCATACACAGCAGTTAGCCTGACAATCTCTGCTCATCTGTTTGTATTACAGCCAAAATTTCCTACTTTGGAGCAGAAGCCCTACCCACCATGGATCTATGTAATAATCTTCATATTGGCTGGGATTCCTAGCCTTGCTGTACCTGGTGCTGCCATTATCAGGGCTATACGGAAGCGCTGTTGTTAAATTGATGCTGGTATCAAAGCACATTTCTTAATTCAGTAAGAAAGTTTTATAAATGTGCCAGGGTGATTTATTATTATTATTATTATTATTATTATTATTATTATTGTGATTGGTCATTTGATAATTGGTTTTAATTCTTTAAGTCACCATTTTAAAGGATATGTTTTCTTACATTTCTGACCATAGTTATTGATGATTATAAGCAATACACCACCTGCTGGTTTTAGGAAATAACAATTATACTTAATAACTGTATCAATACAGTGGATGTCAAATTGTGTTCGAAATTTTCAAATGAACTTAGGAATTTGTGACAACTTATTAGTTTGTGATATCATATATACTAGAGAACCTTATTTATTTTTTACCAAATATTTTCACTGTATTATAGTATTTCCATTATATGGCAACTGTAGGTTTGTTAATGGAAATGTTGAGTTATTTTATGTAATTAACCAATACTTGTTCAAAGCACTTTACATGTTTTCCTGTTTTTCTCTTTTTTTAAAATAAATGTTAACCAAAATCTTAACCAAAATCTTTTTTTGGGGATATTTTTATGGTTATGAGTAATCAATTTAGAGCAAAGTAATACAGTAACCCTGTCTGTAACTGTTGGAGAAAACCCATAGTTAACATCCTTCAATTTTGAAGTCATGGCAATGAGTAACCAGTTAACCTGTAGATTAGATGATCCATGCAACCACAGCTTGCTTAAATAAGCAACTGAGTAGGAGTGTTTGCCACTATAACTGTCTGGGTTTCCTGGCATATCTCACTACCACTGGAAATGTGCCAGATAAAAGAAGTACTCTGCAGCATAATGTGGGATTGAACAAGAGTGCCATAGCTCCTCCCCTTCTTCTGAGGAGAAAAAAAAACCCAATAAAGTGTCGAGGTAAAAAGAAGTGAGAACCCCCTGAAGAGGAAATGACAGTCAGATCTGACTTGTAGCTAACAAGTCAGCTGCAAAGTAAATCAAAGGATGGATGGAGCTCAGAGCACCAAAGACATTGAGCTGAGCCACACTCAAGAGGAAGCCACTAAGACTGATGAACGCCCTAAATGGGACAATAAGATTCAGTACCTATTGACATGCATTGGATTTGCTGTTGGCTTGGGGAATGTATGGAGGTTCCCTTATTTGTGTCAAGTATATGGAGGAGGTAAGAGACTTTGGCAATGTATTATGTGCAGAACAGGATTCAATTTAATTATAAGGGTTTTTTTTTTCTTTTCTTGTTGTGTTGTGTACTGCTTTATTTTTCTCTAGAACATGCATGTTAGTTGGTTTCTAATACTTTGAACTCCTACCTAAACTAAGAGGTCAGGTTTTGATCTATCAGACCGAATTTCAATTCATTCAATTTTCTTCCTATTTAAGGTCTTTAAATGATACTTCCATCCATACAACTTGTAAATATAAATATAAATATTTATAAATATGTCAACTTCTCAGTGTTCACATAGCTTTTGAATCTCAGTGTTCTGCATTCAAAAGCTATGTGGCTCCAATGAATAGCCAAATTATTATTGTACACATTGAAATAATGAGCCTAATAATCAAATAACTGGAATATGTGGAATATGTTCATAAAATAAACTTGTACTATAAAGATCCTAGGCTGCAAAAAAGTTTGAGAACCCTTGTGTTACAATAACAGCAAAACATTTATCCATGCACATAACCATGAAAGCAACTGGCACTTGAAAAACTGGAACCAATGTTTTCAAATATCGATATAATCCATTTTTCTGATGATCTGTATTTAAAAAAAGATTCAATCAAATTATATAAAGTTATATAAAAACAGATGTGTAAATGTGTTTTTTTGTCATAGATCCACATACACTGAGAGCATCATGCTATGAAACAAACACCATGCCATTTCAATGTCACATATAAGACAATAAGTTCATCCTGAGCGCATAGTCTGCTATGAAGTACACCAGTGATGTTGTGTTAGGTTGAGAGGAAATTGTGGTTTAGTGAGTGCCGATGAATCAGCTACTAAAGTTACAAAAACATGTAGCAGACATTTTGTACTTGCTTCTGAGAGGCTGATGATGAAAGGCTTCCATCATTTCATTTAAAGGAAAACAAAACCTTAACAAACAGTCAAATTACATAAAAAGGAATGGAATAAAAATAAAGTTTATTTATAAACATTATTTTCAAGTTCTGTTGGAGATGTTTAAAGAAATACCCAATTCAGAGAATTAATAAAGTACTTAAATACAAATTGAATTTGATAGCAACTCCATATATTATGTTGTTTGCTTCATGAATAACACTGTTAACGTGCTTGTGACATCATTGTGCATGAATTTTATATATATATATAAAAAAAAAAGCTAAAAGAGAATTCAAATCAACTTTAATGTTGCCACATACACACACACACACCTACACACATACACACACAC
The DNA here is from genome assembly GCA_012411365.1 of Ameiurus melas. NCBI lineage: Eukaryota > Metazoa > Chordata > Actinopteri > Siluriformes > Ictaluridae > Ameiurus > Ameiurus melas. The sequence goes on along the minus strand of CM022757.1, from coordinate 31,525,918 downwards.
ACACACACACACACACACACACTCACACACTCACACACATACTCTATTTATACTCTGTTTATTAGTGCAGAACGGTGGGGGGAAACCCAACACGCATACAACACACAAACCTCTGGGGTATTTTTTTCTTTTTTTTCTTCAGTATACTTTTCAGCATACAAAAGACATTATCAGAACCTTTTATATAAAGTGATATGGCTCTAATGCATGTGCTGTTTGCACTTTCAGGATCTTTCATATGGATTAACAGCTTTTTGTCAAGAGTAAATATAAGTGTACCTAGGTACATATAATATCCAGGTTCACACGCTACAGTGTACAGTACATTATGAAGTAACAAAACATTCAGTACTTAATCCATTAATACTGTAGTATGCTGCATTTATTATACTGAAGTCAAATCATTGAAATGGTACAGATGATCTGAGATGAAATTTGGTTGTCTATAAGGTCAAGTTATCGTCTTGAAATGAGTGCAGCCTTTAAATGGAAAACGCTCTCATTCTAATGTTTTACACCACCAAGAGTTAAAGATAACTCAGTAAGATGACAGGTTATCAGAATTCATGAGAACTTCCAAGAACAAAACTGTACCATTCTTTACAACACATATGGTGTGCTTAGTGGGATGATAACAAGGATAACACAATAGAAAATGTCTAAGTTAGCATAATAGTCTAATCTTAATTGCTTCTCTAAGACTGTTTGTCATCTTTTGATGTGCTAATATTTCTAGAAGTATACTAATGTATCATGTTTGTATTTAGGTGCATTTCTTATCCCGTACTTCATAGCGCTGGTTTTTGAGGGGCTTCCGCTGCTTTATATGGAGCTAGCTATTGGTCAGAGGCTCCGCATGGGCAGCATAGGAGTCTGGAACTCAATCTCACCTTACCTAGGAGGAGTAGGTGGGTATGGAAGGACTATTTGCATAATGGTTATGTACATACAGTATTAGCAACTGATTTGTAGTACATCTTTGGTGGTAGTATGTTGCATTCAGCAGTGATACACTATGGTTTGTGTAATCACTTCTATGTAATGGTGCTGGAGTTCCTTGGTTTGTTAACTGTAGTGAAATCATCCCTATACTGTTGTAGTACTCATTGGACAACCTATTTCTTCTGTGTGTCTGTGTGTGTGTGTGCAGGTGTGGCCTCTATGACTGTGTCATTTTTGGTTGGTTTGTTTTATAACACTATACTCGCCTGGGTTCTATGGTATTTCTTCCATTCATTCCAAAACCCACTGCCATGGCAGTCATGCCCAGTCAACGCCAATCACACAGGTAAGACAAACAGTATGACATCAGTTCATTACGGCAAGCCAGACATTTTTCATGTGGTACACCGGTGGTTCTGAAAGTGAGTCTGTACCGCACAGAGCCTGGGATTTTTCATTTTTGTTTACATCTGTGTTATTATATCAAAGTTATTATAATTATTATTAAACTCTTATAGACATTAACCTGTTTTACAGGCAACTTCAATTGGATAGGTTTAAACCAAACCTCATTATAAATAATGTCAAGTTGGAAATTTCCAAAGCAAAAATCTCTGTGGCTCCTCTGAATAGCCAAAATAATATTGCACACAATTAAAATAATTTGAATACTTGGATTATGTTCATAAAATAAATTTGTTTTGAGAGGGTTCCTGGTTGCAACAAAAAACAAGGGCAAAACATTTACCCATACATATTGTTTAAAGTAACTAGAGCTAATGGTTTCAGTAACATATACCATAACCCATTTTGTTAAGGATACATAAACGGTATGGCCAAAAGTTTGTGGACGCCTGGGCATCACACCCATATGTGGGTCTTCCCTTAACTGTTGCGACAAGCAAACAATTGTATAGAATGTATTTGGATGCTGTAGAATTAAGAGTTCCCTTCACTGAAACTAACTCAAACATGTTCCAGCATGACAATGCTCCTGTACACATAACAAAGATCCATAAAGATATGGTTTGCCAAGGTTGGAGTGGAAGAACCTGAGTGGCCTGCACAGAGGCCTGATCTCAACCCCACTAAACACCTTTGGGATGAATTTGGTTGTCAACTGTACCCCAGGCCTAATCACCAGTGTCTGACCACATTAATGCTCTTGTGGTTGAATGAGTACAAACTCCCACAGTTATGCTCCAGAATCTAGTGGAAAGCCCTCTCAGATGAGGGGAGGTTATTATAACAGCAAAGAGGGGATCAACTTTGTGTTAATGGGTCAGAGGTTTGATAGCCAGGTGTCCACATACATTTGGCCAAATTGTGTATGTAAAATATTGGTAAAATTTTATATAAAATGATTATTGCTAACAACCTTTCACTTCCACTCTTGAAAGAATTTCTGACATTGTGTTCAGAGAAAATAAGACAAACAAGAGCCTCTTCAAGAGGTGAATGTGAAGTGCAAAATAGAGCTACAGAGTTTGATCGTTCAGTTTTCTCTATAAGAGCAGCCAATATTTGGAACAAGCTACCAACTAACATTAGACAATGCCCCATATTTGCACAAGTCCCAACTGAAAATATGGCTGAAGACAAGCCAAATATGTGATCATTGAACACATTTCATCCATTATATATTAATGAACATTTTCTAATTTGGTAGTCTTTCTTATATAATGTATTTTAGATATGTAATGGTATTTATCACAGCATAACTCTCCTGTAGTTGTATTATTCGCAATGTACTCTCAATTTTAGGCATGATGTTTGGCTCATGATTCATATTTTATATTTCAGTTTTGTTATTTATTGAATAATGCATTAATGACGCTATGTGTAATTTAAGTTTATGGTGATTCTTTTTCATTTATATACTTCCTGCTCAGGGACTTTGAAGCTAATTCTGGGGTAGGCATGGACTGTTTTATTGTCCCTGTTAAATAAACAATAAAATAAAATAAAAATAAAATAAATTAATACTGGGAAAGATATAGGAATATAGGAATTTGTAAAAGAAAATTTGAGAAAAAAGAATTATTAAAGGATATATTATAAATATTATATTTAAAAATATATATATTTTTAAGTGGAAAGTACAATACAATAATATGTTGTTTTGATTAAAAACACGCTTTTTCCACAATATTGAGACAATAAATAAAACTAAAAAGTCTAAAAACACTTCATAGTGTTCAGTTTAAGTTATTTAGATAAGTAGATTGTATAAGTTTCTTGTGAATTAACTTCACTCACTACTGTCCAGTCATACCTCATTCAACTCAAACATCTCATTTCATCACCACTTTCTCATAATAATCACAGTGCTATATCAGCGTCTCGTTAGGCTTCATAAATGCTTCATGTTCTTGCAGGGTATGTGGAGGAATGTGAGAAGAGCACTCCAGTGAACTACTTTTGGTACAGAGAGACACTGAATATCACTCCAGACATTTCAATTAGTGGGAACCTTCAGTGGTGGCTGGTGGTGTGTCTGGCTTCAGCTTGGTGTATTGTTTATATCTGCTTCATTCGGGGCATCGAGACCATCGGCAAGGTCGGGACCTTCCTTACAGTCCATCTTACTCATATTATCAAATTAAACATTTATTTATTCACGCCTCAGACCATTAACATTAAATTAATCTGTCACTCTGGGTACAGGCGGTATATGTCACAGCTACCTTCCCATATCTTGTGCTCACCATCTTTCTGATTCGGGCATTGACTCTGCCAGGAGCCACTATTGGATTGCGCCATCTCTTCACACCAAACGTAAATTGTGCTTTTTTCACAGCTGCCATGCACTTACTGTGTTTGTTTGCTAAGTGCTAACTTGCTATAAAATGAGGGGCCTACTGGAGCTAGTTAGTGCTAGGTAAATTAACCTAGAACTTACTACTTATGTAACTAGACAGTCTAAATTTAATTGCGGTCTAATTGTCATCTAACAGTTTAAAAACTAAAGCAGTACATTTACAAATTTGATTGGTGCTTTTATCAATTCATTTATCCAAAGCAACTTACAATAAAGCAAAGGAGGTGAGGGTTGTGGTCCTTGCTGGTACTGATACTGGGGAACTGATACTTGGGGTGGTGGTATTCAACCTTCTGACCAGTAGTCCAGAGCCATAACTACTGAGCCACCACCAATATCATGGCACGATTTATGACATTTCTAGATGCATTCCAAATGTTTAACTTAAAAAAAAAGTTTAAAAAAGTAGGGAAGAGAAATTAATTCCTGTGAAAGTGCATTATAACCACATCTGCTACAGTGAAATGTTTGATGGAAATTATGTAGGTTTCTGACCTTTCAGTGCTTTCTCTTCTGACAGTGGGAAACACTGAAAAACCCAACAGTGTGGTTGGATGCAGCAACCCAGATATTCTTCTCTCTGTCACTTGCATTTGGAGGCCTCATTGCATTTTCCAGCTATAACCCACAAAAGTAAGCTATTGTATCAAGCAGGAAAGTATGCGATTTACTGTCAAGCCAACAACAAATGCTTACATCATTTATTACCTATGCATTGTAATGGTGTCATATACTTCATGTCATTGTAATACAACACAATGGCAGATATTCTTATCTGCAGAGGCAAAAATGTACAGAAAATATGATAATCTGTGGATCTAAATAAAGAATTTATAGCCTAAAACGGGCATTCAATCATTTTCCAGTGCATTGCAAAGCTAAAAATACTGGAAAATCTAATAGTAAAATAACAGTAACAACATATTCTTAGCAAGTAAAATTAAATAAATTCAATTAATTTCCCCCCCAGAAACAACTGTGAGCGAGATGCTCTTATTGTTGGATGCATCAACAGTGCTACCTCAATCTATGCCTCGATTCCCATTTTTTCCATCCTGGGATTTAAAGCACTGTCAAGCTATAATGACTGTGTAAACAGGTAAGCACTGCACTAAGTGATCTAGGAAAAAGTGACAGAGAATGTAGTGGCTATATATTTGCTTGTTTCTTGTTTTCACAGTAATATCTTGGAATTGACAAATGCTTTTAATATTCCGGATATGAATATAACAGAGGAAAATTATGCGGCACAGTTGACATATCTTAATGCGACACATCCAGACGAGGTGCAGAAACTTAATCTGAAGACATGCAATCTCCAAACATTGCTTGATCAGGTATCATTACACACATAATAATTATGGGTTTATCAGCAATATATGTGTGTGTGTGTGTGTGTGTGTATATATATATATATATATATATATATATATATATATATATATATATATATATATATATATATATATATATATTTTTTTGTGGTATAATAACTGTGGTATAATAACTTTTCTAAAAAGTTTCCTAAAACAAAAACTTCTACTTCCCAGGCCTGCTCTTTAAACCGTTATCTAAATACTTAATTTATTTTGGAAATGCTCTTTAATTTAATACAGTGCATTAATGACTTCATGCCAAAGGCGCACGGTGGCTTAGTGGTTAGCACGTTCACCTCACACCTCCAGGGTTGGGCCCTGCGTGTGTCCGGAGTTTGCATGTTCTCCCGGGGGTCTCCGCCTTGTACCCTAGTTTCCTTCACCAGTCCAAACACATGCATGGTAGGCTGAGTGGCATGTCTAAAGTGTCCATAGTGTATGGATGGGTGTGTAAATGTATATGTGATTGTGCCCTGCGATGGACTGGCATCCCTTGGACTGTACCCTGCCTTGTAGCCGATGCTTCCTGGAATAGGCTCCAGGTAGATTCCAGGTTTCCTGTGAACCTGAAAAGGATAAACTGTAGAGAAGATGTATGGATGGAGTTCATGCCATAAAGTTAAAAAATAAATAAATAACAGTACCGCTTACCTTTATTGACTGCTACACACTCAGTAGAACTTCACTTGCTGTGATAAATGTGCTTTCAGTTCTTTAAGTTTTGTCAAGGTGTCTTTCTGTTTGTTGTCCCTCAGAGTGCCTCAGGCACAGGCTTAGCTTTCATTGTGTTCACTGAGGCAGTAATAAAGATGCCAGGGTCCCAGGTCTGGGCTGTGCTCTTCTTCATTATGCTCTTCAGTCTTGGGCTTTCGTCAATGTTTGGAAATCTGGAGGGGCTCTTGACCCCTCTGCTGGACCTGCACCTGGTGCCGAAGTGCATTCCTAAGGAGATTTTTACAGGTAAATAGAGAGACTGGGACAACACAAAGTGGACAATCATTTGACCTCTCAAACTATGTTATGAAAAGTTCTAAATGGGTAAAATTAGGATAATGGTGGGTTAGGGTAATCATGTAGCTTTCCTTTCAACATCATTAGTAAATCCACAAAAATTGCTTTAGTGTTTTAGTTCTGTATGAGATCAGGTCTTTTTTACCAACTGAATTGTCTTTTTCTCCATAGGGCTGATGTGTCTGGTTTCCTTTACTATGGCACTCATATTCACTATGGGATCTGGAAACTACTGGCTGGCCATCTTCAATAACTATGTAGGTTCCTTGCCTCTGCTGGTCATCGCCTTTTTCGAGATCACGTCCGTGATCTACATCTACGGTGCCAACAGGTGCTTGTTAACTTGTTAATGGAATGTACTGTAGGGCCCAACGTGAGTCCAGTTCTAAGATGTGGTTTTATTCCTTACATATGAATATCATGCATGTAACACATTTTGTGAAATTATGTCTTGAGCAAGACTTCATACATTACATTTTTCACTACTACATGCAACAAAAAATGCCAATATTGACTGTAATGTCTAACACATAAAGAGCTGTACTAGCCAAGATCAAGAGACAATAAATATAACATTACAATAGCCTTTTGAGGGTGTATACTGTATACACATGCTAATATTTTAATGACTTGACAAACAGGTAAATCGTGAGATATATTTAATTCCATTCAATAATATTTTTTTTTTTTATAAATGATATTAATTGATTCTATAGAAACCACTCTTGGTAGCAGATTCAGATTCTGTACGCCACTGTATGAAATTAAGCTGTATGGAATAAGCTGTACTAGGTTATCCGCTGTTGTGGTATAGGACACTCGTTATTCCACAGACCATCAGTTTTATACCATGATTCCACCCTCTCAGATTCAGTGATGATATAGAGTGGATGACAGGACGCAGACCCAACCTGTACTGGCAAGCTACATGGAGGGTGATCAGTCCCTTGATGCTGCTGGTGGTCTTCCTGGCTTATGTAGTGGACCAGGCACAACATAAACCCAGCTATGAAGCATGGAACCCAGATTACGTAAGAACCACAAACACTGGTATAACTCTTAATACAGGGCTAATATGTTAGGTCTATAGTTACACCTATGACCAAGGACTGTGACATTAACTATTAAAGAGATCAATTATATGCTACATATGATACAAATAATCAGATGTTTTTCTATCACTCCCAGGTGAATTTCCCTGCTCCAGAAATTCGGACATATCCAGGCTGGGTCTATGCAATTTGTATTCTCCTTACCACTGTTCCCTGTTTATTTATTCCGCTTTGGGCACTCTATCAGTTTATAAAATTTTTACGTAAATGCCTGGCAGACAGACAAGCAAATAGATTTTATGATAATGAGGGGTATGCAGTGGAAACATAAGTAAGGTCATTTTATATAAGTATGCACATTATTTCTTCCTGAAGTAAAACTTACCTGTTAAGGAAACTAAATGTCACCTGTATGTTTTGCATACTAACTTCATAAAGATTATGTTGGCATCAATATACTGTTATCATATTTACTTAATCTATTGATTTTAAAACTGGCATATACTTGACATTACTAAAGTAATGTAAATGGACTGCTCTCCATAAGAGAATATTTTTAATTTTCACAATTAACAATAATTCACTAGTTTCTGTGCAATAAATAATAAAATATACAATAAACTGTATGTTTTATGATTTAAACAAAATTATTTGGGTTTTGTTTAGTCTTCAATCTATCAGCATTCTGATCTATTTTTCAAATATTTGAAAGTTTATAATGTTTATATGTATGTTTGTATAACACAGTGAGGGCTTTCTTTAAAAGAGTAATAAAATATTTGGTCACTAAATAAATATGTCCTGGTTTATTTCCTAGTCTGATAAGATGGATCTGTTTGTTTTGGTTATAATACAAGCTATGATTGCTATGATACAAGGAAAATGTAGTCCATAAATGGTAGAATTAGTTCAAATCAATTAGATTTTCTCACAACAACTTTAATACATCAGTCTGAGCATCATTCACTTTATTGAAACCATTTTAATCTGGAGGTGAGAATAAACTTCTTAAAGAATTAAAACCTTTAAAACATCTCATTTTGGTTACATATATAATAATGAATGAAATCATTGATTCAGGTCAGAGAGAAAAAAACAGGATGTGGGATATCTGATCAAGATTACTGATCTATCCCTAGTACATGTTTTTGATGTTGTGAATAACAGTTTATGGAAACACATTTACCGTGTTCCTGATCATTTAGACAAGATGTTTCATTAGTTTGTAAAACAGTAGAGCTGTATCGTTACACGCTCTGTGTTATCTATTAGTCTTTGTCAAAGAGAGATTAGAACAAGAGCCATGAGTTTAACTTAAATTAATGATAAGTCATAGCAGACAATCACTAGTTTAAGTAATTATATTCAAAGCTTTTGCTGAAGAGTTACACAAAATTAATTTATAAAATATAAATGAGTTTCACAATCTTTCCCAGTGTGTGTGTGAGAGAGGGAGAGTCTCCCAAATGAGAGACTTATTCAGAGAAACAAAAACAAAACAGTTTATTACAAAAACAGTTGAGTTGAATGTGCAGTGCTCTAAGGCACCTAGCAAACCTGTAAGGAATCATAATCTGAAAGATGTGAGCCAAAAAATGTTAGTTTGTACAAATGCTAATTGGTAACATTAAAGACCATTTTACGTTTACATTTGCATTTATGACATTTGGTAGACGCCCCTATCCAGAGCGACTTACAGATTTAAAGCTTTAAAAGTGCTTCAGTGCTTTAAAGCTGCTATCAATAAAAACATCCTGATACTAGTTGACTAGGTCATGGACTAAGTACACGATCAGTTTAAAAATTCTGTTGTGTAGGTAATATAGCAAGAAAAGCACACAGACAACACTAGAGGTAAGTGGGTGCTGTGTAAGTGGGGTCTTTTTTTTGGCTTTGTAGGTAAGCATCAGTTATTTAAATCTTATGTAGGCAGCTACAGGAAGCCAGCGGAGGGAATACAGCAATGGGGTGCCGTGGGAGAACCAGTTGAAAACCAGTCACACAGCTGCATTCTGGATCGGTTGCAGAGGTTGAATGGAGCTCAGGGGCAGACCTGCCTGGAGCAAGCTGCAGTAGTCCAGTCTGGAAATGACAAGAGATTGAACAATCACCCAAGTAGCCTGTGTGGATAGAAATGGACAAATCCTTCTCATATTGTTAAGGAGAACTTGACATGAGCATGTCAGATTAGCAATGTGAGCAGATCATTTTAAATATAAGTGCTTGCACAAGACAATTTTTTAACTTAAGTGCACAAACATAAAAAAACTTAATTGAAAAAAAAAACTACAGTAATTATAAATCAAGGCAATAGTTGCAAGGTAAAAGCAGAGAAAATCAAGCATTTTTACAGATACAGCCTGAAGATGAAGGTCACTAGATCTCTATGGAAGGAATAGACACAAGGTGACTCTCATTCCACCACTTGTTTGTAATGCTCGGGGGTCGTCAGTGACATTGTCCCTTCTGGTGGTCACATGCTCTGGAATATGCTGCCTTTGTCAGGCCGTATGCCGTGTTTTGCTTTTCTGGCACTTTCATACAATGATGTCCTCATACACTGTTATGTGAGCAGTCCTACTCTGACTGCAAATTCAGGTCTGTGGTCATGTCCCTGTAAGAGAAACACATGGCAAAGACACTACAATCTTGACACAGGACTTGGATATAAAGCAGGAACAAGCCAGAGCACTTCCGTATTCAAAAGGTGACTTGTGTTGGCTTCAGGGATTGATCCTTGGCTTTTGATGCTCGAGGTAAATGAGTATATATAATATTCCAGATATTTTAGATCTGGAAGCTGGATTATTTATTTATTTGGTAAAGTTGTACATTAAGGTGTGCTTAACTAATATTATTTAATGCAATGGTTAACATTAACAAATGTTAAAATGAGCATTATAAACTGTATGTAATGTTAACAACGTAAAAACGCACGATAATACATATATTCAGTGACATTTGTTTAAATGTTACACGTAATACACCTCCATCGAATAACATTTATAATATGTACATTTGTAATATTCAATGTATTCAACGAAAACAAAAAAGTGCAAACAAAATGAGCAAAAAGTAAATTACAGGATGTTACTAAAATTTGATTACACAGTAAACTCTGGACTCTAAGTTTAAATATTGGTTATGTACTTTGTCAGTTAACAACTGCAAACATGTTCATTAAGGTGTTGCTATTGTGGCCAATGTTACTCATTGACTTGTGTAGATTTTGTTTTAAAGAAAAAACAAATTAATACGTTACTTTCTTAGTGTTGTGGTGTAATAATGGTCAATATAATGGCTTGTAATGTCAGTCAAGGGAACCTCTAAAGCATTACCAATTAATTTGAACTATTTTGGCTGTTTGATTGGCTGTTTAACTGTGAAAACCAGAGAAATCCAGAACGTTATGAATAAAATTGTCATGGGAAGTTTAAACATATTGAATTAAATTATAACCCAATATATCAGAACAGTTATATAATGTAGTCTTATACTTCACAACTTATACTTATACTATTTACACTAAGTCAAAAGTCTACACACACACACACACACACACACACACACATACATTTTTCACACACATTTACACACTTTATATATATATATATATATATATATATATATATATATATATATATATATATATATATATATATATATATATATATATATATATATGTAAATATATACTATGTAAATATATACTTAAATGTAATCTATTGTATCTATTGTATTACATATTACAGATTGTGGTGTATGCCTTGACTGATTGAAAGCTATATTTGTCTTCTGTAGTATGTCTTTGAGAGCAGATTTATCACAGTGTGGTGGTGTAATGATAGAGAATGAGAACAATGACATCAAAGTGGAACAAAAAAAGAAGAAAAAGGGTAAATCAGGTGAGAAACTTCAACAAAAGAATACAATAGCATTCATCAAGCATTTCTATTACACTATTACTCTATTGTTTCTTCTCACCACTCAAAACACAACAAAAACATGCCGGTAGGCAGGTTGAATACTCCAAATTGTCCCTAGGTATAAGTGTTTGTGTATATGGTGCTCTGCTGTCGCATCTGGGGTGTATACCTGCACTGCATCCAATCTGTACTGTGATAGGATCCAGACCCACAGTGACCCTATTGAATATTGATGGAATGAATACTGAATTGGCAGACTTAAATTGCTAAAACTCCCAGGACCCATAGGCGAGTACAGACTTGCATTCCTCTTGTAATGACATGCTTTTATTAATGACATACCAGCTATGTTCATGAATAAAAATATTTTAGATGAATAATTAAATAATTAAATAAGACTGTAAGATGTTAGTAAAAAAAAAAACAAACACAATAAACCAAAATCTCCCTGTCTCTCAGGATCAGCGTTCAGCTATCTCACAGGCCCCAAGTTCCTCATATATGTCAGTGGAGCATTGTCAATGTGGGTAAGAAGCCATGTTAAAATATAAATGTTCAGTGTGTATTGTCTGCTCTATTTGCCATTATTCTCTGCTGCATTTGTCATTATTTTGTGTCTCTCTGCTTCCATGCCAGGGTGATCGTATGTGGCACTTTGCCATCTCTGTCTTTCTGATTGAGCTGTACGGACATAACTTACTGTTAACTGCCATCTTTGGGCTGGTGCTGGCTGGTTCTGTGCTATTATTAGGTGCTCTAATTGGAGACTGGGTGGACCGTAACCCAAGAAACAAAGGTGGTATATTTGTTGGATTTGTTGTTCTATGTCATTATACCTTGCACTTGAAAAAGTCTTTTAGACATCAAGCTGATGTACAGTGCCTTGTATAAGTTACATAATTATCTGAACAGAGTCTACCTGTGTGCAATTAAAGTGTCACATGATCACAATATAAATATACCTATTGCTTAAATGCCCCTGAGTTTATTAGAGAACATATCATACCTAAACAATAAGCATCATAATGACAAAGGAGCTATGAAACAAAGGGATAAAGTGCTGGGGGGGAAAAAGCATCAATCAGGATTGGGTTATAAAAACATATATAAAACATTGAAAATCTCACAGCGCACTATAAAATCCATTATTTAAAAATGGAAAAACCACAGGAGGCAATCCACCAACAATCAGTCACAAGGTAAGGAGGACATTCGTCAAATAAGCAACCAAGAAACTCTGAAGGAGCTCGATACATCCATAGCTCCAATGTGTCCATAGCCCAGATACTCGAAGAAGCTGGGCTTTATTTATGCATGGTGAGATGAAAGCCAACTTTGGATAAAATAGATACTCTGATGACACCAAAAGAGTTTTGGTCTGGGCACAAAGTTCCCAACAATGCTCATCACCCTGAGAACAGAAACCTTACAGTGAAGCATGTTATTGGTAGCATCATGTTGTGGGGATGTACTTCTTCAACAAGCCCTGCAAAACTGGTCAAATTTGAGGCAAGATGGATGAAGCCAAATACATGGCAATCTGAGAAGAAAACCTGTTCCAGTCTGCAATATACTTGAGACTCCCTACAAGACAACAACCCCATGCATACTGGCAAAGCTACACTGGAGTTGTTCAAAACCAAGAACCTGGCTGTGGTAGAATTGCCAAGTCAAATCCTAGACCTCAATCTGTGGTAAGACAATGGTGCTGGTGCAGTTCACCAGTAGTGTCCAGCCAGTCTGACAGAGCTTGAGCCATTTGCCAAGACAAATGTGCAAATGTATCAGGATATAGATGTGCAAAGCTGATAAAGACATATCCCAGAATACTAGCAGCTATAACTACAGCCAAAGTTTATTTTACCAAGTATTGATTTCAAGGGGTGAATACTTATGCAACCAAGCATTTTTTTTTGCTGTTTTCTTTCATTGACATTTGCTTGTGTTTCATTGAGATGTTACTAGTCACAAAAGATTTGATGTACTGCTCTTGTTTTTAAGCACTGAACCAATCCTCTATGTTCTTCATTGCAGTGGCTCATGCATCCTTGTTCATTCAAAACATCTCACTGACAGCATGTAGTATCTTGCTTATGTTGGTATTCTCATACAAAAAGTGGATTGAGCAAATCTGGAATGGTTGGTTAACTGTGAGTAACTGTTATTGTTTCTTCACACATTTATACGTGCTCCATGTGTTAATACTGGTGAATTTTATTTTGCAATCAGAACTGTTAATAAGAATTGTGGTTGCCCTAATGTTGTATGTGTTGTAACATGTTGAATCACATGACTCCCACAAGGTGGTTTGTTATACGGTGGTGATCGTCCTGGCAGATGTGGCAAACCTCGCCAGCACAGCCCTCAACATCGCCATCCAGAGAGACTGGATTGTGGTCATAACCGGCTACAACCGTGGCCACCTAGCTGGTAAGATTAATATCCTAATCCACATGCATTCAAAATGTTCATGATGGAAACATACACTATATAACAAACTAATATGCTGTGCGTGCATCATTCCAATAACATTTTTGGGTGACATCTGTATTATCAGTATTAGCTGTTTTTTGGCCACATACAAAGCAAATTGCTCTAATGCTGCTGTAGGGATGAACGCCACCATGCGACGCATTGACCAAGTGACCAACATTTTGGCTCCGCTAGCTGTGGGTCAGGTCATGACCCTGGCCTCAAATGTGGTGGGTTGTGGCTTCATCCTGGGCTGGAATCTGGTCTCCTTGATTGTGGAGTTTGTCTTCCTCTCTAGAGTGTATCGCATTGTACCAGCGCTTTCAGTCAAACTGCCCATAGTAGAGGAACAATGCTATCTGGAGAAGAGGAGGGAAAGGAAGAGTTCAAAAGGTATTGGGTGTGATTTAATATGCTACAATAACAAGACTCTGAAGTCACACTACACTTAATAAGACATTTTTCACTGTATGTGAACATGTACTGTATATACTGTATCTTTACGTATAGCAAAGTAGCAAAATGATAAACATCTCATTAAGAATCAGCCAAATGATTCCATATTATGACATAAGTGGCTTTCTTTAAGGTGGTTGAAAATCCAGATCAGGTGAGAACCTGTAGCACTGATTTCAATAAGGACATCTTAACTATTTTTATTTTCAGTAAAAATATTATTTTTACCATTATTTTACTTCAATGTAGCTATCTATTTAAATACTAAGTTGTGAGCTTACAGTATATTTTCAATGTCTTTTGACTTATTCCTAACTTTAGATAAGGTTCTTACATTATTAAATAATACCATTACATAATTTGTAAATTTTTGCTCTGTGAATGTAAATAGATCCTGAAGCCATATTAACTGATAGCTTGTTGGCTAGCTGGCTTCCCTTTCCTTCGTCCTTTTCATCTTTTTCTGATGAGCTTCCAATGATGATGTTGCTTACTCTACTGTATAGTAGTACCAGTTTCAGTGGGATTCAGTGAAACATCCCAGTATGTTTTCCTGTTGTGCTCTTGGAACCCATCTCATCCAAACAAATTAGTGGATTATACTAATTGTTGTATAATCATTATTTTATGTCTTGTATAAAATTTTATGAAGGGAACTGATACATTGGCATCATAGTCGCTAGTCAAACTAAGTTAAAAGGCTTATATAGAGTGACATAAAATTAAAAATAAAAGTCCTGTGGCCATGTTCTCTGTTATATACATTAGACAGATTGCAAAGTAACTTAAGTCAAAGGTATTCTTAGAATTAGACAAACCTACAGGTGAAGTGGTGAAGAATTTGTGAAATCACAGCATTTGCATAAAAATAGTAAATATTTTTCTTCTTCATCATGCAGGTGAGAGTTCATTAACGCAGACAGCGTCCTTCACTGAGGAAAATGAAGGTCTGCATTTGAGAGGGAGTACTAGCCTGCCACCATGTCTGCAACACTTGCGTAGGCTCCTTAGCACCTGCAAAGAGGGCTGGAGAGCTTATTACAGGCAGCCTGTGTTCCTGGCAGGTCTGGGCCTGGCCTTCCTCTACACCACTGTGCTGGGCTTCGACTGCATCACCACAGGTTATGCATATACACAAGGTATCAGTGGTTCCCTTCTCAGCTTGCTGATGGGTGTCTCAGCCATGGCTGGCCTGCTGGGTACGGTTCTGTTCATCAATCTCCGCAAAGCCTATGGCCTGATCAAAACAGGCTTGATCTCCAGCTGCCTACATCTGTTCTGTCTGCTATTGTGTGTGTGCTCTGTGTTTGCCCCTGGCAGCCCTATGGACCTCAGCATCTTAAAAGAGTCTAATGCCTCAGACATGGGAGGGATGAATGGAGGAGGACACAGGAGACATGGATACCTGCTGCAGTGGGGCAACAACCAGCCTTTGCTGCCTGACCGCTCATCAATACACTGGACCAACAATACAGTGCTGTTTGAAAATGCACCAACAGGGCCAGCCCCTGAGTCTTATGTGTCCATCTCTCTGCTGTTCCTAGGAGTCATCACAGCTCGAATTGGTGAGAAGACTGGATGTATGGAGCATCCATTTTAAGCTCACACCTTGAACACTTTGCATTTACAGTTGGTGTTAATTAGTGTTGATATAGTTAAGAACTGAGATAAGATACAGTAAATATAGAATGTCCACACAATAGAAAGTCATGTTTAATTGCAGGTTTTTGTGATGTAGAAAAAAAAAGAAACCAAAATAATCATGTCAGATATTTCTCCACCTTTAATGTGATTTAGCAACCAAGATAATCCAAGAGAAAAATAAATAGAAACATTTTAGGAAAAGGAAAAAAACAAACTTGTTTTAACTTAGTTGCACGGGGTTACACACCCTTTTACAATGGGGAATCTGACTGTGCTCAGAATGAACCACAATCACATTCAAACTCATGTTCAAAAGTAAATATCATACACCTGACATCAGTGAAGTAATTCTGATTAACCCCAAATACATAAACCAGTTGTTTCTGTAGAATTGTCTTGACAACTTCTTGATTTCATGTGACTCAAGAAATTGGTCCTCAAAGAGATTACAAAGCATGTACAGAATCTCACTGTAGATCAGTATCAGAAGGGGGGTACAGTCCTCCCCCTCCCACTCCCCCTCACCCCCACCCTGCTAAAATCTTAGATGTACCATGGAACACAGTGAAGGCCATTATCAACAAGTGGAGATAATAGGGTACCACAGGACACCCAAAGGACACCATACCCATGGTGAAGCATGGTGGTGGCAGCATCAGCTTCAGCTGGGACTGGGGCCCTAGTCAAGATAAATGGAATCAAGGATAACTCAAAATATCAGTCTATTCTGGCAGAAAATATTCTGGCCTGTGTTAAACACCTGAAGATGAAGAAAATGTTTACCTTTCAGCACAATAATGACACAAAGCACAATCCAAGTGAATGAAGGAATGGTTTCAGAAGAAGAAGAGCAACATTATGGAATGGCCCAGTCAGAGCCCAGACCTAATTCAACTCAGTTGAGTTCAATTTTATTAATATAGCACTTTTAACAAAGGACATTTTCACAAATTTAAAATTATACCTAATGAGCAAACCTGAGGCGAGGGTGGCAAGAAAAAACACAGTGAGGCAACATGAAGAGGAGGAACCAGACTCAAAAGGGAACCCATTGTCATCCACTGACACTGGATAATGAGAATATAAATCATTCCTCTTTTATATTCGAGCATCATATAGTGCTAATTGTACTTGAGTATGAGCATCATTACAGTTTTAACTTTAAGTCTATGATATCGAACTGAAGTCATCAACTTTTCAATGACTGAGACCTATTGTCAAAATCCTATCTAAAACCTATGGAATTTGTTAGATCTGTAGAATTTTTTAATAAAACGGCCAAATCGTGATGTGCTAAGGTGGGAGACTTTTACTCAAAAACACTATGATGTTCATAACTCTTGCTCTTCTATTTATAGGCCTGTGGTCATTTGATCTGACAGTAACTCAGCTGCTGCAGGAAACCATCTGTGAGTCAGAGCGTGGCATTGTAAATGGAGTCCAGAGCTCAATAAACTACATGATGGATCTGCTACACTTCCTCATGGTGATCTCTGCACCACAGCCACAACACTTTGGTATTCTCGTCATCATCTCTGTGTTGTTCATTACTGCAGGCCACATCATGTACTTCTTGTATACCCGGAAGGCTAAGAGGAAACAGTGCCTCGATACATAAATCACACCTCTGTATGACACAAAGGTGCAGACACCTAAATTGATGTGTGTCTCGTATGCTGCAGTGAGTACTGAACTACTACAGCTGTCTCAATAACAATTCATTTCACAGCTCTATATCCAGCTGCCTGTCTGTGTGCCATTTATAGGTGTTTAGCCACAGCACCCCAGCTATGGTGACTCAGAACAGGAAACAGTACCACCTCGTGGATGTTGTTGGAAGCACCTGTAACTTTGTGAAGTTTTCTGAGAGCCGCTGTGTTCTCAAATGGTCCAGGGTGTTCTTCGATTTAAAGTACCGTACACAAACATATATAATATCAGGATGAATGGCTGGATTCTTTCTTTTTAATTAATTCTCAGTGGATAAATAGGATGTGATCCTTAATGGATTTGTGTTTGGTGTTAAATATCACTGGCCAACAAAATATAAAGCTGCACTGTACATACATGTCATGTGATTTTGACACAGATCTTGAACTTTTCTAACATTTCTTTCTATCCCTTGTGTTTTATTCTTGTAAAACACCTTTGTATGCCTCTGTGAAAAAGCAACGTTTATCCAACAGTCCATTCGTCTCACTTCAAGTGATGTGTTTCTTTGATGTTCTAGTTGAAAAAGACTGAACCTTACCTCAGCTCAAAACTCTTATGTTTAGGACACATACATTTCAGAGTTTGTGCAGTTATTTGTGTTACATTCATTTATGCAGTATTAACCCCATGTATATAGAGATACAGTATACTGTATGATAATACATAATTAACCCTTGTTAAGAATGGTATTACTATGGACTTTTTACTTAAAGTAACTAAAGTTTACTCATTTAGTGATGTGTTGACACTTACCAGTGTCTTTAAAACTATTATTAATAAGTGTTATTGATGTGGACAACTCTATTACACAGCCCTTTGTGGGTTTTTTTTTAACCTTTGGATATCTTCACAAGGTGGCATATAACACCAGGATAACATCTGCCAACAATATCATGAGGAAAACCATTTCCCTGAAAAGTGTTGCCCTTACGCCACTGAGATATAAGGTGTTTTATGCTGAAAATATTGTCCCACGTTACAAAGTCACAGCTCCTGGATTACTGGTTTTCATCTAAGCCATGTCTGCAGTCAAATCATTCATTCTAAACAGCTTTAGAGCAACTCAGACTAAGTTTCTTGTGGCGTTTACGGGTTGGTACCAGGTCTGGATGTTATTTCTTGGGCCAGATTCCACTGTGAGCCAGGATTCAAATATGTCATCTGAGCATGGGTGTCCGCACTGGAATCACTACACAGTCTACGCAAGGGATATCAGAGTTAGATGATCAATGCCTTGGCTGTAGCCACAAATATTTTACCCACCATTGTTTTCCTAGGTAGGGAAAATCCAATTCCAAATGCAGAAGAGTGAGCATTTGTATGGAGGGAATGCCCACACCAAAATAAAAAGCTGCAAATTAGGGAGAACCCCAGCTAAGAACATCATATTCAACATTTAACACTGAAACAGCCTTCAACTCTAGAGCCTCTTGGGTTTATTTAATGCTTACATGACTCCTGTAGCTCTGACAATAGACACAAGCTTCTAAACAGATATTTCCATATCTCTATATAAATGAGGTAATCCAACAAGCTAGCAAATGATAAGATAAAAAAGGATGGTTGTTCTACGACACATATATTTGTTCTGAATACCACATGTGTGACATTGTTGGAATAGCTTGTATGTGTATACATGTGCACGAGAGACTTCACTGCCGTTATAGCAGTTAGAAAAGGTGGAATACACAGCAAATTCCCCAGTGCTGATTTAACACCCAGAGTGCTGAATTAATTGTGTGTTAATTCAACAGTGGGGATTTTACTATGTAGAACTAATTGTACTTTAATCTTATCCAAAACCTAGAGTAGCTAGGCAGCATTTTAATCATAAGAGAATAAAAATTACAGTTCAGTTACTTAGACATTCAGATTTGTTCACGCATCATTTAATATTTATTGAAATATAATTCATTGAAATATAGAAATTTTTAAGCGATTGTCATCCTTTTTTTAGGTCCCAGTATCCAGTAACTGCTTTATTGCCACTTGAATGAGGTTGAACACATGTTAAACAAAAACAAACAAACAACAAACACCAATTAGACATTACCTCTGACTATTAGTCTGTCCAAGTCCGGCTTTGCCAAGTATTAACTGTGTGGTTGCGAATAAGTTAAAATAAAACTCTGTCGCTGTATAAAGCCATCCGCATGTCTCATTTCAAAATATGATTGGATATGTTACCTAAAAATGCCTAATGTTTTATGCAAAAATTACATTTTGATACAGGATGTCAATGAACCAGTTGCACATATAAACTTGCACATATAAAACCATTTATAGCCTGATGCTGGCAGCAGTATGCATGTCTATTGTTGGGGAAGAAATATCGATAGCAAACCTTACTCTAATAAAGGACCCATTTAGACATTTAAAGGCATTGAAACCACCCTGAATAATTTGAATTTGGTGACATTTCCTAAAGTGACCCCAAATTAAAAAAAAAAAAAAAGTTACTGCTGAGTTACCTAGTAATGAGTTACCACTCATTTTCAGACAGGACCTCCACATTTTTTGTACATAGGTTCTGTTCTGGTGAATTTTGCCAGCATGTTTTAAATGAATTAATTTTTGCACAAGGCTGGTTAGGATAAAGGTCAAGGTATGTCTTGACACATATTTCTAAGTACTGTAGACTCATATAAGCTATTGCGCAGTTATGGGAGAATCATTTAAAAGTGAAACACTAAAATGATGCCTTGGTATATAGTTATGTAGTTTGGATGGGAAGGATTATTTTCAGGGCCTATTATGCTGTACTTTATACAATTGTTGTGGGAAGAGGAGGAGATGCAATGTCTGTCCAGCAACAAAAACTTCAAAACAAACATAACATCATACTTTCAAGTTGCTGCCATATTTGAAAACATTTCTGCAAGCATGATATTTGCTCATGAATGAATGAATCATTAACTCTAACTTCACTCCTTCTCTACTGAATCAGAGAGTGAAATTAGTGTTAATGATAAATTCATTTATTCATTAATCCATGTTCTCTGTACAGGGACAGGAGGGACCTGGATAAAACCCACATGAACACATGGAGAACATGTAAAAATCCAGAAAATATAGTAAACCCAATCTCAGAATCAAACCCTGGACCCTGGAGCTATGATGCAGTAACATTAACCCACTACACCACCATGGCCCAAATATTCACGATATACACTATATTGCCAGATATGTGCTTTCTGAACATTTAGTCCCCCTTTGCTGCTTTCCATTAGATTTTGGCACATGGTTGTAGAGATTTGCTCATTCAGCCACAAGAGCATAAGTGAGGTCAGGCACTGACACTTCAGACACTTCAGACAAGAAGGCCTGGGCTGCAGTCAGCATCCTATTCATCCCAGTGGTGTTCAGTGGGGTTCAGTTCAAACCACTCAAGTTCTTCCATTCCAACCTTGGCAAAACATATCTTCATGGAGCTTGCTTTGTGCACAGCAGCATTTTCACGCTGTACCAGGTTTGGGCCTCTTAGTTACAGTGAAGAGAAATTGCAATGCAACAGCATACAAAGGCATTCTATACAGTTGTGTGCGTCCAATACTGTGACAACAGTTTGGAGTAGAACCACTTGTGTGAATTTCAGGTGACCACATACACATGGCCATATAGTGTACCATTTTTTATTTTATTTTGTCTTTTTCTTTTCATTTTCAAGTTCAAGTTCAGAAATGTTTATGGCATGCTTCCCAGTGGCTAAAATGCATTAAAATTATTCTCATCATTTTCTATTATGCAGGCCTGTGAACAACAACAACAACAAAAGACAGTAATTCTTTTTTTTTTGACAAGTGACTTCATAAATGTTTTAGCATCATACATCAATTAACAACTGAGCTTTAAAGGTGTTCCTTGATGAGAACAAGAAAAAAAAAACTGCAGTAAGAAAAAAACCTGGCATAGGGACCAATCTCAAAAATGTCCAGATCCATAGTGACAATATGAACAGTAAGCGAGTGTTAAACCGCAGTGAAAACATGACAAACTGTTTTTTCTTTCTTTCTTTTTTTTAAATGAGTAATTCAAACGTCTAATACAATACAATGAGCCACTACATTAAAACTAAATCGCAGTAGTAAAATACAAAGTAAAAAAAAACATAAAAAGGTAATAGAATCAGAAAAAGAACAATGAAGAACAATAGGGGCACATAACATATTAAATTCTTTATAAATATTGACCGTTGTTTGTTTGTTTTTGTTTTTTTTAAATAAAAAATGACTGGAGATCTTAGAGCGGTATATAGTTTATTCAAAAAATAATAAACACAGATGCTCTATTACAACACGAGACAAACGGAGCAATAAGCCTAGGGGGCCCTAAAATAAGTCACGTGACTTTACCTTTGACGCCATGGCCACGCCTGTATTTACCTACTCACCGGTTAATCCCGCCCACTCCTCTAGGCATATGAGGATCACACAAAACGCTGTACCGCCAAACAAGGAAAATAAGCCATACACTGTATTTGTGGCTTATTTACATTAATTTTGCTTCAATACAAAATGAATGTATTCGCTTAGAACCGAGAACCCTAGTGGCGGTTTAATTGAATTGCGCCTGATTGTTACGATATGAATGGATGAAGACGTTAACGCCTGGGTGTTACTGGAGTACAGGTGAACATGGCGATGCTAGAAAAAAGTCCGCTATCGGTCAAGAGTGACCTTGTATACCTGCGCTGGAATGAAGTGGTGAAAGAACAACAAGCTCGGCTGAGTCCCAGCAGAGAGGACGCACCTGTGCTGAACAAACACACACCGCTGTTTAGAAAGAAAAGCTCGGAGCTGGTAAGTGTACTCGAAAACCTGGTTATCTAAGCATTACAGCACTGTATGTAAACAACTCCGCTATAAAACGTACTAAAGTTCCTCTACCTGTCTCGCAAATGTCGACTGAATGGCAGTAGGAGTGACCGGGTTCATGCAGTCATGTTCTCCTGAGACTCGCTGTTTTATCAAACTTCATGTTTGAATACATATGAGCATATCAGCCGCTGCTAAACATAGTTCGCCTCTTATTAAAAGTTACAAAAGTAAGCAGCACAAACAGCAACAACAACTGCAAATTTAACCTTTAAGGACAAAATCCACCCTGAAACACATTAAATGTGTGCCGCCCTGACGTCACGGGGGGACACTGCTAGTATCGTAGTGATGGGAAGTTCGGATCATTTTGCTGACTCGGGTCTTTGAATCTCGATTCAGCATAATGAACGGATCTTTTTCCGAGTGGTTCATTTCAGCAGAATATTCGTTATACGTTATATTATATAATATACGTTAAATTCCCCAACACGTCTAGTACTTAATATACTGTAAAAAAACAAACAAACAAACAAACAAAAAAACTATAGGTGAATGCAGCCACGGCCGAATGATGAGAAACGGAAATGATTCATTAATTGCTTAACATTAGGTCTCCAGACTATGCAATCTGTTCACTTCACCTCCTGATCCGAGTTGTTCTTTTGTCACGTCTGTTCCCCGGAAACAGAAATGATTATTTCACGTCTCGAGTCGTCGGGTTCGAGTCGTTCGTTCATCACGTTTCCGGTATTGCATGGTGCATTGCTTAGGCGACGGTCACCGGAAGCACGGACGACTCGAACCCGAAGACTCGAGAGGTGAACTAATCATTTCTGTTTTCTGTGCAGAACATATGGGGATGTTGTAGTGCATGCGTGGTGGTAAAATGAACTAATCGCTTTCTGAGACAGCTTGTTGTTCTTGAGTCATATTAAAGATTCGTTCAAAATGAATGAATTGTTCATGAACGACACATCACTATAGTATAGGTGCAAAAGAGTTTAACAAGAGAGAACATTTTTTTTAGCCCTGTAACTGTTTTTTTTTTTTTTTTAGCTCCTAATGGCAAAAGTGTAAGAGCTTCTCTCACTCACCATTTTCCTGCAAAGTTCAACATCATACTGTATCAATGAGAAATCCAGTGTTGAATTAATGGAGACTGCAAGCACTAGACTCAAAGCTCCAGAATGCAATGCAGATGTACACGGTATGGCAAAAAGCTTGTGGGCACCTGACCGTCACACCCACATGTGCTTGTTGATCATCCCATTACAGATTTGGTCCCTTCTTTGCTGTTATAATGACCTCCACTCGTCTTGGAAGGCTTTCCAATAAATTTTAGAGTGTGGCTGTTGGGATGTGCGCTCATGCATCCACAGGTGCATTAATGATGTCAAGTACTTATTTTGCGAGGAGGTCTGGGGTGCAGTCGGCATTCCAACTCAATCCAAAAGTGTTCAGTGCGATTGATGTCAGGGGTTTATGCAGGCCATTCGAGATCTTCCACACCAACTTTGTCAGACCATGTCTTCATGGACCTTGTTTCGGGCCCCCTCAGTTCCAGTGAAGGAATCATATATTACACACACACATGGGTGTGATGGTCAGGTGTTCACATACTTTTGGTCATATAGTGTTTAACGAAGTTGCACTGAGTTATGATGATGCTGACTGCCAGTATTAGCTTGAAAAAATTGAAGCTTTAGAACTTTGTACATATCACCTGGAGAATTGCTAGTTAAGTAGTCATTAGTAATGATTTATCATTACGGTACATATCTAATGATTTATTAGTCATGATTTATGTACTCCTAAACGCTAAGAAACTAAGACAAGGACACAGTAACACTTCATTAATTTTCTAACAAATGTGGTAATATTTGTAAAATATATCTCTGAATATGGAGGCACAACACGTACACAGATTGAGTCATGTCTTTGTGATGGTGACTTGTGATTAGTCAGAACTAATGCTGGCAGATTTACTCCTGCAGAAAAGAATGACGCTAGGTAAGAAGTCTGTTAGAGACTTATTTGTCCTATACCACCTCATATAAAATATGAGATAGAGCTCAAAATGCAGAGTGGTGAATATGGGGTGTATTGACCACTGCCTCCTCTGAGGAGGCTTTTTTTCTGTTTATAATAATAAAGGATAAAAAATATTTTTATTGTTGTTACTAAAATGTTGGAGTACTCTACTTTACATCAGCTAGTAGTTCCTCAATAGATAGACAAGACAACATTTCAGAAGCTGACGGGATTAGTAAGTAATTCTTAGTTAATCTGTAATTATTGCTTAATACATAAATGAAATACCAAACCATTACATTATTACTGCGTATCAAATTTGAAAAAAACTATAAATGGCCTACAGCTGAACGGAAGCCTTCTTCCTGGGATTTCTAAGGCAATGACGTTGCCACTATATAGTGTGAAGTTCATTAATCATTAATTGTATTTAGAATATGAGCACCATGTACATTAAGAGGTGACACACTGAAAGAAAACAGTGAATGAATAAGAATGTATTACCTGAGAGACGTAGAGCAGTTAGCAAACTCCTGGATCATTATCTTAAGTCATATATTTTTCAGTAACTAATATTAAAGGTATGCAGTTACAAGAGTGAGGAATGTGGAACGTCTGACCCAGCTGACAAGGTTAGGAGTTTTGGGGGGGTTAAGTCTATTTATTTTGTCTATGAAGTATTACTCTTTGTTGGTTAATATGACATACAGTTAAATTTTTTTTTCTCCTGTAATTCATCATTTGTCACATAATTGAATGGGGTAAATAGTAGGGCTAAGCTGACTGTGTTTATGAATAAACTACTGTATAAAGTTGAGTTTTAAGATAAGGCACAGCAGACCGTTTATATTGTTCAAGAAGACAGAGAGCCATTGTTTATAGGGCTTTTAACCTCTCTTTCTCCTTGACAGATTGCATCGGAGGAGCAGCCACCTGAAACCATCAGCTGTCTCGTCTCGGACACCAGGCTCAAGGTAAAGCAAGCATTTATGTACACTATTATTGTTTTTGGTCCTTGTGTGACTTGAAAATCTGGTTGGCTTTCTTGGGAATGTCCAAATGCACGTCAGCAAGTTTGGACTCGTCATTGTTGTGTGTATCATGTTAATCAGCAGTGGGTTTTTTGTTTTTTTTTTTTTTTTTTGATGAGTTGTGAATATCTCAGAATGAAGATGATTATCTCACATACGCTTATCGTCAGAGGAACTAGTCTTAGTATTTGCCTGTTGGCTTGTGGCGTCAGTTTTTTTTTTTTTTTTCAGTTCCTTTGCTGTCCACACACACAACAGCTAAAAATCACATCTTTAGTGATCATGCTACAGTGAGGGACTATTTGATCCCCTGCTGATTTTGTAAGTTTGCCCACTGACAAAGAAATGATCAGTCTATAATCTTAATGGTAGATTTATTTGAACAGTGAGAGACAGAATAACAAGAAGAAAATCCAGAAAAACGCATGTCAAAAATGTTATAAATTGATTTGCATTTTAATGAGGGAAATAAGTATTTGACCCCTCTCAATCAGAAAGATCTCTGGCTCCCAGGTGTCTTTTATACAGGTAACACGCTGAGATTAGGAGCACACTCTTAAAGGGAGTGCTCCTAATCTCAGCGTGTTGCCTGTATAAAAGACACCTGTCCACAGAAGCAATCAATCAATCAGATTCCAAACTCTCCACCATGGCCAAGATCAAAGAGCTCTCCAAGGATGTCAGGGACAAGATTGTAGACCTACACATGTCTGGAATGGGCTACAAGACCATTGCCAAGCAGCTTGGTGAGAAGGTGACAACAGTTGGTGCGATTATTCGCAAATGGAAGAAATACAAAAGAACTGTCAATCTCCCTCGGCCTGGGGCTCCATGCAAGATCTCACCTCGTGGAGTTGCAATGATCACGAGAACAATGAGGAATCAGCCCAGAACTACACGGGAGGATCTTGTCAATGATCTCAAGGCAGCTGGGACCATAGTCACCAAGAAAACAATTGGTAACACACTACGCCGTGAAGGACTGAAATCCTGCAGCGCCCCCAAGGTCCCCCTGCTCAAGAAAGCACATATACATGCCAGTCTGAAGTTTGACAATGAACATCTGAATGATTCAAAGGACAACTGCGTGAAAGTGTTGTGGTCAGATGAGACCAAAATGGAGCTCTTTGGCATCAACTCAACTTGCCGTGTTTGGAGGAGGAGGAATGCTGCCTATGACCCCAAGAACACCATCCCCACCGTCAAACATGGAGGTGGAAACATTATGCTTTGGAGGTGTTTTTCTGCTAAGGGGACAGGACAACTTCACCGCATCAAAGGGACGATGGACGGGGCCATGTACTGTCAAATCTCCTTCCCTCAGCCAGGGCATTGAAAATGGGTCGTGGATGGATTTTCCAGCATGACAATGACCCAAAACACACGGCCAAGGCAACAAAGGAGTGGCTCAAGAAGAAGCAAATTAAGGTCCTGGAGTGGCCTAGCCAGTCTCCAGACCTTCATCCCATAGAAAATCTGTGGAGGGAGCTGAAGGTTCGAGTTGCCAAATGTCAGCCTCGAAACCTTAATGACTTGGAGAAGATCTGCAAAGAGGAGTGGGACAAGATCCCTCCTGAGATGTGTGCAAACGTGGTGGCCAACTACAAGAAACGTATGACCTCTGTGATTGCCAACAAGGGTTTTGCCACCAAGTACTAAGTCATGTTTTGTAGAGGGGTCAAATACACATATTTCCCTCATTAAAATGCAAATCAATTTATAACATTTTTGACATGCGTTTTTCTGGATTTTTTTTGTTGTTATTCTGTCTCTCACTGTTCAAATAAATCTACCATTAAAATTATAGACTGATCATTTCTTTGTCAGTGGGCAAACGTACAAAATCAGCAGGGGATCAAATACTTTTTTCCCCTCGCTGTATGTGTTGTCTTTTGTTCTACATGTATTTTCAGTGTGAATGTTCTGTCTCCGTGTTGTAGGTTTGTGTCCAAAATGTGACTTGTGCTGGCCATGCACTCAGAAATGCTTTTTTATCTAATGGTCAAGAAAACTGGAAAGCCCATGTGAAACTAGCCAGAATCATCAAGTAAGTTTAGACAAGGCTTAAATCTTAATCAGAATGCTTTTATTAACTAAAATGTGTTACAAATGATTATTAAATTTAATATATGATAATTCATCTGTTTATAAGACCTTATAATAAAGTTGCCTTACATACTTTTAATAATTGCTTTAAACCTTAAATTATAAGAATTGTAAATCTGAATCCATAATGACCCCATATTGAAAGTAATATATTGTATAGGTTTTTGCTGTTGGTTTTATGATTATTTTTTGACCTCTGACACACAGGTTTATATTACCATGTAGTGTCTCTTTGATTTGTAACCCTCTTGTTATCTTACAGAAGGAGTTTTATAGGACAGGAGCTGGTGCAGTGGCTGACGGAGCAGTGTGTGTTTGTTAAAAACAGAAATGCGGCTGTAAGAGTCTGGAATGTTTTGCTCAAGCTGGGCATCCTTCTTTCAGGTATATGAAGGAGACTTACTCCATGTGGTCTAATTATTACAAAAAATAAATAAATAAATAAATCAAGGCAGTGGTAGTTGGGTTCAAATTACATTGTAGTGGAACTGCAAGATGTACCAGGTAGTTGGCTAGCTATCCAAGCCTGCTAATATAAATGCCTAATTAGTGAGTACTGGCATAGTTCATTATTAAGACAGTTCGTTATGGCTATTAGCTATTAGAAGTTCATTTCGAACTTCATAAGTTAAAGTTATTTATACTTGTCCACAGGAATGTCGGAATGTTAAAAGTAGGTGTTGGGTGAATTCAGATAATATGAGGCAAATTAAAATAGCTTGTTTACTTCCTTGTCTTGCCAAAACATGTTGTTGGTAGTATATTACAGAGGGTTTCAGAAGAAAATATAACGTCATGGGTTATTAAGAGATATTTCCTGTCAGATGGGTCACCAAAGGTAAATAATAAAAAATGTAATACCTTAACTCAGTGAAGAGTTTTACCTAACTACGTCCTCAGTGGAAATATGCATGCTTTGACCCAACCATACAGATCGAAGGTTAATTAAAATGAAAATATTTATAATAGTAATTTTACATAACAATAACTCAAAGCAGATGGTAATGTAAGTTTTTAACCGTTGTGTTGAATTTTTTAAAATGAGAGTGGATTGCATCTCCTTCGCATATAGAGTTCAATCATACAAGATTTGAATGCCTTTTATAAATGTTTACAATTATATACTTATTAATTCTTGTAATATATGACATTCTATATAAAATAAATATTTATTATATATAGTAAGTTCTCTGAACATAACTGTAGGTGTCTTGGGCACCCACATTAACACTAAGTAATACTGTGTTCCAGTGGAAAGGCAGGCAGTGTTTGAAGACTCTGAGATGTTGTACCAGTTCTCCTTTGAGGAGTGTGAAGCCCAAAGCTGTGAATTTAGAAATCAGCACCAGTGGCGAAATGCAGTGAATCTTCTCTTACGTGTGGCACCTGATACTCAGCTCCATGTGACCACCCCTAAGCCGTGAGTACTATCTCCTTGATATATTACCATATTTTATATCAATTACATTATCTTTCGGTGTAGAGGATTAGGAAGAGCCCCTGCATATACGGTCCCCTCTGAAACTATTGAAACGGCTAGTCCAAATCTTTTTTTTTTTTGTTTCCGTGTGCTGCTATAGACTGGACATTTGGGTTTGAGATGAATATGAGATGATGGATCAAAATTTCAGGTTTCATTTCCTGATATTTATAGGTCTAGTATAGGAACAGATAGTCTTAAAGTAAATTAAACTAAATAACATTTAATATTTTGTTGCATATTTCTTGCTTACAATAACCGCATAAATATGGCGACCCACTGACCTCTGTTGTGTTCTTCTTTTGAGAGGCTTTTCCAGGCTTGTACCACAGCTTCTGTCAGTTATTGTGTGTTTCATGGGGGGGTCTCCCCTCTCTTCAGAGTACTGCTATTGGGTAATTGATCTTAGTCTAAAATTCTGATTTTGTGATTTTTTGTATTAAATGATTGTTTTCTGTAAATTTTGATTACATTTATTACATCATCAAAATTGTAACCGTACCAAACAATCAAACGCCATAACTGTCTCCACCATGCTTAAGCCATATTGATCATGGCATATCTTTAGTTGGTTGTAATTACGAATCGTATATATTTGATTTCTGACCCAACAATATTTGCAATTATCAGTTTGATCGTGGAATTTTTTGCACACGACATATTCTTCAAGGTGTGTTGAACAATATAACGCCCTCTTCCAAGTTGATTCATTACATTTCCAGTTGACTGGAACTTCTTAATTATCGCCATGATGGTGGAAATGGGTATTTTCAATGCTTGTGCTACTTAAAAAAAAAGTAAAATATCAGTGGGAATATACTACAAATATATTTTTCTCATATGAATTCATAATGGTGCCAGTAAATGTTGCACACCTATATTTAACAAATTTATTTTTGGATAAACCAGTGTTGTGTTTGCAATTGTTTGATATCCTTGAGAGCAGAGCAATTTTGTAAATTTTTTGAACAATAGATCACAAGGTTAAACAATGAAGACTATTTTTCACCGCTTTCTTTGCTTATATTTTACAAGGGTGCCAATATTAGTAGAGAGCACTGTATGTACAAGGAAAGAAAAGCTGCAATCCTAAACTCTCGTTTCATATCCATGATCTCATTCATGAAGTCATGATCCCAAGCGCAAATGTCTTTGGTGTATAGCACAAACAAATTAATTGGCCTTACCATTTCAATAGTTTCAGAGGTGGTTGTGTTTCTGCTCCTTGGGTTGTGTTCTTCCGTCGTAAGTCTTGGGAAAGCGTGCTTACTGACCCATTTACCTTCATATAGGTATTATTGCTTAGTGGTCAAAATGAGAACTGTAACAAGGAATCAGTGGCTTCTAAGATCTTGTTTTATAGCAGGTAATCAGTTAAATAAAAAAAAATTCCTCAAACAAAGGCAGCGTGTAAGCGCAGACAGTTCGTCTGTGATGTACAGTACCATTTCTATTGTACGATAAAGGGGATGGTTTTGGAGTGGATCATATCCATACATCAGACTGTGTGCAGAAATGTGTCTCCCTTATACAGTGCTCAAATTTCTTGGTCTAGTGTCAGGAATTTTGTGTGGTTTTTGAGATGTAGTTGGGCTGGCAATTTTGCCAAAACCTTGAACTCCTGGTTAATATTAGCCCATCGGGAAATACACTATCAAACACGGTAAGTCAAAGGTACATCTAAAGCCACTTAAAACGAGCTGCTAGACTGTGTAAGCTGGATGACTGTAAGTTCTCGATTCTCAACCCCCTGTTACATTGTTTACCTTGTTAACAGTCAAGTGTAATTGTCTCTTGAATGAATTTGTTTGCAGCTGTATCATTATAAATGTTGTCCTGCGCCACCAAAAACGTATGGTCATGAACTGCTGCTGCTGCTTCTGTTTATGTTTGATGGCAATTGCAGCACAGGATGATTGTATTATTTAACACATGATTGTATTAACACTAGAGGTGTCTGGTTCATGGTGCTTCACATCAGTGCCACTGTGGAACATCTATGTTTCTGTGAATACAGCTCCTGGTTATCAACATTTATGAACATTAGGCACTTTCTCAGAATTATAAGAGCACAGTATGCAGTAACACTTTTATACCTGGAAATTGGGACTCAGATGATCAGTTACAGCACTCACCATCAGGTGTCTATAAGTGCATGCAGTCTCTTCTGACTGGTATGCTTTCAGTTCCTTTTCTCTATTTCTGTTATACTCTTTCTATTTCTCTTATGCTCTTTATACTCTTTTGCTTGCAGGCTGTTCACATGGAGATTTCCTGTTGTTAAATACTTACTGGTATAAATGAAAGTCCTTTGTGTGGATGTACAGTTTATTACTGGCAGCAGCACATTTTGAATGCATCTCTTTTAGACTGAGAGTATGTAGGCATTAACCTAAGACTGAGGCCAACAGTGTCTCACCAATTGTGTTTCTATTCCTAAACTCAGGGCTTCCCTCTAAGTCTTCTAGCTGAGGTATTAAAAAGACTTAAATGAAGCACGGGTTAGGTCTATGGAATAGACCTAAATTAATGTTTTAAGTACATGCCATGTCTCTCTTTCTGTCTAGATCACATCCACTTTCTCTTTAAATCCAAAGAAATATTTAGATCACCAGATACAGATAATGGCATTGCAGTAAATGCCTAATGTGCAAATGAAGCTAAGTAAATGTTTGCCTTTGCTTTACTGTCGCTCTAGTCAGTGGTCAGCAACCCTGTTCCTGGAGATCTATCTTCCAGAAGACTTTAGAGCCAACCATAATTGTGCCCACCTGACCATCGAATCATTGCTTTAAGAAGTTATTGATCAGCTAAAACAACTGTGTTAGATTTTGGTTGGCGATGAAAGCTGCCGGAAAGTAGATCTCAAGAAGAGGGTTGGTGACCATTGCTCTAGGTTTAATGCTTTTATATGATGGTGTATGCTTAAACACGACAGTGAGTTGTCTTGTTCAATTATTGTGTGTATGTCTGTTTCTGCAGGTGTGAGGGAGATCATAAGAAAAGTTCTCCTGCTTGTAGTCCAATAGACGTTGTCCAGATGAGAGCTCTGGAGCATCTCACATCAAAGGTGAGGAAAACCACAACTCCTGGAATGGTTGGTCTTTATAAACCTAATGTAGAAACAGCACAGTCTTTCGGATGAGACTTTAAACCGAGGTCCTGACTCTCTGTGGCCATTAAAAATCCCAGGACACTTATCGTATAAGAGTAGGGGTATAACCCCGGTGTCCTGGCGAAACGCAATTACTATCATTGCCCTCTAATAATCTCCATCTTTGAATTGGCTACATCACTCTCTCATCTCCACTAATAGCTGGTGTGTGCTGGGCGTTCTGGTGCACTTTGACTTCCGTCACATCATCCAGGTTGTCAATTTAGTAGATTCAAGACACTCGGTGTTATGAGGTACGTCTACTGAGGTTAGTGTAGAAAAAGGTTTAAAAACACATTTTCCTTGTATGATTTACCAAGCTGACCTGAACACCATACAGTGAGGGGAAAAATATATCCAGGCCAGGCCTGCTGCAATGGCTAGTCTGAGACATTCCTCATGGTTACAGTTAAGTTGGTAACTAATAAGAGCCATGGCGCCAACTCTGGAAAAGAGACATCCTGCAACTTTCACCCAGTTGTCCTCTGGTGGTCAGATGCAACCATAATGGAGCTCTTTGGCATCAATGTCAGGTATATACATTACTGTATATATCATTATTATTCTCTAGGACTAAAATTAGGTATATGCAGTGTATAAAAAATTTGAATATCTTGGAAAAGTTAATTTTTTTCCCCCATAATTTAATTTAAAAAGTGGAACTTTAATATATTCTATATTCATTGCACATAAAGTGAACTATTTCATCCCTTTTTTGTTTTAATATTGATGATTACAGCTTACAGCTCATGGAAATCAAAAATTCAATATCTCAATATCTTATAAATCCTTTATTAGAATAAACGATTTATAATACACATATGCCGACCTTCTGAAAAGTACATGAATGTATGCACTCAATAATTATATGTTCCTTCTTGAACGAGTGCGTAATGAAACTTGCGTGTACTTGGTCCATCTTGACATCTGAGAGTCAGAGTGTTCAGTGCACTGATTGTACATTACCGAGGCAATGCTGAGCCCAATTTGTGTCCCTCCAGCCATTAAGCTAATGCTGCAGAATTGCTTCTCGGGGTGGGGTTGTATACTGATAATCGCCTTAGCAACAGACATCAAAACCTCGCTTATCCACGTTTGTGCATCCAAAGTATAATGGAGTAGAATATTTATTTAATTATTGATTAATGTATAAAGATGAGTTCAATTTCATAATTATATTAATATAATTGAATTCGTGAGTCTGGCATGTCTATGTGCTTTGTGTAACAGACAATTATACATCGATATACAGTAAATCTGTGCTGTGATAAATAATATGAAGTATAAATGTAAAGGGTAAAAGTAAAAAAAATAATTAAATGGGTAAAAAAATAATGTTGCAATAACTATTTAAAAATAATAACATGATTAAATGTATAAGTTATAAGGCAGGTTGTTGCTGGGGTTTTTTTTGTTTTGTTTTTTTAAACTGATAATAGAAGGATTATTCAAATCACTGGCATTAGTGTGTTACAGATTTTAAGAGCATAACAACTGAAAGTTTTTTGCTTCTCCACTTTTCATCTGATTTACCTTTTAATATAATATAATCTACTGATGATAATACCAGTCTGTTAAGAGCTTTAAAGATCGGCTAAAAGAGTTATAATGATCCATATTGTTCTGGTCCATAATCTTCAGTGTTGTGTACATTACTTAAAAAAATAATAAATATGTAATGAATTACTAATTACATCATCAACATTGTATGTAAATTACTGATTAATTACTCTGTAATTGCATTACTAATTACTTCTTAAAATCTGTATCAACCTTGACCACATGGACAATATAAATCAAACTCTTCTTTAATTAAAAAAAATTATTTGAGTCAAACATGGAATTTTTTTATTAAACCGTTTTTTAATGCAAAAATTATATACACTTGCTTAAAAACAAGAGCTACTACTTCAGAGAGAGTGTTTTTAAAAACTATATATTTTACCAAGGACAGGATGTTCTACATTTATCCAAAAAAATGAAGTAATGGGAATATTTCCATGTAGCAAAACAGCCACCCGTTTCTGCTGACATCCTTGAACTTGAGCAACTTCACAGCCACCTGGTGTAAACCCGTGCGCTAGCGTAGAGCTAACGAATTTAAAGGAGCCGAGTTACATAAAAAAAATTAATTTTTATTTTAAATTCAATATTGTTTTATACAGTATTGCTGAAAGTCTATACAGTATGCAATGCGCGTACATCATAAGTAACACTTAAAAATGAAGAGTAATCCATTACTTTACTTTTTTTCAGGGGAAAAGTAATTTAATTACAGTAACGTGTTACACACTACGCTGGTAATCTTACTGCATTTTTAATAAGCTATAGTCTATTTAATACATTTTAGGTACTCATTACCTTACATTAGGGGCGGTTGTGGCGCAGTTGGTAGAGTGGGTTGTCCACTAATCGTAGGGTTTGCAGTTCGATTCCCGGCCTGGATGACTTCACATGCCGAAGTGTCCTTGGGCAAGACACTGAACCCCAAGTTGCTCCCGATGGCAAGCTTGCGCCTTTCATGGCAGCTCTGCTACCATTGGTGTGTGAATGGGTGAATGAGACACAGTGTAAAGCGCTTTTATCCAAAGATTACTGGCTTCTGTGTGTTTCTGTATTTTAGTTTGTGGTAGATATGATGGTACATTTGGTTGCTCTGTATATGGATTTTTTTCTCTCTCTCTGGTAGTTAAAAGGTAGCATTAAGTAGAACTTCACAGACGGGCTTACTGTGGCATGGTTCAAAGACCAGCTCTATTTTAGGCTAAGGGATGCCATGCTGTCTGGCCCCATGGGAAATGTAGTTTTCATGGGCCACTAAGCAGAGTTAAACACTTCCATTAGTTGCCGATACATACCTGGATTCACTCTTTGTATACCTAGAGAGCTCACTGTTGTAAACATGCATTATCTGCTTATTAGTGTGATTGATCACACACACACACACACACACACACATATATATATATATATATATATATATATATATATATATATATATATATATATATATATATATATATATATATATATATATATATATATATATATATATATATAATGCACAGTGACTAAAACCAGCCCCATAGAATATTTTACTAAGATATGAGCTATTCTTCAGTCTCATTCTTGCTATAGGGGTGGTACCCTCAAGTAGACATGATACCTTAAAGTGCATCTTTTTCCTGGAAAAGTGAGTGCATATTTATATCTCATAACATATATGACCTTAAAGCTGTAGTACCGAACTTTTGCTGGAGATTTTGGCACCTCTCAAAAGCCACATCGATACTTATTTATTCTTGTTTTAGCATGGGCTCTGTCACTTTCCCCTTTTGACTGCGTTGTCTCTAAAGTTTGTGTTTTCTTGGTTTTGACAACAGTCGATTTCCTTGATGTCAACGATGACTGCATTTAGAACTGTGCAGATTAAAAGCAGCCATCTAGATAACAAATTTAAATTCTAAGCAACTGTTGTAAGAATAAGCTACAAACAGAGGAAACCCACACGGACACAGCCTAACTTGAAACTTCACAAAGACAGTAACACAAGTTCAGAAATGAACCAAGAAGCCTGGGGCTGTGAGGCAACAACACTGAATTTCATGATACAATACTGTATGTATGCAATAGCTGGTTTGTCATGTACTTCAAATTCTTACTTTGAGGAAAACTTACTTTTTACAACATTAGCTACCATAGTGTAGACAAATAGCTGTCAAATTAGTTGCTAGCTGTTATTATCTATCATACATATATTTTTCAGCATTGTTAAATACTGGACTCAACTTAATGTGTGGTGGTCATCTACTGTAATTCATATGATTTTGTGCATATAGTGGCATAATCAGCTGCTGTACTACAAGAATCACACACAACCAAAGCTGCAACCAAAATGACTTAAGAGCTGTGAACTCTCTATGTAAGAAATTACAGCACTAGTGGTAGACGAAGAAATAGAGCCTCTAAGTAGATCTAAACAATAAGACACAGATTTAGACCAATGGTATGTTTTTATTCATGTTAAGACTATTGACAATTGAGATTGACAATTAAGACTAGCTACAATTTAAACAGTTGAGAGGTAAGGGGCTTTCTTAAGCACCCAATCCTGTGATCACTTAACCACTCACCTTGTTATCATTATTACAAGTAGGACAATTTGTCATGTATACTGTCTAACATACATGCATACACTCCCACACTTAGCTATATGCCCTGCAAGACTCCATCTCTGACATATAAAACTGTGAGGAGACTTCATCCTCCTTCTGGAGCTGCCTTTGTCCTTGCCAGGCAGCAGATACTGATTTTCTACGTGATATGGTGTTCAGCAGTGTTATGTCCTAATTGCTCACACTGTAATGATTCCGGTCCAGCAGTCTGGCTGTCGTTTGCATTCTCTTCTCTATACTTGCTTAGAGTGGATAATGTCTGACATGAGCCACACATGCTGCTGGAGGCTCCTCTGCTAAAGTGTTTCATTTTAACAGGTGCAGAATGAACTGGCAGCAGCACTGGCTCGAAAAGGAAGGTGCAAATCAAGTAAGGAATCTTTACATTTTTTATTATAACAAAGGAAACTCTAGGGGTGTTTTTTATGTTCAAGCTTGGAGATACAAATGTCTATACTTTTAAAAGAATACTATTAGTAGTATTATTAGTAGTATTTCAACAGTAGTGAAGCATGTATTCTGTTATCATATTCTTAGGCACTGTAATCCCTTGTAACTGCCACAAAACAAAGAGTTCATTCTAATATATATATATATATATATGTGTGTGTGTGTGTGTGTGTGTGTGTGTGTGTGTGTGTGTGTGTGTGTGTGTGTGTATGTATGTATGTGTGTGTGTGTGTGTGTGTGTGTGTGTGTGTGTGTGTGTGTGTGTATGTATGTATGTATATATATATATATATGTATATATATATATATATATATATATATATATATATATATATATATATACATATATATATATATACATACACACACACACACACACACACACACAATTTATTTATTTTTACAGTGATTGAGGACACTGTCCCAGCGCAGTCTGTTGACCTCCCACCCTGCACATTGTTTTCCAATGAGCAAAAGGTATGGTACAAATCTGGACATGTCTGGGTGTATACTGTAAATCTACTGAACTCATGTCATTCATGTACTGTATGCACCAAGTCAGATGTTTTCCGCATGTAGTACCTGAGTGAACATTACCTTATTCCAGGTTAAGCTAAAAAGCTTTATACCTGAGAAAAATAAATGAGCAGGTTTTTGGGACGGTCTGGGGGGTGGTTTGAATAAAAGTTTATTAGTTGTCTGTCTGCAGATAATTCTTTTAGGTTTGATTAATGGTTCTTGGCAGCTGGACTGGTAGTAGATGACGACAATATTTTCAATTCAGTCAAATGTTGTGTATTTTCCATAAGTGAATCATTACTCCATAACACTTACTTTGCAAGAGTAAGAATTTTAAAGTATTCCCCTTTTGTCACTAGACATTGTTCATTGTTGTCTATATTCATATGTGGGTTTCAGACAAGGTGTCCTGGAATGTGAAGTGTTCCAGTTATGTCGAACATGTCTGCCCAGTATGAGGTTAAACTCCTTTATATATGCTCTAGTGACTGTATTCCTTTTGTGTGGCTCGTACAAATTCCTTTCTTTTTCTGTCACATTAAAGGATGAGATCATAAGTGTTACATCCTGGAAGCCTACTGTTCATATGTGTGGGTGGGGGTATATGTGCAGGTGTGCATGTTGATGGAGAACTACTGATTAAGGGAACAATCCTGAATCACTGTATAGATTACGGTAATATCTACTTCTGTAGTTATTCTTTACAGATATTAGGTCCCAGTACAGCCATGTGACACCACATATCATTTTGATTATTGATACCCTGATTATTGATACACCATGTTGGTGCGTTCCTTTGAAAAAATGTGCAAAGTTTATCTGTTACGAGTATTTTAATGATTCTTTAAGCCAAAGAGAATATTATATAGTGTAAAGAACCACTGTTGTGTTCTTCTCAGACTTTTTATAAATACACTGTAACATACCCTACTGGACTCTACGCTGGTCAGTCTCCCACTTTCAGGACATTGTGAAACTTCCTATTCATACTGGAGCCACTGGCAGATGTTTCCTGGCCACCCCCACTCTTGTTTTGAGAATAAGAGAGAGGGGGAGACTAAAGGAAAGAGAAATGCAGGTTCCCTCTCACGAAATGTCTAGAGAGATTCTCCTATTCCAAGCTTTATACCATGACCCCCTGCACTGGATTATAGTAGCCAGAGCGCTCTGTCTCACCTGAAGAAATAGGAATTAGTGTACTGACTTGTGTGTGCTGAAGCTCCATGGCATGGGACTGTGGTCTGAGATATGTGTTCTCTGTGTCCTCTGCACTTCAACAGGGCCCTGGGACTGGATTACACAACAGAGAGGACATGAGTCGCAGGGAGATGGTCCAGCGTCTAGCCAAGGATGGATGTCGCCTCCTCCATAGCCCGCTTAAACCCACCGAACGACCAGCGGAGGTGAGTCAGCGTGTATACACACATTGCACAGACACACGTTGACTGCAATATACACTGTGAATGGTGTTTAATAGTAATTATTGTCTAAAATCAGTCCTATTTATTTTCCTGCTTGCACCCTGAAATGTATACAGTAATGAATAGAAATGAAGTTTGGACTATGTAATCATATTGAGGTAAACATTCAAAACCAGTCTTTTCTAAGTCACATGATATACTTTAACATGTTTTTTTGCAATATTATTATTATTATTATTATTATTATTATTATTATTATTATCAGAGTCTACCATTAGGATAGGAAGGAGCTGAATTTCTGAGCTCAAATCTCTGCCAATTAATAAACATTTTCCTGTTTCTAATTGGCCAATTTCATTGCTCCCACTTCCTCATTTCTTGTCAATTGCTAATTATTTTATAATGACCGAAAAGTCAGACTTCATTCCCACAAGACTGGATCAAGCCAGTCTACCTACTAATATACCCAGGCATCAAATAGTGTTTAATTTTATTTTTTATATAAATGCCTGTTTTGCTGAACTTTCAACTACAGAGATCCATTGTGCATCCTGATAATAAAGACAGGTTTCCTGGCGTTTTGTTGTTAGCATGTCATTGATTCAGTGGTTATTATGGGCACAGCCTATAATATTTGCTCTGCATTTATTTGGATTATTTTATGTCACTAAAACACGGAAGTCCCAAAACATTTTTCACCGACTTCTAACCAACTATTTAATCATAATTCTAGAAATCATAACATTAAAATGTTAGTGTGACATGTATTACAACTATGCATACACTTGCTGTCCACTTTATTCGGACACCTCTGCACACACATGCAATTATCTGCTCATTCATGCAGTCAGCCAATCATGTGACAGCAGTGCAAATCCAACAAATACAGGTCAAGAGCTTCAGTTAATATTCACATCAAACACTGGGAAGAGGGAAATTTGATCTCATTGAGCTTGATCTTGGCATGGTTGTTGCTTGCTAGGCGGGTCGGTTTAAATATTTCAGAAACTGCTGATCTCCTGGGATTTTCATGCGTAACAGTCTATAGAGTGTACATAGAGTGACGCAGAGTGGCAGTTCTGTGGGTGTAAACACCATAGGAAGACTTCAGTAACTCGAATAGCCACTTTTTACAAATATGACGAGCAGAAAAGCATTTCAGTATGAATAACAACGCTAAACAGTGGATGGGCTACAACAAAAAAAAAATTGGAAAGTTAAAGTTTGATTTTTTTTCAACATTCACCTGTTCAGTTTCGGTGAGCCAGTGCCCACTGTAGACTCGGATTCCTGTTCTTGGTTGATAGGAGTGGCACCTGAACCTAATTCTTGTTCAAATATGTAGCGTATAAAGGATCTGTTCTGATCTGTCCTTACTTGTTTACTACATTTTTAGTGACTGCATTAGTTCTACCTTAATTTACCTGATCATTGCACAACATTTCAGGCAAATATTCTTAGAATTGACATGCTTTGATATTAATAATTGTAATATTTTGTATAAAATCTGTATCTCATATGCTGGGGTCATGGTCCTGTTCAGTCCTGTTCAACACAACATTATTTAATAAAAGTGCGCTATTTGAAGCAGGTTGTTGACTTAAACATGGCCATGATGCATAGCAGGAAAGTCAAACAGATTACCCTTTATTCCCTTCAGAAAGGTTTCTAGTTCAAACCGTGTGTATTAGTTAGTTTACACAGTTTGTGATGTGATTATATGTACTGGCTGGCTGACCTCATCGCACATTCTTTGTAATGTCAAACAGGATACTTGAGATGTTTAATTTTTCCATCTGGTAAAATAAAGCACCAGTTATCATTTAATAACTGAACCAGATAGAGTATATGTTCTGTTATTCGAATTGGGTGTCTCTGATTAAAACATGACTGTGCTCTGGTGTATGTCGATGCCTGTAAGCAAGCACATGGCCATTTGGATGGAGTCCGCTCTTTTGATTTAGATTCCTACTTTAAAAGTGCATACCATTCATAGTGAATGATGTCCTGGGACATCTCTGCTTTTACTCACACAGCTACAGCTAACATGGCTGTAAACTCTAGAATTAAACAAACGATGTGGTTTACTCTTGCCTGTACAAAGATTGACCTTTGAGTGTTCTTCAGTTCTCATTTCACACTGGCATATATCATAAAATTTGTTTCATATAGGGACAGTATATACTTTTAGTGCTGCTTCGTATGAAATATTATTTAACATGAATAAAAAATTTGTGTGTACATTGCTTACATTAATGACAACATGAATCCATGAATTCAGTGTCAATGAAAGGAGATGATTACAGACAAAAACTGGTATTTGACTATTTGATTTCCAGAAGTTTGTGTTCTGTAGGGTTTCCAAACAGTTATATAATTGTGTTTGGGTGAATATCAGCATTCTTTTTTTTCTAAACATTTTTAATTCACCTTTTAAAAGGATGTGGAAAATATAAGAAGAAACATAATATTACAGTGCTATTAGGTCTGTTTCCCTGCCTATATACAGTAGACATAAGCTGCGTTTACATGAACAACAATAATCCACTCTTGACCCTATTAAGACCATACTTTGATTAAGAAACTACCATGTAAACAGTTATTTTTACTTACCTTAATCTAATTAAGGTCATACTCGAATTAAACTCTAATCGAATTAAGACATGTGGAGTACTCCTGTTTTAGTCGCGTTATGGACGTGTATTACAGACATGTAAACACCTTAATCACATTATGAACGTCGTGTGAGAGTTTTCACCGCATTTTGAGACAGGACACGATCACACACCGCAGTTCTCAACATTTTGCGGCGAACAGGAGAGTTCGGCTGCATCCCAAACCGCATACTTCCCTACTATAGGCCTGTAGTGGGGAAAAATACATGTATCTCAGCTAATATACAGATGGTAAGTACGTGGTTTGAGATGCAGCCACGGCTTCAAGCAGTTGTCTATTGTCACTTAAAGCGTTCGTAAAAAAAAAATTATATTAAAACACCCAAAACTGTATATGGTACCATAACGAAGACCAACTGTATGTTGATGCGTAAAATTTAAAAATAAAGACACCCAAAACTGTATACGGTACCATAACGAAGACCAACTGTATGTTGATGCATGAAATTCTGGATGGACGGCGTGGTCTGGTGACATAATGACGCGGGCTGTTAATCGAATTATGTTCTAAAACATGTAAATAATAACATTTTCACATAATTATTAATAGTAAGGTCAACAATTAGATTACTCCTGTCCATGTAAACGTAGTGATAGATAATGTCACTGTGTTATGGAAGTGTACATTTTAATGTCTTTAGCACAGTGCCTGACCACAGTGTGGAAGATAAAGAGGTCCTCATAATTAGCCTATACATTTCATAGCTCAGATAGTTTACATGACCCCCCCCCTTTTAAGCTTGCAGAAAGCAGACATCGTAATAAGTCTAGTCAAAAC
Organism: Ameiurus melas; assembly: GCA_012411365.1. NCBI lineage: Eukaryota > Metazoa > Chordata > Actinopteri > Siluriformes > Ictaluridae > Ameiurus > Ameiurus melas. Next base: position 31,483,868 of record CM022757.1, on the reverse strand, counting down.
TGAATAGATAAGAAATAGCCATAGGCTATAATAACATGGAAAAAAATTATATTAATAAGTCAGATATTAATCTTCTGTAATAGCCTTCAGGTAGTCAGGGTATGAATGACCTCTCACTCAAACAACAGCTTTAATCATGTTGTTTCACTGTGCACTAATTAAGAACAACAAGACCAATGGAGAGGTAAGTACTTCCCCGAGGTATAGCACAGGGATGACCTCTGTGGTCATTTCTATTGATCTTTCTCTGAATTGATCTTTTGGATGTTTCAGCTGTCACATGGTTTAATTTGTTTGCTTGTTTGGCCCTGATACCTTATACTGACAACATACTCTAAGAATGATCAGTTTCAGTGCCTTCCAGAATGATTGGCATGCCTCATGAAAATGAACAAAAAAATTATACATAAAAGAATAACATGAGTAATATGCAACTCAAACATACAGAACATTGTATAGATTTAATTAATGGTGTTTTTCAAACAGAACATTTAGATAAGAAAAAATAACCTACTAGTTTTAGAATTATATTTTGTAAGCCCTACCATTGCCCTGTGATAGTTTGGCACTCCATCCAGGGTGTCCTCTGCCTTATGCCCTGAGTTCCCTGGGATAGGCTCCAGGCTCTCTTACAACCCTGTGTAGGATAAGTGATCTGGAAAATTGATGGATGGAACCCCTACCCTAGAGATAACAATACAGAGTCTCTTTCTAAAACATTTGAAGAAACTTGTAGGAGCTTGCATGTTTGAACTTATCTTGATATAAGCTATACCTACAGCCAATCCTGAACCTCTCGGCAGAGGAAACCATGTTCTTGGCTGGAACACTCAGCAGAATTCATGGTGGTATTACATAATTTTTACAAGTGCTCCTGAATCCCCAGTGATAAAGCAACCTCAAAGCACTGATCACTGATCCCAATTCCATAATCTATAGTATAGGTGCCCTTTCTTTAAGGTACTTTTCCTTTGAAACATACTGATGGTGCGCATGGCCAGAAAGTGTGATTTTTGGTCTCATCTGACCACAAAACAGGACACCAGTTCTATTGATGCTTGGTGAAGTTCAGACACTGCATTTTATGTTCACTGTGGGCTCACTGGAACAGCAAGGCCAATTCTTTAGTTTTTGCCATACACTGAAGACTTTTAGGTTGAGATCACTATGTTTGAGATGAGGGATTCGATTTTCAGCTTTCATTTCCTGATATTTACATTTGGATGTGTAAAGTTATAACATGGCATCTTTGGTGGCATACCATCCCATTTTTGTGCATAAAAGTATAGAACATAACATATAGACTTAAAGTAAACAAAAGTAACACTTCGTATTTGGTTGCATATTCCTTACTTGCAATAACTGCATCAAGACGGCAAACCACTGTCATCACCAAACCGTTGCATTCTCCTTTTGTGTTGTTTTTACAGGTTTGTACTACATCGTCTTTCACTTGTTATTGGCTCTTGGAGGTTTCTCTCTTTACTCTCCTCTTCAGGAGGTGAAATGCATGCTCAATTGGGTTAAGGTCTGGTGATCGACTTGGCCAGTCTGAAACTTTTCACTTTTTTCCCCCCAATACTTTCAGAAGGGACTGTATATAAGGGTGCATCAAATGAAAACCTTAAAATTGCAATATAAACTAGAGAAACAGTACATTCAATTTATGGCTGCAGAAGTAAAATTGTACTACTAGTCCATTGTTCTCAGTAGCCTGTGTAGAGGGCAGCGCTTTCCTCAGTGTGTGTTCCGCTGCCCTGTGATGTATCATGAGTTCGAAAAGGTGCTGGTTGGCTGGTTGTACGTTTCTTGGAGGAAGCATGTGTTAGCCTTCAAGAGTTCTTTAAAAAAATTCCTGGGTTGTGTAAAAGGTTTCTCGAGTGCATTTGTCTTAGTTGTCTGTTTACTATGGTACTGATGTGTTATCTGTTAAACAGTTTTTCATGTAATGCAAAACTGTGGTTAGCTTTGGGCTTGTAGAGTTGTCCTAGATTGTGTTTTTAATAATGTTCCTTTCCTGTGTAAAAGCTAGACAGAGTACAGTGCCTATAGACATCAGTGTGTGTCTGTGACAGCTCTAATGGAGTGTGTTTAAAGGGGAGAAGCTGATTGTCCCAGTAAAAGCCACTTTAGTGAGTTAGTTGTCGTTGCAGTTTTTGCTGTTGATTGACTGGATGCAAGAGCCGCTCATCAGTGTGTGTGTGTGTGTGTGTGTGTGTGTGTGTGTGTGTGGACAGGTGTGATTAAGGTCTTCGGTGCAATTGGCAATCAGGGTAGAAATGTGCTAGGTCTTCCAGCCTGTTTGCCTGCTTAATTATACGTGCACACACATACACACACCACACACATATACATACACACACACACACACACACACACACACACATATGTATATATGTATATTCACACACACACACACACACACACACACACAGGTGCATCAATGACCATCAGTATTAGTAGTGGGCCTGTTAATGCAGTTGTGTTAGAAATAAATTCCTCTTTGTTCCCAGTACCAGCACACCCACATTTACACACCGAGCTGAATAAGGTTTCTAGTGCAGCACTATAACAAACCAGTTACTGTGCTGTACAATGCAGTAATCTCATGAACAAAACCACACTGGTTAAGGTTTTGATATAAACAGTCCTCTCCCTGCTATAGGATGATGCTCAACCACACAGGACTTGGCTAGGAGCAGAATAGATTAGACATTGCCCCAAGGCACAGCACTTCCTAGCAATTTCTTCAGCTTAGGGCACAGCAGAGAAGAATTACCATAAAGAGATCCTCCCATATTTTTCATATTTGTGTGTGTGTGTGTGGCTAATGTTTTTTGGATTATATGAGTGTGGAAGATTGATAACACCCAAGTGATGAGGTGGCAGAGTTATAGCATGACCCATACACCTCCTGATTCCTTTGTTCTAAAAGCACCGCCTCTAATATATGCTCTCTCTCTCTCTCTCTCTCTCTCTTACACACACACACACACACACACACACAGCTTAGAAAACTACACGGTGCATGACACAAACTGAAACCAGACTACAGTGATTAACTGACACTTTTGCTAATGAACTCCGTTAAAATATGCATAAAACCGTGCATGAATATGAATGTGGAGGCCTGCATTGTGTCGGCGGATGATAAAATAAAAAACTGCTTGATGTGACTGGTGTAATTTGGGGATTTGGAGGGGGGTATATATTGATGGAAATCAGGAGGAAAAGGGAATCTCCTTGGTGATATACTCCACCTCCCTCTCCCTCTCTCTCTCTCTCTCTCTCTCTCTCTCTCCTCAGCCCCTCGGTGACACAGCAGTCCGTGTGTGTGTGAGAGAAAGGAGCCGAGAGATGCTGCTGCTTCAGAGGACTACGTCAGAGCAAGCACCCTCCTCCTCCTCCCCCTCCTCTCATGCCAGGAGGTGAGCTGCATGAACGCACACACACACATGGGTGTGTACAGGCTCTTGAGTGCACACTCTTTCCCTTTCTCCCACACTCTCCCTTTATCTTTCTCTCTTTGTCGCTCCCATCACCCTTTCATTCTCTTCTCTTCTTTTCCCTTCATTCATTCTCTCTCTGTCTATCTCTCTCTCTCTCTCTCTCTCTCTCTCTCTCCCCACACAAACCAAACGCCCATTCACTGAGTATGTGCTGCATTTCCACTGGCTCCCTCACCCTGAGCACGTTATACTGAAGTTGGTAAGCAGCGCAGGGCTTGCAGCTTGTCCTCAGGGCTCAGAAGGCACTCCGGAGCTCCCGAGTCAATGTGGTAGGTAAGTGCCGGTGCTAGCATGGGCAGCAAGCGTCCGCTGGAGGACAGGGTGATGCAGGCGGCGCTGGTGGAGCAGGAGGAAGACGAGGACGAGGACGGCGGCTCGGACAGCAGCAGCGGTGACCGGGTGACGATACCCACCTTCGACGTCCCATACTTCCGCTACATCGATGAGGAGGGCGCGGAGGACGAGGAGTGGTGCAGCAGCAGCCGCTCACTGTCCTCCATCGAGGAGGAAGACTCATCCAATGACTCACCTTTGTCTCACAGGTACGCCAGCGTGCCTGCCAGCCCAGAGAAGGTTCTGGAACACCTGCTGAGCCACCTGACGCTGGATGAGGACAGCGGGAGCCCTCAAGCAAGAGAGACAGGTGGGCTCTCATCTCACACTTTACCCTAGAGAGCGCAGTGCTGTTTTTAGCCAGATGGAACATTATGCTCAGTTTTAATTGCTCTCAGTTTACTTTTGCTTAGTTTACAAATGAGGAGTGTGCGCATATAAAATGTCAACAGAGCGAGGATTGCTATTGTTTGATGAGTCCCAAGTGTATCTCTAGGCAGAATACAAGTAGTGTCTCAGATGTGTAGTTAAAAGACCAGCAGTATTGCACTACTGGTGTTAGGTCTCAGCTTTATATTAAGTTTTTTAACGTAATATTTTTATCTAGCTGTGGTCTAACTATTACAATCCTGTTTTGTCACCTTGTCCCCTTCAGCCTAAATTATAATTTTTCCACATGTACCAGATTTAGATTTTAAGTAAAATTAAAACAGAAATGTTTCTTTGCATTTTGTAAAATATAGTTATTAATTTCTTTTTTATTATTATTACTTTCCATACTGTTATAATATTGTTTCACATAAACTGAGCATTTAAACTGGCTTTCATACATGTACAGGCAAATATTGTGATTCCTCCAGCAGAAATGGGAACTCAAGTTCGGAACTGCATCTCAAGTCGTACTTGACTCACATGTTGACTGATTCAAAAACATATCTCTATATACTATATGTTTTTATATTGTATGGTGTGCATTTAAAGTACTTGAATATTGAACTACTGAAGTTAATGGGGGAAAAAAAAAGAGTGCGACAGAAAGAAGAGTTGACCGAGTCCATGTGTGTCAGGCCTGCTGATCACCTCGTTTCCCTGTGGTGGTGTTTTAATGTTGATCCGCTCAAGAGTAGCCCAGTTACTGTGTAGTTTAAACTCTTTAGACATGGGCTCAACATAACTGAAGAACACAGATACGTGGACACATAATTATAGGAAATATAATACTACTACTACTGTTAACAATGATAATAATAATAATAATAATAATAATGAAATTCTTAGTTACTTTAGTTATTGTTAATTATTACACCTATTGGTTTATCATATCTTCATAATGACACATGAATGGAGCAAATAATTATGTTGTATACCACACCATATCTGATTGGTCAGAAACTCTGACAGTAGTTTCAGCTTCAAGACGAATCACAGCTTTATATTAATGTGTTCATTCTAATACGGCATCGTTTCTATATAGCAGCAACTTACACAAGGACTTGTATGGTGGACATTCATAGAAACAGACTAAATTGTTGACACGGTGAAGTTTTCTTCGGAAGGAGTCTCCAGTGTTAGCACAGTGTAACTTTACGTTTTCTGCCATGCCAGATGACTGTTTATAGCTGCTGTAACATCAGTGATAACAGGATTGATCCTGTTTCTCAGATGGTCCACAACATTGAACATTACTATATATGGAACAAAAAAAAAAACGTATCGTTCTTGAGTTAATAAGTGGTCATAGGTAAATTGCTTTAGTGTAAGAGGAATAAAACACTTCAGGATGTGCTGTTGTTGGAAAAGAATCAGCTTCAGGGTGTTAACATGTTAGTTATTTTCCAATAACACCAATAAGTGCTTTGTTCCTTATTTATTTCATCCTTGGTCCTCTTTATTTTCCATGTAGAAAGAATGAGCTCACTTGAGCTTGTATGACTGTACTAGACTCAGCATCAGTTCAGCTGAGTGAGTGCTAACCTCATTAAAGCCATCAATGTAATCGCTTTTGCATTCTCTCTCTGTCTCTCTCTCTCTCTCTCTCTCTCTCTCTCTCTCTCTCTGTGTCAAATCGAGTCTCTGTGGCTGCTGCACTCTCTATTTAAGTGGTTTATGGCTGATGATGATTCAGCCTTGACTGCTTTTACAGGAACTGTCACTTTCTCCCCCACATTACACTTTTAATTGATATAACCAAATGTCCACATTAGACAAATCATATGGTCAGTGTGGTATGTGGTAATGTATGGAATGTTGTGTATCAGTGTGAACTGTGTGCATGGTGCAGTGTATGCATGTATTAGATTAGTGTGTGCCACCTCATTGGTTACATGTATTTATTTATTTTTTCCATTTATTTATATCTGAGTCTTGGTGTTGCTAGAGAGAGTGTGTGTGTGTGTGTGTGTGTGCGTGTGTGTGTGGGAGAAAGACTGAGGTCATTTATGAATAGTCAGAAGATATGATTCCACTCGTAAGTGCCGTAAATGAGCTCTATTTTCACATCTAGCAGGGTTTTATACACACGATTTAGAGATTGTGCTGTGGAATAAAATAGATTCATGATGCTTCAGTTGTTTTCATATTATATTGGAATATGTCTGGGATTTCGTAGTTCAAATGAGTTCTTAATGTTGGACGTTGAAGGTGTAGAGAGACTGATTTGTTCGGTCTTAGCTGTTGACTGCTGGAGGAATGAGAGGATCAGCTTTATATTGCGTGCGATTGTCATTCTGAGTGCTTGTACAGGAGTATTGATTTCACACAGCTGAGGATGTGCTTTTGAGAATCAATCAGCTCACATGCTTGTCATTGTTCATGATCTTGCACACAAACTGGATTGTGTTCAAAGGAATAGGTTGGGTAAAGGTACACAGGAGGGTTTGCAGGCATCGATTGACTTGTAGTGGAGCGATGGTGTTGTGGTCCTCCTGGTGAAGCGCATCTTTCAGTCATCATGGTCCACATTACAACACAACAGCACAAAATACTCAGAAGTTAAGAGCGGCACAGAAATACACAAACAGAAATTCTTTCACTGGTGGTCCATGTCTTGCTTGATCATGGATGACAATTTCAATATATACACACACATGCACTCTCTTACCACTTTAATAGGTACACCTGAACATTCATGCAGTTTTCTAATAAGCCAGTCATGTGGCAGCAGCACAGTGCATAACATCACGCAGGTACAGGTCAAGGTCTTCAGTTAATGGTTAATGTTCACATCAAACATCAGAATGGAGAAAAAGTGTGATCAAGAACAAGACTCTACTGCTATCATGGGCACAGTCTCACCCAAACCTGGACAGTTGAAGACTGGAAAAAGACCAGGTGATTTTTTTTTTCTCCCCTCTAATCTTCAATTGTTCAGGTTGGGTGAGTCTGATCACTTGAGATTCCTGTTCTTGGCTGACAGGAGTGGAACCCAGTTGTGGTCTTCTGCTGTTGTAGCTACACCTCAAGGTTTGGTGTTTTGTGCATGCTGAGATGCTTTTCTGCTCGCCAGGTGTGCAGGTATTCCTATTAAAGTGGATGGTGAGTGCCAGCCATAACATTAAAACTACTGACAGGTGACGTGAATAACATTTCATTATCTAGATACAATGGAACCTGTCAAGGGGTTGGATATATTAGTCAAAATGTGAACAGGCAGTTCTTGAAGTTGATGTGTTGGAAGCAGGAAAAATGGGCAAGCGTAACGATCTGAGCACCTTCAACAAGGGCCAAATTGTGATGACTATATGACAAACAGTCAGAGCATCTACAAACGACAATTGTTGTGCAGATTGGAGATCTGGATTTACAGTCTCTGTATAAAGGAGTGTTTGCTTTATTGTGGGCTGAGATGCTGCTACAACATATCCTTTATCCTCCTGTAATGAATTCAGTCACCATAGCAGCAGAGCTCAGGTTGGATGGCTGCTGCTCAAGGCCTGCTGAATATAATTGGTGAGCAGCAGTCAATGAACAGCCGTAATCCAGGTCCATATGGATGACAATAGAAAATAATGAAATGCTTAGGTCAGACTGGAGTCACTGATTACACACACACACACACATGCACAAGCACATTATTTGCTGGGAAATCATTTAAGTAAAATCTAAAACTAGAGGTATTGTAGGTGTGCATGTGCTACATGTGGTGGATTTTTCATCAGTGACCAGACATACCTGTGCTTCAAAACTGTCTTAGTCCCTATGAGTCTTACCTTCATCATCGCTCTGACAGTCTCTAGTGCTCCTCATGTCCTGCTGGGTTGGTTATTTATTTATTACTATTTCCAGTTTTTGTGCTGTTGCTGTCTCAGAATTGTTGCATCTTCAGAGCAATGTGTTGATGAGTGGAAGGAATACTTTATTATTATAATTTCTATTAAAAAAATATTAAAGAATATTTCATTTTAGCTGTGGTCAGTTGTAGTATCTAATGATATTTAAACGGTATTAGAACCTTAGTGTTCTTCGTAGTGCTGATAAATATTGCAGTGTTGGCTAATATTGAGATTGGCTTGATATTTGCCCAGATTCAGCTGAATTAGGAACAAAATCCTTTGATCAAATTAACACACAATTAGATTTACTCTCTCATCAAATCATGCTCTGTTTTTTAGATACAATAGTTGAATGGGTCAAAAAAATTCTGAATATACAGTGGGGTCCAAAATCTAAGACCACATTTGAAATTGTGTTCCTTTTTTCCATTTATAACTGGAAATAAACAAAGTTTAACCAAGTAATATGGAGAAAAGAAAATGTCCAAAATCTTGAATATTCAGCACTCAAGATTCTGTATGATTTGTTGGTCACTGTTTACAATTTTTGTGACATTTAAATTTTCAAATTCATGTAAATGTTCTATAAAATGGTACTTTTCAGTCAAGTTATTGCTGACCAAATCATTTGTAATTAAACATTTTGTATAGAATTTGTAAACTTGCAAAAATAGAAGCATTTTCTTTAGTGGTCTCAGACGTTTGGACCCCCTATAAATACACTTTTATACAATAAATACTAACTAGCTAATTTTAGAGAATCTTGATTAATGAAGAATGGCAAAAGCATAATTACTATATCATCAACTTAATCTCCCCCAGAAGAATTAGCCTTGCGTGTAGTTTGTTTACTAATTACAGATGTCATTTCTTTCCTGGTACGTGATTAGACCTCTGTTTCCTTTCAGGTAAGGACACCACTAGTGTTCCACTGACTGTATGCAATTCAACTAGAGTTGAATTGAAAATCGAGAGGTGACTTTTTTTTTTGGTTTTAGTCCCAGTTTTTCATCATATTCTTCAAACAAGTCACATACACAGGTTTTACCCCTGAAATTTTTTGAGAGTAACTCATGTTCTGAAATAAAGAACGAAAGGCAACTTTATAATCTGGCCAATAAATTGACCAGGTTCCATGCTAAGTTACATTCACCAATGTGCACTCCCTGTTGACATTATACACATAATACACTCTGCTATTGGTGGATGTGACAAATTGTTTGTCCGGGGAGCTTAATTGTCCAGAAGGAATTTGTACCTAGGACATACATTGGACATGACATGTGTGAGCCTATTGTAATGAGTTCACCTGATGTGAGACAGCGGGGTAGTGAGCAACCGGAATATTCATGTTTATTTTGATTCGCTATGTTGGTGTCTCAAGTGTTAGTAACGTACATAGACTCTGTCCTGCAGCTAGGCCACAGAGTCACTGTGTAGATAATCACAATCATCACATCATAGTAGTTCTAAGTGTAGAACATGGAGGTGAATTTGAATGGATTCTTGCGAGTTTAATCTTTATTGCAAAGCAGAAAAAAAGATGCAGTGTAATAAATGAGTCAGGAGATGCTGAGTGCTGATGTGGATTAAAACAAGCATGTAAGCATATAATTCAAGCATATCTGTTATTTCAGTTTGAATTGAGACTAGTGTAATTGTATCTTTACTGAGATCAGTACCCATCCTTGCAGAATAAAAAAAAAAAAAAAGAATCGTGTCACTCAAGGCCACGTGAATCTGAATCAGTATCTAAAATAAGTGTCGCATTCCGATATCTGTCTGAAAGTCTTGTGAATTTGCCCCTTAATGCATTACTGTTACTGTTTTTCCACTTTGTAAGAGCTCTGAAAGGTTTAGCTGTTTTCCCCAGTGAAAACCTTAATCTCTACGATTATTAAAAATTCATTATAATTCCACTGAAATGAGCACACGCTGGAGTAATGAGGCAGAGCAAGAGAGCTGGGTGAAGCACAGAGCAGCACACAGTGATCTATATCCAGCAAAATGGCCTTGTGCAAAGAGGAAATTGGGTGTGGATCAGGATTTAACTCGATTCAGGTTTCATCTAGATGATGAATTAAATTATATGCATTAAATGTTATGGAAATTTTGGATAAATAGCATTGCATGGAAATGTAGAAATGATTTGAATTTGAAAGAACCAAGCTGTCAAGCTGTGCGTGAGATAAGCATATATATGTATAGGTACTGTCTGAGTGTGTGTGTACAGTGTGTGTGTTTATATACACACACAGTGCCTCCACTAATATTAGCAGCCTTGGTAAATATGATCAAAGAAGGCTGTGAAAAATTCTCTTTATGATTATGGTTTAACCTTTCAAGCTTTTGTTTAAAAATAATAATAATTAAATCACAAAAAATACTCTGCTCTCATGGATATCAAACAATTGCAAACAATTTCTTTTATCAAAAAGAAATAGTTTAACCCTGACTTCTTATTTCACAGGGGTATAAATATGAGATAACACACAGGCCAAATTCCCTTAGTCATTCATAACAATGGGTAAGACCAAGGAATATAGCTGTGATGTGCAGCAAAAGGTTGTTGAGTTTCACAAAATGGGAAGTGGCTTTAAGAAAATAGCACAAGCAGTGAAAATGCACATTTCCAGCATCAGGATAATAATTAAGAAGTTCCAGTCAACTGGAAATGTTATGAACTTAGAAGAGGATGTGTCTATATTGTCTCAACGCACTGTGAAGAGGATGGTTTGAGTGGACAAAAAATCTACAAGGGTCACAGCTGGATAATTGCAGACGTTAGTGTCTTGGGGCCAGAAAGTCTCAAAAACTACGATCTGAAATCACCTACATCACCACAAGTTGTTTGGAAGGGTTTCAAGAAAAAAGCCTCTGCACTCTTCCAAAAACAAACTCAATCATCTTCGGTTTGCCAGACACTACTGGGATCAGGTTCTATGGTCAGATGAAACCAAAATAGAGCTTTTTGACACTAAAAACCAGAGGTGGTTTTGGCGCACACAGAGAGGTAGCCAAATGGAAAGTACCTCATGGGCACAGTTAAATATGGTGGTGGCTCTTTAATGTTTTGGGGCTGTTTTCCTGCCAGAGAACCTAGACATTTTTTTTGCATCATTTGCATATCAAATATCAACAGATATTAAATGAAAGATTGACTGCCTCTTCCAGAAAGTATAAAATGGACCATGGTTGGATCTTCCAGCAGGACAGTGATCCAAAATATACATGAAAATCAACACAAAAATAGTTTACTAAACACAAAAGGTCCTGCCATGGCCATCCCAGGCCCCTGACTTGAACCCCATAGAAAACCTGTGGGGTGATCTGAAGAGGAGAGTCCACCAGCGTGGACCTCGAAATTTGAAGGATCTGCAGAGATTCTGTATGGAGGACTGATCTCAGATCCCTTGCCATGTATTCTCCAACCTCATCAGGCATTATAGGAGAAGACTCAGAGCTGTTATCTTGCCAAATGGAGGTAGCATAAGGTATTGACTAAAAGGGTGCCAATAACTGTTTTACACACACGTCTGTGTGTGTGTAATATATATATATATATATAATGTTAGTGTGGTGTGTGTGTGTGTGTACGAGGCAGCACCACAGGCTGCAGACAGCTTTGCTCTGCAGATTATCATAATTGTGTGAGGGATTCACTGGAGCTGAATGCAAACACAAAGCTCGAGAAGTGAGTGTGAAATTAGAGTGGAATTTACAATACCACCAACATGCCATACACACGTATCAACTAGCGAACAGAGTGTGCCTAATAGGATTTGCAGCTTAAGGAAGAGCACACTCTCTGTCACCTTCACTATAGAACCATGCATGTTTGATTATTCTCTCCCCCTCCCTTCCTCCCCCCCACTCTCTCTCTCTCTCTCTCTCTCTCTCCTCTCTCTCTACTTCATTTATTCACTCACTAATATAATGACCTCCACAATCAGCCTAATTTTAATTGAAGACTCTGCATAATCAGCTGAGTTTTTTTTATACAATAGCCAGCATAATCAGCTGAACTTCAGTTGAAGTAGTACAGTAAATGTCCCACTCTCTCAGATCTTATCCTTCAATGCAATATTTACTTATTTAAAATGATACAGAGATCCACTAGAACTACATGAAATCATGAACAACAAAATTTAATGGCGAGAGATAATAACATTGGATTGAATATTGCAGGATAATAAGAAAATATACCAGCTTGCAAAATGTGCATTTCAGCAATGACAACATTTATTAGCAGATTAGTGTGTTTTATATATATATATATATATATATATATATATATATATATACACATACAGTGCCTTGCGAAAGTATTCGGCCCCCTTGAACTTTCACCAATCACCAAGTTTGTGTGTGTGTACTGTATGATGATTATGCTTATTATTTTTATTATTATTATTATTATTACCTTTTGTTTTCTCAGATTTTGCTGGTAGTTTTACACCTTAGATTTTTATTGTCTGATAGTAAAAACTTTTTATTATCATTATTATTAGTAGTAGTAGTAGTAGTTAGTAGTAGTAGTAGTAGAAGAAGTAGTATAGTTGTTGTTGTTGTTGTTACTCAGCCTAATATTAGATTTTAAAAAATATATATTTTTGTTCTTCATTGTTAAATGTTTTTGCCATATAGAAAATGAACATAAATGGCAATAAGCAGAACATTTTATAACCTAATTACAGCAGAAATACAAATTCATCTCTGCAGCAAGAGGGATTAGAATAATATACTTTTGTTTGTTTGTTTGTTTGTTTGTTTGTTTGTTGAAAAATAAGAGAAATAAGAAATGAGAAATAAGAGATTTATGAGAAAATAAGAAAGGCAAGCCATAGACACATGTGGCATGTTCAGCTTGATTCATACTTATGTATTTACTGAAAATCTTACGGTACACCTTATCCGAGGCTGTACACCGTGTAAGCTGTATGTAATGTGTGTAGCATGTTTGTGTCAGCACATATATCCAGCTGCCTTTCACTTTCAGGTATTGAGTTTCTTGCAGGTTTCTTGGGGAAGGGAAAAGACCACACACTGAATTATTTGAGAGCACATGTGCTTTCTCATCCTAATGGATCTGTACAGTGTGGGGTATTGATGGGTGGGTGGACTGATGGATGGATGGATGGATGGATGTGTTGGAGTATGCTAAAAGTCCAGAGGAGCAAATTAAAGCTGAGCAAGGTTGAGAGGAGTCATTACCCAGGAGAGGTAGACTGATGATGTGGTGGCAGGGAGAGATCAGTGCACAGGTCAGAAATATTAAAAGTCTTCAAATGTGAACAACTATTCATACATTCCACCTACTGGATCCAGTAGGTACATGGGGTTTGCTTGGGTCAGAAACTACTCAAACCGTTATATTTATTTATTGCTGTTATTATGACGACTTTTGTTTATATACCGTAATTAAACTGCATTTGCATCTGTCCTGCTTCGTTTACGTCACGAATCGTGACAGTTACAACATGGACACCTGCGGCTTATAGAGAAGTGCGGCCTATGTATGTACAAAATTGTTTTTCTTTTTAAAATTAGCGGGTGCGGCTTATATTCAGGTGCGCTCAATAGTCTGAGAATTACGGTAGTATAATAGCAGATTTACTGTTGTATCTGTGGCATTGATTTGTCAGCATAGTGTCAAATATATATACATTATGTTCCCCTTGGTTTTGGTATTAGTGAGTAATTCACAAAGGCCTGTAAAGCTTTGTGAAATTAAAGACGCTTTAGACTTGTGGGGGCTGGAGACATCTGTAGACATTGCAAGGACAAGCCCAAACACTGCCATGCCTGAACGCTTTCCCTCTTAAACCCATTCTAATATCCAGTAGTTCATGTACTTTGAGCATCCAGAGGAGTAACAGCATCTCAAGCAAGTATGCAAAACCGATAATGTTTGTTTTTACTGCATGTAATCTGTTATCTGCCTTGCAGCACACAGATGCATGCTTGACTGGGTTCTTATCTGATGACTTTTCATCTATACTGCAGGGCCTACATCCATGGTACTGTACGCTTGCTAACAATCAGACGTCGCTGACTAGATTACGTTTTTCCCATTGTCGCTCTTTCTTTAAGCTCCGCCTTCACGAGGCATTTTATTGACTTCTAAATGTAAAACTAAGTTTGTTGCCTTGATTCTGATTTTGTCCCCGTCCACCCTTAAGCCAGACTTTCTCTTTAGCATCTCCAGGCATGCATTCTTGATCGAGATCACTTCTGGCTTTGTGAGACTAAACAAAGCCTCAGTCTGACTCAGAGTCACTGCTGAAGAAGAGCTCATCCTTTCAGGCACGAAGCAGCCACACATTCAGGCTCCGTTTTTGTATGGAGCAGTCTTTGATTAATGCTGTGAAACAGAACAGAGCAATGAAACAAAGAGAGATGAAAATAAAAGCATGCGCTACTCTTCCTTTGCTTCTATTATATATATATATATATATATGTATAAACCGCTGGCAAGAAAAGTAAGTACACCCAAATTGGACCCAAAGTGTCAATATTTTGTGTGGCCACCATTATTTTCCAGCACCATCTTAACTAACTTGGGCATGGAGTTCACCAGAGCTTCACAGATTGTCACTGGAGTCCTCTTCCACTCCTCCATGACGACATCACGGAGCTGGTGGATGTTAGAGACCTTGTGCTCCTCCACCTCCACGTTTGAGGATGCCCTGTGCATCTGTGGGGCATCCTCAAACGGATGCCTAAGAGGGTTAAGGCAGTGCTGGAAAATAATGAGTAGGAAAAAAAAATAAAAAATTGGGGGGATGGGGGGTTCTTGGGGGGGGGGTGGGGGGAGGGGAAAAGGAAAGAAAAAAAAAAAAAAAAAAAAAAAAAAAAAAAAAAAAAAGGAGGGGGGGGGGGGGGGGGGGGGGGGGGGGGGGGGTAAAAAAAAAAAAAAAAAAAAAAAAAAAAAAAAAAAAAAAAAAATATCAAAATATCTTCAGTTTTAAATTTCTTATCTTTTCTCATTTATCTTGTAAACATATAAACAATGACAGGATCTTCTAGACAACACTATGTATACATGCCCATGCTGTATGATTCAAGCTTTCCATACTTAAAACAATTAAGTAGTCATGACTAACATTACTTAAAATGTCACGTTTTGTACCAAACAATCCCCATAAATCACAAAGTTTGTTTAACTTATTTACTTACAAAATACCTAAACTTAAGATTTCAAGTGTTATGAAAATCAAGATTTATTAAAATAGCTCACTCTGGATGTTCTTTGATGTGATTGGCCATGTTCCACCTGGCAACAAGAGAACTAATGCACTGATTGGTAGTTAATTACCAAAATTGGTCCTCATCATCTCATCTGTTGCTGGTACCGGTGTAGTGAAGTTCAAGAGTTCATCATGAGTAGGAGAGACTACTGTGTGTGTGTGTGTGTGTGTGTGTGTGTTTACAAAGAAATTTCAGGCATATGAAAGATGCTTTGTAAATAAAGTTTCTTTTTTTTTTTTTTTGCTAAAAAGTGTTAATTTCCCCTATGTGTGGAGACTTTTGAGACACCCTGTATTGAAGTACTCCTGAAATGGACACCAAGTTAAGTGAACTTAATTACTTAAGGACACCGGTTCCCACGACCCAAGTTAGATTTGCTGGGAGTGAGTTTACTTAGACAATTGAGTACAGTTAACTGGTTAGGGTTTTCAGTGTTCAGCAGTATGGAGTTTTCTGTTTAACAGGTGTTTGTTCTGTGTATGTTTGGTTTATTTTCAGAGCGTCTTGTTGATGACTTTTTGCTGACTTATCCAGTGTTCATGTCTACCAGTGACCTTTGCCAAGCGCTTCTCGGACAATATCCTTTTCTTATCCTAATACGCGAATCTCCGTAGCTGCCTTTACTCTTATGCTGTAGGTCCTGAGTATATTAATGGAAGCAGTCTTGTTTAAACACTATTTGCATATCTAATTAGAGTGCATAAGGTTTCTGTCTGAGACACTGTGTGCATATCTAATGACGCATAGTTTTTCTTCCAGGCTTTCCCCACTTCCAGAAAGCATGCAATTAAAACTCTTCTCAGTAGTGCATTACACAGTATGTACCCTCAGGCTCTTTCCAAATCCTAGCTTGTGTTTGTGTAGTAGCACCTAGAAGCTTGTGACGCCTTTCTGCTTTGATGCCTTAACTGCTCTGTCGCCCACCTATTGTTTGAAGCGAGGCAGGATGAAGGAAGAAGGGAATGAGACTCTGCTGAGGAAGCGCAAAGTCCTGCACGTGCTGTCCCAGTGGATCGCACTCTGTCCTGACACTCTGCAGGAGGGCGAACACACCAAACTATTTATGAAGGTACAGTAAGAGCTATAAATGTGGTTAGTCAGACAGTGTGGAAATGTCATCGCTCTCAGCGTTCAGAATTGTTTGTGCCAGAGACGCAGCATGTTTCGCTAATGAGGTGAGGTGATGTTGAAGGTGAATGTTCAGTCTCGCATTATTTGAGTGTTACAGTGCTAAAAAAACAGCATGCCACTTCCAGCGATTGCAAGTCACACCTAAAGGGTGGTTTGTCTCACTATTACAGACGCTGTATCGCTACGTTCTGGATGACCTATATGAATACCCAACTCTGGAGAACGAGGTGAAGGAGCTCCAGAAACTTCTCCGCATGCAGCGCAGACAGTAGGTACTCTCCAATTCACTGAGCTAGTATGTAGAACCCAAACGACACCTCCTGTAGACCTGTATTCATGACTGGCGTGTTTAATACCAGTTTAAATCAGGACAGATGTTGGGATGTTTGTGTGTTGACTACATAATTATCGGCAAAGCAGTGTCAATGGAAATAGATTCATGTCCCTCTTCATCAGCATTGGGAACAAGTGGGCCTATTCATATATCAAAAATGACACTCTTTCTAAGAGAAGAATCTCTGAATGAATCTTGCCAAGATGTAAAGATTTCCAGAATTCTTTCTGTGTCTGTAGTCTGGGAGATACAATGAGAGAAAGCAGAATTTCACTCAAGAAACAGAAATAGCATGAGAAAAATAAAACCAGCATGTAGACAAGGCAGACTGTCCTCATTTAGCCCCTGTGCATTTGTACTTCGCATGGGAGTCCATTAAAACTTTTAAATAATGCTCTTGTGTTTTTATTAATAAGCACAGGTGAAGAGCAGCAGGACTATTCCATATCTGTTTATTCTAACTAAGAAAACCGTTGTGTTTTAATAACTACAGTACATTACTAGAAATGAACGGCGATCCTGATTGAATTATAATTTTTTCCGATTTGTTTCTATCTAACATGCATTTAGAGTGCTTTCATAGATCTTGACGATGATGTAATCCTCTGCTGGATTGAACATCATACACTCCTTTCTGGCTGCACCAAATTCTCTCCGCCCCCTTTCAACCAACACGACACCAAATCGCTGCCTTGTCAGCTGATCCGCAGCCAATCGTTCTCATCTAACAGGCAGTCAGCAGCTCCACAGTGGCTTTATGTTTATTTGAGAGAGCCTTACTACACCCATTTCCTCTGACTAGTCAGGCTGTGTGTCAGTCCTCAGAAGGTTATTGATAAGAACCTTAAATAGAATACACTTAACACGTCTTGTGCACATAAACTAAAATCTAGCACATTGGCAGTTATTTATGTAAGAAATAATTTTGCCACTTAACTGAGGATGATATGGCTCTCATATGTCTGTGAGTTTATACCGATTAAAGTGTCTTATACCACACAGCTGTTGAATGCCTGATTCAAAATGGTCAGATTAACAAAAACAGCATGACTCAGAGAGTATTACGGCTGCAAGGTTTATATCAGTGTGCTCAGGCTGAATCCCAATTCGCCTACTAATACTATGCACTAAAATTCTATACTCTTTTCGTGAAGCAAAAGTAAATACGTTTGAGTGTACCGGGACATACTGACACATCATGTAACAGAAGAGAACATTGTTGCCTAGTTACGCACGCTGTCACCATAAGCAAACTCCTCGTTGCATTTAAGCTTTCTTTCATTCATTATTTCTTATATAATTGATACTATAGCATTTAATTTACCATTTATTATTTTCCACATTTCGTTCGAATTCAGCGAAGCAAAACGTCACACAACTCTGTGGGCAATATTAGCTGAAAAATTGTCCAGGGATCCACACTTTGAAAACCTATCGGAAATAGTCAACCATCCTGGTACCCTTGGGTTACTCATTTCTACATACTACTATTTGGGACACACTAATTCTGAATACAAGTATTTTGGACAATCCACATAAACATATTTTGGACAATCCACATAAACATATATAAATCCATCTTCAACCGCTTATTCCTGCTTCAGGGAGCATCGGGCACAAGGCGGGGTACACCCTGGACAGGGTGCCAGTCCATCGCAGGGGATCACATACACACTCACACACCCATTCATACACTACGGACAATTTAGCAAGCTGCCAATCAAAGACACCATGCATGTCTTTGGACTGGGGAGGAAACCGGAGTACCCGGAGGAAACCCCCGCAGCACGGGGAGAACATGCAAACTCCGCACACACATGGCCTCGGAATCGAACCCCGGACCCTGGATGTGTGAGGCAAACGTGCTAACCACTAAGCCACCGTGCGCCATAATATATATATATATATATGAAATGTGTGTAATTACTGAATTACTAAGCTTTCTGCGAGATGTTTATTTAACATTTATGGAAGGAGGCTAAAGTGCTTTATAACAGTCAGAGGTAAGATCAGAGTAAAGTACGTTTATTGATCCCCTGTAGAGGAAATTTAAATTGACACAGCAGAACAAGTAGGATGAGTAACATCAAAGAAATAAAGAAAATAATTTCCATAAATACCCATACAATAGAAATAATAGAAACAATAAAACAGATCTGTTTATGTACATATGCTTGAGTTCTATTTATGTATGTACATGTGCAGTATCGTCAGTATTTATATACATGTACAAGGTCTGTGAAATGACCAGAGACTCAAATCAGTGGAGTAGGAGGTACTGAGTAAAGCTTTAAATGTAAGTTTTCTGACACTGGAAAGTCTTAATAATGATGATAATAATAATAATAATAATAATAATAATAATAAGATGAAGAAAGAGCAGAAGGAGGAGAAGAAGAAGGAGAATAAGAAGAAGAGGAAGAAGGAGAATAATAATGAGAAGAAGGAGAATAATAATAAGTAAGAGAAGAAGAAGGAGAATAATAATATTGTTAAAAATGTTATAAATTGATTTGCACTTTAATGAGGGAAATATGTATTTGACCCCCTTTCAATCAGAAAGATTTCTGGCTCCCAAGTGTCTTTTATACAGGTAACGAGCTGAGATTAGGAGCACACTCTTAAAGGGAGTGCTCCTAATCTCATCTTGTTACCTGTATAAAAGACACCTGTCCACAGAAGCAATCAATCAATCAGATTCCAAACTCTCCACCATGACCAAGACCAAAGAGCTCTCCAAGGATGTCCGGGACAAGATTGTAGACCTACACGCGTCTGGAATGGGCTACAAGACCATTGCCAAGCAGCTTGGTGAGAAGGTGACAACAGTTGGTGCGATTATTCGCAAATGGAAGAAATACAAAAGAACTGTCAATCTCCCTCGGCCTGGGGCTCCATGCAAGATCTCACCTCGTGGAGTTGCAATGATCATGAGAACAGTGAGGAATCAGCCCAGAACTACACGGGAAGATCTTGTCAATGATCTCAAGGCAGCTGGGACCATAGTCACCAAGAAAAAAATTGGTAACACACTACGCCGTGAAGGACTGAAATCCTGCAGCGCCCCCAAGGTCGCCCTGCTCAAGAAAGCACATATACATGCTCGTCTGAAGTTTGACAATGAACATCTGAATAATTCAAAGGACAACTGGATGAAAGTGTTGTGGTCAGATGAGACCAAAATGGAGCTATTTGGCATCAACTCAACTCGTCGTGTTTGGAGGAGGAGGAATGCTGCCTATGACACCAAGAACACCATCCTCACCGTCAAACATGGAGGTGGAAACTTTATGCTTTGGAGGTGTTTTTCTGCTAAGGGGACAGGACAACTTCACCGCATCAAAGGGATGATGGATGGGGCCATGTACCGTCAAATCTTGAGTGAGAATCTCCTTCCCTCAGCCAGGGCATTGAAAATGGGTCGTGGATGGGTTTTCCAGCATGACAATGACCCAAAACACACGGCCAAGGCAACAAAGGGGTGGCTCAAGAAGAAGGACATTAAGGTCCTGGAGTGGCCTAGCCAGTCTCCAGACCTTCATCCCATAGAAAATCTGTGGAGGGAGCTGAAGGTTCGAGTTGCCAAACGTCAGCCTCGAAACCTTAATGACTTGGAGAAGATCTGCAAAGAGGAGTGGGACAAGATCCCTCCTGAGATGTGTGCAAACGTGGTGGCTAACTACAAGAAACGTCTGACCTCTGTGATTGCCAACAAGGGTTTTGCCACCAAGTACTAAGTCATGTTTTGCAGAGGGGTCAAATACATATTTCCCTCATTAAAATGCAAATCAATTTATAACATTTTTGACATGCGTTTCTCTGGATTTTTTTGTTGTTATCCTGTCTCTTATTGTTCAAATAAACCTACCATTAAAATTATAGACTGATCATTTCTTTGTCAGTGGGCAAACGTACAAAATCAGCAGGGGATCAAATACTTTTTTCCCTCACTGTAAGAAAGAGCAGAAGAAGGAGAATAATAAGAAAACGAAGAGGGGGAGAGGAAGGAGCAGAAGAAATAGAAGAAGGAGCTACTTTGTGGTTTCTCAGTAACCAGAAAAGCTTCATTTCTGTCGTTAGCTTCAAGTGAGAGAAAAAGAGAGGCTGGTGAAGGAAAGATTGTTTATAGCTGCTATAACATTATATAACAGGAACGTTCCATGACAATATCTATAAATATCTACGAATCAAATAATCAGGTAAAAGTGGTTAGTGCTGGTTAATTACTGTAAGGATTGCTGTGGTGTAAAAGGAATCAAACACTTCAGTGCATTCAGATATTGTACAATAATTAACTACAGGATGGTGACAGTAACGCAGAATCATGTTCACATACAGATTTGATTCTTGTGTGAAAATTGCTTTACACACTGCAATTCCAGTGATGACGATGATTCTAACGTTAATGATACAGTATGCTCACAAAATGTATGGGGGGGATAAGCATTGTTGGGCTTTATATCCAATGATGAATGTCTTTTATCTGATCATCTGAAGACCCAGTTTGTAATTTCAAGTTTTGTCGTCGACCCCCCCCAATCCCCCTTTCTGCCTCAGCACGGTGGATGATTATTCTTCTCCGAGGAAGGTGAGTTAACCTACATCCTTGTTGTTTCTTTACTAAAAAGTTCTGCATTTTGCTCCTAAATGAGGAGCAGTATATATTGAAATAAACAGGGTTTAGTTTTCTTAGCATAGAATTAGCAAATAGACAAAATGAGGTTAACTAGCACCCATAATAACGACATAATGATAATAAGGACATTCTAATGATACTTAAAAGGGTTATTCTTTTTTTTTATTATTTCAAAGTGATATCATCAGTCAGTGTAACAATATCAGTGAAAATTACGGGTGGAAAAGATCATTGTTTAAGCCGCAGTGTTCAAAGCGTGTGAAAAAGGTAGCGGCTTATAGTCCGGAATTACGGTACATGTCTGTAAATGTGGCGTCAGTGGGACCCACATGGCACCCTAACCATGGAATCACATAATAAATGGATTTAAACTGTCAAAGCATATATGACTAATCTCTGTAAAACGAGTTCTTAAACAGTCATTCAAATGCATTCATGAACATTATGGTCTCTAATTTAAGTTTAGATCACATTTGACTTGCATTACATGATCTATTATTTAATTTCTTTAAAGTGGCCTTGCAGCTTTCTGCCTCAGTCTTCCTTTGAGCAGTGTCTCGATACTCACGTTTTTTTTTCCCTCACAATCATTCTCCCCAATGCTGTTTTTAACCCCCTTTGTCAGAATAAAGCACTTTCCCACCAGCTGAGCCTGAAAGAGACCTGGCAGCCTACGCGAATGGCCCAGAGGCAGAATAAGGAAGGTAGGCTTCTAAATTATTCCCTCTTCTTTTTGTCTTCTGGCTCACTGTGTCCTTGCTCAACAGGGACAATCTAAAGTATAGAGCTTAATATATAAACATTGTAGTTTTAAAATGGGCCATGGTTCTCACCAAAAATGTATTCTAATCAACTTTATAATTGTGCCTATGTAATGATGTCTAGATGACGTGTGTGTGTGTGTGTGTGTGTAATATCCAGTATCTCACAAAAGTGAATACACCCCTCACATTTTTGTAAATATTTGATTATATCTTTTCATGTGACACTGAAGAAATGACACTTTGCTACAGTGTAAAGTAGTGAGTGTACAGCTTGTGTAACAGTGTCAATTTGCTGTCCCCTCAAAATAACTCAACACACAGCCATTAATGTCTAAACCACTGACAACAAAAGTGAGTACACCCCTAAGTGAAAATGTCCAAATTGGGCCCAATTAGCCATTTTCCCTCCCCGGTGTCGTGTGACTTGTTAGTGTTACAAGGTCTCAGGTGTGAATGGGGAGCAGGTGTGTTAAATTTGGTGCCATCACTCTCGCACTCCCTCATACTGGTCACTGGAAGTTCAACGTGTGTGTATATATATGTATTTATATGTATATATTTACTGTATGTGTGTGTTCATTCTCAGTTCTGTGTCACGTGTATGTAACCATGGACTCATATGTGAGTGTGAGGACACACAATGAGGTAACGGCCCAGGAGCTGCTGGCTGCCATAGCTGACAGATTAGAGTGTACAGAGGACGACGTGGTGCTGGTGGCCGTCATCTACTCCAGAGGTACAAATCTACAATATTTAAACAGCTACATGGACCATTAGCTAAACGTGTCATTAGTTTACCCCTATATCAGTTTTCCAGAAACGGAAGGTAGTATGTGTTAGCATTGAGAAATATTAAACAAGACTGCCCTCTCCTGGAGAACATCAAGTATGTGCATGTGTCTCTGTCTTCAGGGAAGGTGCTGCTCCAACCGCAGCAGTGTGTGTACTCCGACTCCCTCGGTACCGTGAGCAGGCTGTGCGTGTGTAGGAGAGACCTGACGGAGATCACAGTAAGAGATCGCTTGGTGTTCCACCCTGAAGTTGAATGCTGTATATAACTCTGGCCATTCTGCTCAGTAACTGCTACATCTCTCACATGACCTCCAACCAGAGCCTCATCACAGATAATGGACAGACGCAACAGCCAACAGTCAGGATGCTGAGTATGAACACGTGGGACATAGCTGTGGCTCTGACTAACTGTGACTGGAGTCTCTTCAGAAATCTGCAGGAGGTATGATGATCTCTCTCTCAAACGCTCTTGTATAATCCTTCTTGCCAGGGTACCAAATGCATTAAAGAGATACAAATAGAGCTGAGTGATTAAACATAATTTTCACAAGATTACTGTTAGTGATTTTCTGTAAAATATTTAATTTTTTTTTGGATTACAGTAACATTTTTTTTTAACCTGTGAGATAAAATTTGCCATCTTAAAGTTAGACTGAATAAAGTGGCTTCTTATTCATTATGATACATATTCAACATCAGCTGTTTAAGTTACATAAATAGATACACAGGGATTTGTGTAATGCAGTCAGATTGTTTTTTTTGTTTGTTTTGTTTTGTTTTGTTTTTTAATTGCCTGTGAGCAGTTTAACAACTACAAAATTTGTGCACTTTAGTTAGTTTCTTGCACTCTTGGGAATCTGTATAATTATTTATTTCAGGTTTTGATATTGGTATTTAAAAAAAATGATATGTATTTTTTTGTGTGCAGCTACACTGCTCACTACATTAATCTGAGGGTGAAATATTGAGGCCATGACAAATAAGTTGGTGGTGGACTCACGCGCACACACACACACACACACACACACACACACACACACACACACACACACACACACACACAATATTGTCTGAGCAGCACCATATCTCCATAATTAACTCCTTATTTATTTCTAAGATCCTAAGTACTGATATTTCTAAGATCTTAAGTACTGATTTACTGACTTGACAGAACGTCATTTAAGATACAGTCTCAAAAAAAAGGAGCGATTCTCCTTGTGCCTTAATATTGTGTAACTAAGTTTGCACTAAATTCATGTAGATTAAAGTATTGGCCCACTCGGATTAGTTTGAGTCCCCATTAAAAGCGATTTCACTGTGTCTCATGCTCTCAGTATGAGCAGTAGGACGTAAAAGAGTAACAGCGTCATGCCCATTTTAACGTCAAATTTTCAATATGCATGCTTTTTTTTTAGTCGAGATGTAAAAGAAAATTAATTTCAAGTAGTAATTTTACTAATAGTTAAATTAGTGAAGCAATAACCAGTCATCACCCCAGAGAAGATTATTACTATTTCGCTCTTCGTTGCCAGTAAGGGGAACCGAGGAGCATGCTTCACCATATCAACATCTATACTGAGCATTCTTGACTAAGTATACCACAGCACTGTTGAATTCTGGATTCTGATTGGTCAGAAAGTGTTGTTTAGTCTTTGACGGAAGCTTTGCAGCAAATCACAGATTTATATTAATGGGCTCATTCTGATGTCATCCAGTTTCTATAGTGACAATTTACACAGGAATTGTGTAATGGCAGACACTCCATGTAAACTGATCCAAAATGAATGTAGTTGTTAATGTGGTGCAGTTTTCTGTTAGGTGATGTCTATTTCACGTTTTTGTCCTGCGCCAGCGCAGTTTGTAGCAGACAGAGGTAAGGTTGTAGCTTTAAGCAGAGGGTGTGCAAATAGTGAGCAAACAACTTTTTTCAGGTGTTCTAACAGGAGCTAACGTGTTTTGCTGATGTTACACAACATGTTATGTAACCATATAAAAGGATAAATCATAATTAGCAAAATTGCCGCACCACACCAGCCCTTTATTATTTTCCTCTAACAGCATGCTTCATCATGTTTTAATCCTTAAATAGTAGATGATTGACTAATACGAGTCGTTTAGATTCACCCGCCTTTTCCTTGTCCGTACAGCAAGAACTGGTTTATTTCACACTGAGCCGCGATTCTTGCTCCGGCCACACAGTGGCGCTGGAGCTGCTGCTTCAGCGCTGCAACGAGGTGCAACAGTGGGTGATGACTGAAGTGCTGCTGTGCACCACGCTCTGCAAACGTGTGCAGCTCTTTAAGAAGTTCATCAAGATCGCAGCCCAGTGAGTAAACCGCCAATGCACAACTCTAGTGTTATTCAACGCAAACTCCGTCTAGCACATCTGTAGAACATACACCTTCAGACCTTAGTTTACACACCGCTTTGACTGACCACCGTCGCATCTGGCTCGCTCATAATAAATACATTCATACATTTAAAATCTATATCCTCAATTGATATGTTTCTGTAAAGCTGCTTTGGGACAATGTCAATTGTTAAAAGCGCTCTACAAATACAATGGAATTTAATTCAGACCTTCTACAAAATAATGTTTTACCTCGATGTTTAACAACTGCTCTTAGAGTTCAATTATGTGTGAGTTTTAAATAAGCACGATTTGTTTATTACTCAGTTAGATGGAAGCATTCTTTATTGTATAATAAATTATTGATTACATGTTAATTGCACATACGGTACAGATGTACGTGGTCGAGGTACGCATGAAAGAAGCTGAAGTATTATGTTGTATAATATTATCTTCTAGGTCTTATGTAAGAATACTTTTTATGCTTGACACATTTTCACATCTGTTTGTCGCTCCTAGCTGTAAAGCGCAGAGGAACCTGAATTCATTCTTTGCCATTATAATGGGTTTGAACACTCCAGCCGTCAGCCGACTGACTCAGACGTGGGAGGTATGGAGGCAGATCTCACAATGGATGTCTACACACGTGCGCTTCCATTGTAGAATTGAAATCTAACTTGCATTTAATTTATTTTACAATCTCCCCATTTTCCTGTCTTTTTTCATTTTTGTAGAAAGTTCCTGGGAAATTCAAAAAGTTGTTCTCTGAGCTTGAGAGCCTGACAGTAAGTAACTGTGTTAAATGTTCAGTAGCTTCATATGATGATAGCAGTGCCTCTGACAGTGGTACAGAATGAAGCCATACAGTAAGGGGAAAAAAGTATTTGATCCCCTGCTGATTTTGTACCTTTGCCCACTAACAAAGAAATGATCAGTCTATAATTCTAATGGTAGGTTTATTTGAACAGTGAGAGACAGAATAACAACAAAATCCAGAAAAACGCATGTCAACAATGTTATAAATTGATTTGCATTTTAATGAGGGAAATATGTAATTGACCCCTCTGCAAAACATGACTTAGTAATTACTTTTCATTTTCAATGCCCTGGCTGAGGGAAGCAGGTTCTCACCCAAGATTTGACTGTACATGATCCCGTCCATCGTCCCTTTGATGCGCTGAAGTTCTCCTGTCCCTTTAGCAGAAAACCACCCCGAAAGCATAATGTTTCCACCTCCATGTTTGACGGTGAGG
Source organism: Ameiurus melas (assembly GCA_012411365.1). Classification (NCBI taxonomy): domain Eukaryota; kingdom Metazoa; phylum Chordata; class Actinopteri; order Siluriformes; family Ictaluridae; genus Ameiurus; species Ameiurus melas. Next base: position 31,457,244 of record CM022757.1, on the reverse strand, counting down.
ATGGTGTTCTTGGGGTCATAGGCAGCATTCCTCCTCCTCCAAACATGGCAAGTTGAGTTGATGCCAAAGAGCTCCATTTTGGTCTCATCTGACCACAACACTTTCACCCGGTTGTCCTCTGAATTATTCAGATGTTCATTGTCAAACTTCAGACTGGCATGTATATGTGCTTTCTTGAGCAGAGGGACCTTGGGGGCGCTGCAGGATTTCAGTCCTTCACGGCGTAGTGTGTTACCAATTTTTTTCTTGGTGACTATGGTCCTAGCTGCCTTGAGATCATTGACAAGATCCTCCCGTGTAGTTCTGGGCTGATTCCTCACTGTTCTCATGATCATTGCAACTCCACAAGGTGAAATCTTGCATGGAGCCCCAGGCCGCGGGAGATTGACAGTTTTTTTGTGTTTCTTCCATTTGCGAATAATTGCACAAACTGTTGTCACCTTCTCACCAAGCTGTTTTGGTCGTGTAGCCCATTCCAGACTTGTGTAGGTCTAAAATCTTGTCCCTGACATCCTTGGAGAGCTCTTTGATCTTGGCCATGGTGGAGAGTTTGGAATCTGATTGATTGATTGCTTCTGTGGACAGGTGTCTTTTTCTTGGGGTCATAGGCAGCGTTCCTCCTCCTCCAAACATGGCGAGTTGAGTTGATGCCAGAGAGTTCCATTTTGGTCTCATCTGACCACAACGATTTCACCCAGTTGTCCTTTGGTGGTCAGACTAAGTACCAAGTACTAAGTCATGTTTTGCAGAAGGGTCAAATACATATTTCCCTCATTAAAATGCAGATCAATTTATAACATTTTTGACATGCGTTTTTCTGGATTTTTTTGTTGTTATTCTGTCCCTCACTGTTCAAATAAATCTACCATTAAAATTATAGACTGATCATTTCTTTGTCAGTGGGCAAACGTACAAAATCAGCAGGGGATCAAATACTTTTTTCCCTCAGTGTATGTGCAGGAATATGCCACCAATCACGTACTTACATAAATGAGTACATAAACACGTCTAAACATAGCTTGTCAGGTAAAAAGAAATAACACTGTGTATTTTCAGGACCCATCCTTTAACCACAAGGCCTACAGGGACGCCTTCAAGAAGATGAAGTCTCCCAAAATACCTTTCCTACCTCTGCTACTGAAAGGTGCTCCCGTAGCCTTCATCTCACACCTTTAGCATAAAATATTGCTCTCTGGTGTAGAGTTCAGTGGCGTAAATAAACCCTTTGTCTCCTTCTAGATATTACATTCATTCATGAGGGAAACAAAACGTTTCTTGATAATCTGGTCAACTTTGAGAAGCTGGTACGTTAGTTAATGACAAACCTGTAATCACTCACTTATTTACACTGACCTCAGCAGAATGCACTTAATACTGATGTGATGCTTCTAAACTGTACTTAACTCCACCTTCCAGCACATGATGGCAGATATGGTGCGGGTCATAAGATACTGTCAGACAGAACACATGGGTAAGTATCAGTGCTGACTGTTTCCATCTGAATATTTGACCATATATTTTCCATCGATGAATGCAGATGGAACAACAGGTGGGATAAGTGATGTAATGAAGAGTGCCAGCCAAAAACGGTCAGAGAGGCTGACATTTAATGCCATCACTGGGGAGTTGCTATATTTAGCTGTCATAACAACAACAACAACAAAAACAATAATAATAATAATAATAAGGCAGCATGGCCTTCTGGGTGTGTTCCCGCCTCACACCTGTTTCTGAGTTAAGCTTCAGATATTGACAGCTGACATTTCCAAATTGTCTGTAGTGTGTGAATGTGTATGCAATTGTGCCCTAAAATGGGTTGGCACCCCGTCCAGGGTGTGCCCCACCTTGTGCCCTGAGTTAAATGGGATAGGCTCTAGGCTCCCCTGCAATCATGTGTAAGATAAGCGGTATGGAAAATGCATGGATAATCTTTATTTATATGTTTTGTGAAGGTCACTTTACAAGTAATTATAAGTGAACAAGCATATGAAATGGGGGCGGCTGTGGCGCAGGTGGTAGACTGGGTTGTCCATTAATCGTAGGGTTGGCGGTTCGATTCCCGGCCCGGGACACCACAAGTCCGAAGTGTCCTTGGGCAAGACACTGAACCCCAAGTTGCTCCCGATGGCAAGTTAACGCCTTGCATGGTACCTCTGCTACCATTGGTGTGTAAATGGGTGAATGAGACACAGTGTAAAGCGCTTTGAATAAAAGCACATTTACCATAAAATCAAAGTATTCAGTTAATATATGCTAGAAGAGGATTCAATTAAGTTATAAAAGGCAGGGGAAAGAATTATAAGGGGGGAGAGGTAGGAAGGATATAGACATGTTAAAACACGTTCTACATTCAGGCTTCAAAATTGGCGTAAAACAAGCAGATGGAAAGCCCACTAGAGACCATGGTTTGAAGAATACATGAGAAGTACTTAATTTCTTATATATAAACTTACACAATGTCTTACAAATGCATCAAACAGTGATTGGGCTCCAACTGAGTGGTATTATGAGTATATAATTAATCCTATTCTTTCTGAGTCTTACTTCAGTTTACAGTAATGAGAGTTTACTGACTTGTTGACACTTAATATGTGCTTTCCATCTTTAAGGAACCATGCTGATCCAGAAGGAGAGTCCCGATGTCAAAGCCTACATCAACTATCTCCACATCATCGACAATCAGCAGACTCTGTTTGAGCTTTCACACAGACTGGAGACAAAGGTCTAGGACACATACGTTTGTGTGTCTTAATTAATGTGTTTCGGTGACTAATGAGAGAAGAGCTGATGCCATGATCCCTCTCACATTGCCAAGACACTGTACAGGAGGCAGAAGTAACATGGACAGCCACAAGGGGGAGAGACCGAGCCTCGCAGACTGCACAGATCAGAGTAGGAGAGAATCACAAGGAGCCAAGGACCTTTAGCTTTTTACAAGTACATAAATGTGAAATGGCACTGAAGAATCTGGGATGGCTATTACCCAAGCCAAGGTAATAAGAAGGTATTACAAATCAAATAATAGGTCGGAGTACACTGGTCCATTATTAACAAGCCTGAACCCAAGTCACAGGTCTGAGGTAACTTAATGGTTGTACAGGAATGTGATGCTTTGCAATGATCACAGAAAACTATTTCCAGCCTTAGACAATCAGTAAATGACAAATCGGAAGACAACAGTCTCAGAAATAACCAGTAGCTACGTTTTTCGGCCAAACCAGTCATCTGGTTGCGACATCAAAACACGAAAAATCAGCATAGATTTGGATTATTTGTATCTAATGAGATACATTACAAATGTAGCATAACATTACTGATTTAGTCATCATGCATCAGGGTTATACTGTGAGTGCAGAGCAGCATTATACGAAGCACATTTATTTATAGACTCCTTGTAACTTACATGTGCGTTTACATCTTCGATATAATAACGGGAACTCTGGTTAGTTCAGTATGAATTAGTCGGTATAGTGAGGAGGAAGGTCTTCACCTCAGAAATGCAGGGTGTGTGGTGTGTTTCAAACCATCCTGGTCTATATGATTTGGCAGTGCCACTGAATGACCAGTGCTAAATGTGCATGTTTAATAACCGTGTAAACATTGTAAATACATTTTCTGGGGTTTTTTAATTCACAGCAAAGCAATACATTTGTGTTCATGCCCCTGTTTTTTTTTTTATCAATTTAAACCAAACAATGAAACCAATGGAAAAAAAACAACATTAAAACTTAGGACTGTTACATCACTGCTTACGAATGTCTTTATTTTCCCTGTCTTGGTAATGGTTTCAGGCTTCAAAAGGTACTCTCTAAGCATACATGCTAACTGCCTGAGTGGATTACAGAAGTCTATTATAGCTCTCAGTTGAAATGAAACACTTATAATGGGTACTGAAATCTCAAGAAGAAAAAAAAATCCTATGTGAGTGACACATCGGGGATTGTAGGAGGCCACAGGAGGAAGCACATTCCATACGCATTGTAACAGTCAGCTTGCTTACTGTTTGTCTCAGCTGGAGCAGAGAGCCTAAATGGCCGACCAGATGCTGTGACAGAACCCCCCCGCTGTGCCATTACTGCCTGCTGTGAGCGTGCTGCAGCTCAGTGAGAGAAGAGGCGCTGCGGTACGGCCTACTCAAACCTATCATTTCCTCTCCCTGCTCTGCTGATCTATCATTTCCCTGTCCTTTCAATAAGAGCCTTGACGCACTCAGAGACTGTGGGAAGATTGCACAAACAATCCACATCTCACACACACAAGCTAATGATCCTATTATATTATATTATATTATATTATATTAGCTGTAGAACTTAGCATTGTACTCATTCAGGGAATGTCAAATATTCAAATATTTGGTTAGAATTGAAGGAGTTTATTTTTATTATTAATAAATGGCAGAAAATTGAGTAGACAACATTAAACCATATCACATAGAGTAGACCATAAAAATACTGCGAGTTAAACTGCTTCAATTAAAATTATAGTGCACTTCATCTCATCAGAAATTTTTCTCAAATCAACCATACCTTCTTTTTCAGCTTGACAATGGTGCAATTAATTATTAAGAAGCACTTAAGTGCCTCGTAGCAATATAGAGAAAGTACCGTGGGCTGTTCACTCAAACAGGGTTTAGCAACAGGGCCACTCCTGCCAGCACCCACTTGGCAGGTGGGTGGCGTGTTTTGAGGTGGAAGCTCCAGATGAAAGTAGGTCCACGGAGTTTGGTTTGGTACACCGGGCATTCGTAGGTGTTATTCAGCTCCAACTTGTCAGCAGGTACCGCTCGGATATACAGCACCGGCATGGCCGGAGTTAGGTCCTTTAACACAGCCTCTGACAGCACCCCTGCTGACATGTCCCATCGAGCACCTGCCCACAAAACAGCATATTCAACATCAGCTTCCACAGAGCCTCATCATGGTTTATTAAATAGCCTGACCGTCTCACTTACCCTCTATATAGAGCCCATGAACGTAAGCCCCCTCTCGAGGTGGGTGGCCATATTCATCCTTTGTCTTCTTAGTCACATCCACGGACAAAGCCATCTTGTCAAGTGGCCACTTGTTCTTACGAGCTATACTCTGCATGATCGCTGGAACACAAAAGATCATCTCAGGCATGGCTGAAGCTTTATGTGTGTTTGTACTGTATGTATATATGTAGGTACGTTTTTGCAATTTGGATGAGCAAATGTCCTCCCACTGACAAGAATACGTAACAATCTGGAGATTTAGGAGGGGTTTTTTTGTGTGGGAGCCTGAGAAAACCCTTTTTTACACACACATATATATAAAAAATTAACTACAGTTTAGGTTCAAAACTAAAGCTGTACCGATTTAAATGTGAATGTAAAAAGTAAATATAATTCTTTAAAGTTATATTGTATATATATATATATATATATATGTATATATGTATATATGTATGTATATATATATATATATATATATATATATATATATATATATATAAATATTTATTCAGATTAAGGTTATAGTTAAGTGTCTCAGGCTTAGAATTATAATACACAACATGTATGTGGTGGGTGTAGAGGCATTATACCTTAGTGGGAATGAAATATCCTCACAAGGTTACTAATATCTGACAAGTTTGACCTTGTGAGGAGGTAACAGCTTTTTTATTTATTTATTTTATCTAGGCATAGCATTAATTAGCTGCATTAATAATTATGCTAATAGAAGGTCCTCGCAGGGATAGTAAAACAAACGTGTGTGTGCCACTTGTTTACCAGTCAGGAAAGATTGTGGGCTGAACAGTCCTGAGAGCCACACCACAGCCGGAAGCACAAAGTCTTGAGTCCAAGTGTCCAGCTCTCGACACTGACTGAGGACATCACTGAACCTGGTGTAAACAGTGTAGAGGAAAGCTTTAAAACCCACAAAACTGAAACGTCCTCTCCTCCCACTCTGCCATATAAATTTAACAGGTTGATGAAGCATGTGTACCACTGGGCCAGCGTGTTCGTAGAGGGGTGGGTCAGTCGACTCCAGCGGTCAGGAACGCGGTTGTAGTAAAGAACCATCTGCAGAGTCTCCACATCAGGAGAGATGCTTAACTCACCCTAAAAGAAAAGACAGTATACACGTTCTATCAGAAATGTTATACCAGCTTTTCAACATCATGCTTGTTAAGCTATAAACCATTGACACTGACAAGCACACTCACACAAATAATAAATGCCTACTGTACAGTCCAAGATAAAAGGTTACATCTAGCACCTTTAAGGTGTCTTTCAGTTCCCCCCGTCCCCCAGAGTGTCTGTTTCAAAAGGTTATTAAGGTACCTTCAGGGCCAGGTCCAGCTGTGTAAGAGAGCTCTGGATCTCAGATATCAGCAGGTTCATGCGCTCACACTCCTGTAAACAGAGCAGAACCAATGGACTGCGCTCTGTGGTTTTAGTAAGCAGCTCAGACATGCTGTATTTCTCAGGCAGCTTCTCCAGAATGTCATCAAGCACACTTTTCACCTGAGGTCAGAACACGTTTAATAAACAATGTGATTATAATTTGGATTTATTTGAAACTGGATTATTTGAAAATAGATACCAAAAGCAATGCAGTAAGAACAGGAAACATGAGTGTTTTTGACCTTTTCCTCCACACTCTGTGCTGCTTCCTCTCCCACTGAGTCTCGGCACTGCAGTTCTAATAGAGTGTTAAAGAGAGCGTTGGACGTGGCGGTCATAAACTCGATCTCCGCGTTGGGATGCAAACCGTAGAGACTTGGATTTTCCTCTGGCAATCTCTCATCCACATAACTGTGATAGCCAGCGTAGTCCAGATCAGGAGGAACTGAGAAGCCAGGGCAGAGGAACAGCTCTCCTTCAAACTGAAAAAGAAATACATAAGCACCCACTACCACAATTGTATTCATATCCATTGTTTGTACACTTTTATTTCTTTAGCCATTCACCATGCACAATGAAGCATCAATTTGCATAATTAGATAATGGACTGAACCATGTAACCCACTGAAGCATGACTGGACCATGTAAACCACATAAATGCTACATGCACAAGACAAGCTCCATTTGATTTTATTCTCATCTTGGTCACATATCCATATTGAATGGCAAACCAATCTAGGCCTACATTTGAATTGAGTATGTGATTGTGCCTTGCGATGGACTGGCACCCTGTCCAGGGTATCCCCCGCCTTGTGCCCCATGCTCCCTGGGATAGGCTCCAGGTTCCCCGCGACCCTATAGGATAAGCGGTATAGAAAATAGATGGATGGATATTTTTGTATTCACATGACATGAGAATATACACCTAACCAAAATGTACACAGCAAATGCACTTTATTTACCTCCCCTTTTATCCCACAATTCTCAGCCAGTGTTTCTATTTTTCTTTCTTACACTTATAGGCATTCACAATACATTTATATCTAATCTGGGTATTAGTTTCAGTTGCAATAATCTTTTACAGGATGAAAGTTGCTGTGGGACTACGGGATGATAATGCAGCAGTGTGGACACTTGAACCAGACTTAATGAGACCCAGGTAAAGGACAAGCAGGCTTGAACACTACAGGAACATAAAAGAAAGTGATCAGTCAAAGACATTCTCAGTTTGTGATACACATTCCAGTAAATAACGATACCATCAATTCAATCATGTTTAGAAACGTAAGAAAATTAGGCATTTCAAAAAATTTCATACAATAAGACACCACTAGGTGCCACCAGGCAACCAATCAGTTACACCTTACTTTCCTCTAAACTTAAAAAATTCTCAGACTTTCTTGCACCTTATTATTAACCCAAGCCAGACCCGGAATGGCCATTTGGCCCACTGCCCAGCTGTCATATTTATTTATTTATTTATTATTATTTTATATTATCGCGTGCCCGATGTACTCAAGCGATCCTTTCCGAATTCGGCATTTGATAATAAATCGATAATAAATCATGAATTTGTTCATCTTGACTGGCAACGCTACCATTCACCTCAGCTCCGGTGAACGGTTTCTATAAAGAAGTGGCAAAATGTGCGAGTGCAGCTCAGGCTCATCTGTAATTACTATAGCTTTGTGTTCGCTAACTTAGCTCAACAAGTATTAACCAAAGTTTCACTAATAGCAACCATTAGCTCCATCACTATCATCACTCAAAATATGGTAAAGTACAGCATTATCTACTGTATAGTTATAATACTAAGTAATTTAGCAGACAAATATCCAAATTTACATACAGTACATTTAAGGAGCCCTCGATGTTGTTATTTTAAATGTTGAAATTACAAATACAGCTAGGGCAAATAACAACAACAAAAAAACAACAACACATTTCCATAAAAGGCAACATCATGTTCAATATTAGGATTTATCTAAATTATATTTTGTCAATTTAGAAAATGATGTCTGCTCATATGTGAGGTTGAAAAAAAACATATTTTTCACAGTAAGGTGGAGAGAGTCAACCTGGCACTAGGTTTGTTGCACTGGTCACACTTCAAGGTCAAGTTTTAAATTAAAAATGCTTTAATAAATTTGTATGAAAATATATTATGGTTAAATCTCAGGTATTTGAAGTATTTTTAAGTCTAAAACAAACAAACAAACAAAAAAACCCAACAAAACGCACATTGCCCTAATGTGGTGATGCTTTAAAGAAATTCAGCTTCTGTGCTCACAATTTGCAGTGAGCTTAAAAAGGTGTAATTTTTTCAATAATGTGGAGACAGTTCTGTTCGTAGCAGCAGACCTGGTAAAGTCTTTTCTTTACCTCTCCTGAATTTCATGTACTTTAGTGAGTGAAAAATTGAGAGTTACTGGTAGCTTTGCACTTGCGGTGTTTGTAAGCTGATCTAAATTAAGACTGCTTCACTACCTCTAGGTTGCTTCTTTCTGTATTTCGGGATGGCCACACTGTGTAATAAATTGAATTTAGGAAAGAAAAAAATAGGGTTGTCAGTGGTTTCAAAATTTGTTGTGGGTGTATGAGGTGGCCTGGACGAGTGTGAGACTCCCGGCCTGAAATGATGTCCCTGTCCGGCCCTTGCTCAGGCTGTATTTGAGGACACAGTCATTTTTGTTTAAACAAAACAAACAAATAAAAAAATAGTCTCACCATCCAAATATAGATGTTACAAATATTAATATCAAATGAATAAACAAAAGACAGATCACATCTAACATATAAAACAAACTAAATATTTAAACCACCAATGGACACAAATGAATTGTTCATGGTCTTAGCCACACCCACTCAGTGAACCATGACAATTAGCATGGCAGAATGATCTTAACACAGGGCTTAATCTTATTTCTCTTGTAGCAGATTAACTCCTTCCTTTTTTCTTTTTTTTTTTTTGTCTGCACATTCACGGACCTGTGTTATATTCCATTCTGTTCCACTGGACACTTTTAGGTCCAGTCTTCATAGTTTTCTTTCCTTGTCAGTTTACTTCTTAGCTCAAATAATAGTCACTATCACTGATGACGATCAAGGTTTTGGTAGCTAGCTAATATAGATAGTCCATGTTGTAAACTAGCATTTGTTTGCTAGCATGCCATTCATTCTCTTAATAAACTCAATATCTGCTTTTCAATAGATACATAGCCTACATAAATATATCAACAATTATTAAGTACCTCAATGCATTAATTATTAAGCACTTCAGTGCTTTATTCAATAATTTACTGTGAATTATTGAAAAATTTATTGGTGGTTTATATTAAAGTATTTATTGGTGGATACAATTCTAAAAGTTCCGTAGCATATTGAAGGATTTCATATAAGGGCTGGGCTTATTATAGGATGATTGGTTCTGATTGGACAGCAAACCTGCATGCTCAGAGGATTGCAATTGGACTGTAGAGCACATGGAGGAGCTTTTGAATTAGACAAGAAAAACAAGTTAGACACATTATTCTGTTAATGTTCTTGCTACTAACAACCACAATCAGCACCTGCTGCTGCAGTTCTTGTACTGATGGCAAGTAGTCTAATTATACCTTGTGAGATACAGTTGCGGTTGGAAGTTTATATACACTCATCATGAACTTGAATGTCATGGCAATATTGGGCTTTCATTAATTTTTTCTGGGGCAGAATGTTTGTACAACATACATCTTTATTTAAAAACGAAAACAAGAATTTAGTTCACAGGTTTTAATTCATTCGGGGTTTTTCTGTAATCAACACAGGACCAAAACTATACATATAGCACACCTAATATTTAGTTGAATGTCCCTTAGCAAGTTTCACCTCGAGCAGACGCTTTTGGTAGCCATCAACCAGCTTCTGGCAGAATTCTGGTTGGATATTTGACCCCTCTTCTTGGCAGAATTGGCAAAGTTCAGTGACATCTGTTGGTTTCCTGGCCCTGATTCGACTTTTAAGCACAGTCCACAAATTTTCAGTAGATTGGTACATTTCTTGGTTAGCAGCAGGTTATCTATTTCTCTAGTTATTTTCTGTTCAAATGTAGTCTTAGCTCTAATAGTAGGAACTTTAATGCTCACTAATGCTTGTTGGCTAGCTAACATGCAGAAAAGGGTTATGGAGGGAAAAATATCCTTGGTTAATCAGCTTAATCTCACACTGATAATTGAAAGGATTGTATTTGAAGAAAATATATACCCTTACCACAAAATATATACATGGGGCGCAGTTATTGGCCCCCTTGCATTTAGTACTTTGTGCCTACACCCTCTGCTCACATAGCAGCTATAATGCTTGATGAGACTGAAAAACGCAAAGAAACCAGAATGCACAAACTTTCCAGATCGTCCAGGGTCCCAAGTCTTCACTCGTGGACTCTCTTCTTCAGCTCATACCACAAGTTTTAAAACATACACTTGTGTTTATTCCAGCTCAAGTTGTTTTAAGCTTCTTAATCATGTTCAACCATGCAGATATTATTTCTACCCTATGCTGCTCTAATCTAAAAATATCAACACGGTTTTTTTTCTTACTTCATTTGTGTGTTCTGTAATCTTTCCCATGTTGATGAATGAATAATTTGGGAATGGGATTTTAACCTCATATTTATACCCATGTGAAACAGGAAGTCATGGATCACTTTTTCACAGTTCCTAAACACTCAGGTGAAGTTTAAAAAGTCAATGTTTCTCATGCATTTTGTTTATATGAATCCAAATGGGTACAAATAATTGACGTAGTTTTGTTAGAAAATCATTGTGATATGTGATATTAGAGCAAATTTACCTCATATTTTTTTACCTCATATATCTGACTTTTTTTCACAACAATATTTTTTTTTTTTTTCAAGGGTGCCAATCATTAGAAAGCTGGGGAGCAGGGACTGTATGTATTTATTAAATGATATACTGAAGGATTCATGATTTTTTTTTTTATTTGGCATTCTCCTTCCTACATAATTGAAAGCAATAACCATGATAATTGGCTTCTGTGAATGCACAGAAGCCAATTATACATTATAATTATTATATTGTTAACAGTACTTATATGTAACAGTGAAAGGACTTGCTACAAATTCCAGTTGATCATGAAAAATCATCGTTATATCTGTTAAAATGTGGACGCAGAAAAAAAAATAAATAAATAACAAATTCCAGAAGCAAAATGTATTGTATCTGCTGAAATAGGAAAGGGAAAAAAGTGAAAGGGTTGTGAAGGGACAGGGTATGTTTTAAAATTAAGTTTGCCATATATATTCTTTATATTTGTATCTTTATATTTTGCGGGGAGAACTTTTCTGAGAGGTTCTTGGTGCAACACAACGATAAACGATACAATTTTTTAGAATAATTCAAATAACTGGAATAATTAATCTTACCATCTTTGGATTAAGGAACTCCTGTATATATGTGCGGCAGAGTCTCCTATCCCAGTCATCAGTGATGTGTCCTCCATACATGATCTCTCCTACCAGATAACACAGGTCCTCCCATGGCACCTCAAACAGAAACACAATCAGCATTAGCTTTCCTCAATAAAAATGGGCCCAAATCTCTTTTATGCATTTACTTTGCAATTACAACCTGTGCATTCCATTATATATATATATATATGAGACAGGTTTACTGTTATTATGTGGTATTTAAATTGCACACTATTATTTTTTATTGTCTCGATAGCAGTCCTCATACTTTCACAGTGGGTTCAGTGACAGCTAGTCATGTCAGATCATACAGTACTGGGATCATGTGAGAAAAAAAAACCCACAGTGATGTGGGCGTCTCGAGGAGAGGAAAGGGTGTGAGTACAAACCTCAGAGCTGATGACAGAAGCTGGCAGTTCACAGTCATTTGTATCTGTATTGTTTTGCAAATTGCTTCCTTCATCAGGCCTAATTGCAGTGATCACTTATGGAGTGGTGCGAGATGTCACGCGCACTGTGTGTAATTACATTTAGTGTGACGCTTCATTGGCCGCCTAATGAATCCCCTGTATACGCACGTACAGGTTAGTGTTTGGTTAACATAATGAAGGACATTCGTTTCCTGTTTTTTTTTTGTTTTTTGTTTTTTTTGAAGGGAGGGGGAATTGTGCAGGCAGGATAATTGCTTGTGACCAGTGTGATGCAGAGAAGACAAAAACCTATTATGAGATCTCACAGAAACGGTGAGAAGTGAAACCGTCCTTGCTCTCTCACTCTCTCTCAGGTGGGAAAGAATGAACCTTTTTTATTCATGTCAAATGATATCAAATCCAAATTCTCCCAATATCATAAAAACACATTTTTCAACACACTATTTAAAAGATGCATTTTTAATGCATTCTAACAGATCTTCTCAGTGTTAGATGTATACACTGTACTTACTTTTGAATGAACCTCCAGGTAGTTATACAACACATTAATGGAGATGGTGAGATCTTCAGTGTTAAATGGGTAACAGCGATTCCAACCCTGAGGCCCAAACTTCCTCCTCTCACTGACACAAGCATGGAAATAGCAGAGAGAGAACAGGAGTGCTTTAAACTCCTGCTCGTGAGAACACATCTCCAACGTTTCCTATCAGGAGACAGACATGAACTGGAACTTATAATGAAATACACTTTAATATTGACAAGCATGTGCATAAACTCAAATAATATTAATGTGTGTGTAAATATAATCTACATGCACATGCAGCATTTTTCATACCCGAGGATACAGATGTGTCGCGTTCTGGACCTTTCATGTGGCCAAATTGTGTCATATTAGACTACAAAGTCCTGAAAACTTTAAATATGTATAAATGTTAAATATAAATCAACTAGAAGTAATGTGATTTAACATTTTTTGAAGTCTGTCAGTGTCTTCACTCCAATGATCTCACAACATACTTTTATTTCAAACCAATTTTCGTCTGTAAGACTCAGGGGTAAAAGTAATATGAAGGACTTGTTTCTGTTCCAAGGGTTTCATCCAAAATCTAGATATTGGTTTGGTTCATTGGTCAAACCTTAGGTGTTTACTATTCTTTATATGTCAGTTTGAGCATCAGAATCATGCTGAAACAATTCATTCAATCATCTACATATTTGTCCTGGTTAGAGTCATGGTAGACTCACAAGTCAGACTTTTAGCTAAACCATTAAGTGGCATGTTTTCAAGAGGTACGAGAAAAATGGAGAACCTGTAGGAAACCCACACAGGGCCATTATGCCATCTCATCAGTGCAGCAGGACAATACTAAAGTTTAACTAGCTTACTGTAAGGATTAATTAACTAACCAATGTTTACCTAATGTACTGATACATAGAAGTCTTTAAGCAAAGAATTATGAAAGAATAAATCAGTAAAAATATGTACAAAACAAAAAACAATAAGTATGCAAAATATGTATGCTTTTATTATAAGTTGTACGCAAAGTTTATATGCATACTTAAAAAAAATAAGTATGCATACTAGAATTTTAAGTACACATGCCAAAATTTAAATATACATACTTCAGTTTGAAAATCAGTTTGCAAAATAAATATTATAACTGGTATTAGTTAAAATGGCTCATGTTGGGTAACAACATGATGTCTGCAGGCAGGCAGCCAAGGCAAGGATATAATGGCCTAAATAAAAAAAATTCTTAACATAGAGATGAGTAATAGATTATAGGGCCAATTACTCAATTCTGGCTGTTTTCCAGAATTTAGCCATAGTGAAATCTGACCAGTTTTCCCAAACCACCAGACATATATCAGTCTTAGTTTACATGGAGCTCTGACCTGGCTGAAGTTGTGCAGTGCAGCATGCAGGCTGGCATTCATGCCTGTCGGTGGTTCACTGGTCAATTTGAGCACATTTTCCAGGAGGCCTCTGGGAAAGATGTGATCTTCAGGTCTGGGAGCAGGTTGTCCGCTCATGAACACTCTGTACTGTTGGTGAGTTTTTCGCCCTGTACTCTCCAAAAGACCTTCCAGATGATCCAGCCAATGCTCCACTAAATGCACATTCTGTTTAATACAAGAAGGATATCTGAATAGTCCTTGAAAATGACTCTATTTATTCTAAAGAATCACACTTTGAGATTTTGCATTGAAACAAACTAGCTTATCTAGAACTTATGAGTCCTACCATAAATCCTACATGGAAGAGTTCCAGATGAGTGCTATAGTACCTGGAGAATGACCCAGTGGCCTTTTGAAGCTGCCATTTCAATAGCCTTCTCAGCCACACTCTCCTGGCCCTGTCCTAGTGAGATGTTGTGAAGGTTTCCCCGGTCTATGGAGAAGCCCAGCTTCAGCCCTACACATTAGATTCAGCACAACACATAGTTAAAGGAGCAGTTTGTCATTTTTGCAATGAAAACAATGATAAGCCCCTATGACATCCCAACACCCAAACCATCCATCCTCTACCACTTACTCCTTACACCCAAACCCTCTTCTGCTAAAACAATTTATACCTGACAAATTCCTTTTTAGGGCAAACATGCAGGCCTGACCCCTGGCTAATTCTCTTCATTTCCAGGCCAGAAAAAACCCCTGAAATTAAGCTAGATATATGAACTATATATACCAATATTCCAAATCACAGTTTCTTCAAGATATCTTTAAAGTGGTTTAAATACCTTTAAACTATTTAAACTAAATGCCTTTAAACTGTTTAAACTAAAGGTATTTAAACCTTTAAATACCATTCAATACTTTTAAAGTGGTTCAACATAAAATATCTGTTATTGTCTGTGATTGTGGAAAGAACACATTCATTATAGCACACACCGAGTGTTTCCACATCTTTCAATGGGTTGACTCCAGGAGACAGGATAAAGAAGACTGGTATTGAAGGACTGCTCTCCTCATAAGACTTCTCAAACTCTATCCTGGTTGTTTCCACATATCTGCAGCCCAAACTCTCCTCCACAAAATTCCTACCATTGAGTAACCACATAAATACACACACACACACACACACACACACACACACACACACACACACACACACACACACACACACACACACACACACACATACTGACCACTGATATATTTGTACATCACTTAATCAGTTTTGTATATACAGTACTGTGCAAAAGTTTTAGGCACCCTATTTTTTGTACAAACTTTGTTACAGATTTTTTATTTTATGACTTCTATATCATCGAGTCAGTACAAAAACATGTTAGATTCCCAAACATTCATTTTCCAGCATAAAATGAAATGTTACAGAAAAATGTTTGTATGTCAGTAAAGAAAGCAGAATATTAAATGGTAAGAGACATTTTTCAGACAAAAAACACAAAGAAGGCTGCTGGATTTTGCTGCAAAAATAAGAAGGAAGCATGAGAGTAAAAGTCTCCAGAAAAACTGTGACTGGTTCTGCAAGATGCTCAATAAAACTTACAGCTCATTTCCTTATAAAACTACACAAACTGTACCTGAGACTACTCTTTTTTCCATCACACCAAATATTGCCTTTGCTTCATTTAAATTTTGTTTCATTTTGTTTCATTTTATTTTCCGTTTAAAATTGTTTCATTTTATTACTGTTTATTTCTCTATATACATTTTTTTAAAATGGAGAAACATTTAATTTTATATTTTGAAGTCATCTTTGCTCTACAGCATTTCTTTGCATGTGCCTAAAATTTTTGCACAGTACTGTATGTAGGCTAAAGTGTCATTCATTCGCAAAAAATATTTACATTCTCATGGGTATTGTCTGCGGCCTGTGCATTGTAGAGACATTTAAGTGGCACTGTAAAAATTCCAACCTGAGCGCATAGCTCATCCTGTCAGGCCGCATGGCTCTGAGGATAATGAGTCTCTGCAGTGTATTTTTCTTCTTCCAGTCCAGAGGGAGGCGCTCTCTCTCTGGACACTCAGATTCCACCAGCTTCCTCCAGCGTTTAGGTGAGCCTTCTACATCCCGGTCTAGACCAAGAAATGCCTCCAGTACTGACAGAGCCTGAGGTGGAGGTTAAGATTATATTAGTACTACTGTATATATAGGGTCTCTTCAGATATATCAAAGTAAATTTTTAAACTTTAAACTTCTTAATACCATTTTTGGATGAATTCAATTTTTTCCATGTTTATGATAGATCAACGTGCAAGTGATCCTGTATTATCCGGAATGGAGT
This sequence comes from Ameiurus melas, assembly GCA_012411365.1. NCBI lineage: Eukaryota > Metazoa > Chordata > Actinopteri > Siluriformes > Ictaluridae > Ameiurus > Ameiurus melas. Next base: position 31,440,726 of record CM022757.1, on the reverse strand, counting down.
GGAGAGAACAGCAGGAATTTGTAGGCAGATACTTGATTTGGTTTCTTTACCATGTCATAATTAATTTATATAACACAGTGAGCCTATAAACGCGATATTCTTAAAAATCCAAACTACTCTTTAAAAATTCCAATTCCAGAAATATGTTACTTAAATTTAGTTAATTTTTTAATATGTCTACGCTCAGATGGTGTTTACCCTGATGGCTCCCCAGGCCCGATCAGACAGGAAGCTGACAGGACTTCCACTGCTTAACTCCACTGGGAAATGTAAAAGAAGATCAAGCTCCTCTGATTCAATGGCCCCTTTCATCAGGAGAATCTAATAAAAGCAGATAATTATGATTGAAACACAGTGTCTTGGTATGACACGTATCTTTGTTTGGCATTGAATAAACATGACCCCATTCTTCGTACATAATAATAAGTGGATAAGTGAATTAGTTGGATTGGACTGTTGACATGAATTCAAAGCTGTTTTGGAATACATGTCACCTGTATGCTCGAAACTGTTCAGAAGCAGCTTGCTCAATGAAAAAAACTGAATTGCTTTAGAAGTGTTCTCTGTAAAGGAATTCCTAGACGTAACCATTAAATTCCTCAGCTCTAATAATATTGAGAGATGAACTGACAGTACAAAGTCCATTCTTGTCCCTTTGGGATATTCTCAGCTTCCTTATAGAAAGACAACTCAATCCTGCGACTGTAATCAAATTCACATTCGAGATCAAAGACCCTTTTTTGAATTCATGTAATGATGAGCAGTTTTAGCATATGTAATCCTATGTTCTATTTGTTAGATGTTATCAAATAAAAATGAAAAAAAAATATATATATATATATATATATATATATTAAACAGGCCCCAGGTTTACTCCTCAGGTTTACTGTGGTTGTAGGGAGGACAGTACATGTACACAGACAACAGCAGGCAAGACAGCTGCTACCCTCACAGGGAACTGCATCGTGCTCCTTCCCTTCTGTCAGAGCTTTGTCAGTGCTGACAGCCTGAGGGAGAAGGGTGCTTCGACTCTGAGGTTAATCAATAGAAATGGGGCACGCTCCTCTGACAAGGCCTAATTGAAGTTAATGTAGGGGCAGAAAAGTGCAGTGATTGATGTAGATGATAGGGCACTGGAAAAGGGAGGGAGGCAGAGGGTGGGATGATGTACCAGTGTGGCACGTCCCCCTCACCTGGAAGGCAATGTGGGTCACAAAGGTTAGTCTGTCCTTCTGGAAGAGGCCCTGACTGGTGTACACGAAGACGGAGTAAGTGACAGCCTCGGTAAGGGAGTGGACACGCACTGCCACATCTTCATCTCGTGGAGTTTGCTCAATTGCTTTGTGGAATACAGCACTAAAAGACTACAGATGTGAAGGAGAGCAATTAGAATGCCATACATTTTTCAGCAACTAAAACTTAAAAAAAAAAAAAAAAAACAGCTTTATTTGGGTTGAACTCTGTTGTCTTTCACTTAAAAAGATATGGATACAAAATGGGATATCAATATAATGTAGTTTTACCTTAAATGAATACTGGTACATGGGATTGATGTTGTGTAGCTCTTTAATGATAAAGTAAAGAAGAGTAGCTCTCTGTGCTACAGGACGGTAGAGTTCACGGGTCTCGTTGATTTTCATTTCATTCTCTCCCGCCTGTATGACCTGCGCGAGACACAGAAATATTTATACTTACATTCCCATGTATACAGTCAACAAAATGATGGGGTCCCCTTTCTGGTAACCATTAAAACAATTCTGACGATTAAACAGTTAACACAATTGATGGCTCTATGATCTTCAGACTGTTATGCTACAGCATGAAGACAGTTTTGTACTTTTACTGTATCAGCAATCCACCAGATACAACAGTGTCATAAAATGCGCTACAGGGTTCTCCCACCTTGTTTTGGATATGTGCGACAGTGTTCTTTGTGTGTTCCAGCTGCTCCACTAATGCTGCGTCTCGCAGGACGCTACCCTCAGCAGCAGACAACCTGCTCAGCAGCTCATCCTCCAACTTCTTCAGCTCTATCTGACAGTGGTTCTGCTGAGTGCTCAGCTCCAGCTGTAATGGGAAAGGAATGACTGAATCATTTTTCCTTTGGAACGACTATAAGCAAGTATTTAGTCAGAGAATGTGCAGTTTGGTGGTGCAGTGTTATCTATCTAACCTTCATGGTCTCCAGGTCAGGCCTCTCATGGCTGACCACCTGTCCTAGGAGCTGCTCCTCCAGGCCAGCCTGCGTCACTGTGAAGTTAATGAGGGTGGTCTGGGCTTGCAGCTCAGGAGGGAAGTCAGGGTTGGCCAGCTTTGTGTGCAGAAGAAGCCAGAACCTCCTGTTGTACTCACAATCTCTATCCCCCAGCCTGATAAACCTATAGACACAATGTACAGGATAAATCACATTAAGTGGGTGCATGAACACATGAACACAGTATCATGTGCTCATTTTCCATGACTAAAAGTGAAAATTCAGCCGAAAGAAGGGCTTCATGCCCCAAAAAAAAAAAACAGGGCAGCATAAATTACGCTATGAAAATAACTTACGATCTATAATAACAAGTCATTTTGGTGTCAGTTTTCTAGCTCTCTAATTGGAGCAAAACAGAAAAAGATGACGAATGTAACTGCTAGCCACTACAGGCAAATGATATTAAATAAAACCTGGAAGATCATATTCCCAGCAGCCAATATTTATCCCAATCTGCATTTCAATTAAATCAAGCCTGGCTGCCCAGACCTGGTGGCTTTTAATTTTTCCTCTAATTACCCCTCACTAGACAGCCAACAGCCCTGGTTCTTACGCCAGAGCCTCCACCAAAGCACGGGTTTGCTTCAACTCTATATCTTCACAAGACGGAATTAATGTACTATTGATAGAACCATTACTCCACCAAATTAAAGTCCCAGCTGATGGATTGGCTCATGTTCCTCTGTCAGACATGAAAGGAATAATTAGTATTCATTACTTTGCACTCTGCAACATTCCAATTATTAATGAACTTCAGCTGTGGAACCGCACCAGATTCATCACGGCTGCTGCGGCCGGACTGAATTGATCATGGGTGGAGAGCGGAGTGTGGGTCACCCACAGGAATAAACTTATAGTCAGATTAAACACAGAGCCGCTGCCTAGGGTCACTAGACACAGGTGTGAGAGTACTTCAGGTACAGAACCTTGGTAAGCTTGATAACTAAATGCTGAAAAAGGTGCTAAGAATATTTAACACATTATACAATTATTTTTTTTTTTGCTTCAACCACATATTCTTGATTGATAGTAGTTACTTTTGCGATATCCATCAAAGGTTTTCAGAATGCATAAATAGATAAATGACAATGATAACAGTGGTTAGCACGTTCGCCTCACACCTCCAGGGTTCGATTCCCGCGGAGGCCATGTGTGTGCGGAGTTTGCATGTTCTCCCCGTGCTGTGGGGGTTTCCTCCTGGTACTTCGGTTTCCTCCCCCAGTCCAAAGACATGCATGGTAGGCTGATTGGTATGTCTAAAGTGTCCGTAGTGTATGAATGGGTGTGTGTGAGTGTGTGTGTGAGATTGTGCCCTGCAATGGACTGGCACCCTGTCCAGGGTGTACCCTGCCTTGTGCCCGATGCCCCCTGGGATTGGCTCCAGGTTCCCCCGCGACCCTGAAGAAGGAGTAAGCGGTAGATGATGGATGGATGGACGGACAACTAAGGTGGAGCACAAGAATAACCAAAGCTAAGTGCTTTCGAAATTCTATGGTAGCACTTGTACTTTTCTTAATTGATAATGTGGCACCTTCCAACAAAACTCAAAACTTGCTGTCACCACCAGCACTCTCTTGGATCTGTCCGTGGATGAAAGTCCACTTGCTGCCCAAGTCCCTCTAGTGCCTCGAGGCTGATCAGTCACTTCAAGAGAGCTGCTTCGTATTCAAGTCACACAAAGAATATGAGCAAACAAATGCACATCTATCACCCACCCTGAAAGCAAGATCAATACAGCTGCCCCCACCTCAATTCAACTCACTCGACACTAATTCATCTACAATTTAAACAGTAAGCTATTATATCGTACTAAGTCATATCTGACTATCGGCTTTTCAGCGCTCCTCGTAAGGATGACATGCAAAAAATCATTTGCGAAAAAAAAAACTCCAAGTAAATATATTTGTGTGTTAAAAAAAGAAAGAAATGGCTATACATGCACATGCTTTGCTGGAAGACTGTAGATTCAGTTTCATTACATGTGAATATAAATAAAATCTTAATATCAGTGCATCTCTTGCCTTCCATTCTTGGTAGTGTTCCTGGCTAGCAGAGGTTCCAGGATTGCATCCAGTCTTTCCTCCACATTCTCAATCAACACAACTTCACCACAGACCAATGCCTGCTCAATCACATCCAAATATCTAGATAGTAAAATAAAATAAAATAAGGGCAAAAACAGAACATTATGTATGATGATATTACACTCAGTCTTGAGGTTAAAGTATGCATCACTGTGTAGTCAATAAACATCAACAGTATAGTTGAAGGTGATGCAGAAAGATATTCGTGTTCACCCTTTCTCTCCGTGCTGCAGCACTCTGAGTCCAGGTCCGTAGAGGTTGCGGAGCCACTTGCCGGCCTGTTGCTGGGGGTCTACAAGGAGTGGCCAGCGCTGGCTGCAAGTCAGGATCACAGCGTTCTCCACAGACAGCCTATCGGGTGGCAGGCCCTGGTTGTGCCAGGCGGCAATGTTGGCTTGCTCAGCCAGCAGCAGGATAGGGTCCAGGCCTTCTGTTAGCGGGATGAGGGGCTGGAACATGAGGTGTGAGGAAAGGAAAACACACAGTGATGCTATTCAGATCAATGCTTCAATGATTTTGGTATGCGCGGAAACAGATGTAGAGCATTCTGTAATCTAAAATGACCTCAAATACACTTTTATACAGGGGGAAATCTTTGAAATATGAGTAACTTCAGGAACAATAAATCAGATAGAATAAGCCAAATACATACTTTTAGTTCTTTGAGGAAAGGCTTCCATGTGCACTCTAGAAGCTGCTGCCTGTAAGGCTGCGTAAAATATCCAGCATATGAGACAAAGGTTGCAGCCAGTAACACGTCCCCACACAGCGTCTTCTGCTGAGCCTCCAGCTCCAGCGCAGCTTCTGACCACCGCACATTCTCAGACTGCACACAGGAAGGTGAGGTACACTACCGGTCAAAGGTTTGGAGACACTTGACTGAAATGTTTCTCATGATCTTAAAAACCTTTTGATCTGAAGGTGTACGATTAGATGTTTGAAATGGATGTTGTAGACAAAAATATAATTGTGCCAACATATTCAATATTCATATTCATAACTCAAGAAATCGGCTGAGAAAATGCCAAGAAAACATTTCTGGAAATTATAAACAAAAAGGGGGTCTACTCTGAAGATGCTAAAATGCTAAATTATTAAAATTTATTTTGGATTTTTTATCACAACATAATTCTCATAGTTCCATTTGTGTTACTCCAGAGTTTTGATGACTTTATTATTATTCTAAAATGTGGGGGGAAAAGTAAAATAAATAAAGAATGAGTTTGTCTAAACCTTTGACAAAAATCAGCTCTCAAAACTTTCTCAAAGCAGAAATGAAGTGCGACTTCATGTGGTTAAATCCACGCAGACAACTTTACAGCATCAAATGTCAGGGGTGGAGGAAGATAAACATATGGCCCACGTGTTGATTATTTTCCCTCCCCATTGATCATACACTCTAAAAGAACACAAGCAATAAAGTATACAATTGCAATTCACCTAAACTGGCTTTGAAAGTGTAGTTACGTTTTCACTCTGCATCAATTTAGGCCTCATTTAGAACTTCAATAATATGGCTGAGATGCTACCGCAGCGATAAATCTTGCCTAACATCGGCTATGCAGGGTCGAGCATGCAGAACATGTCACATAATAAATTGTCAGACAGTTAAAAATCACTATAATTTTTTGCCTAATGTATTATGGATTGCTTGGAATATCACTCAGTCCTGGCTGAAGTGTTTTTAATTTCCAACAGCTGTTGAGGCTTTGCGGTGAGTTAATGATTAAATATAGATGGGCTGATTTATTAGTCTAAACACTATTGCTTCCAGGTCAATGGCATAAAGACAAATCATCTGTCTTGATATGTATAAAGGCCAAGCTGTCCCATTCTAGCCCTATCCATTTCTCTGAACAAGGAAGTAGAATACTCAACAAAAAAATAAATAAATAAATAAATAAAAATACTAAAAGAAATATTACATTCATTTTATTTCACATTAACAGTGGTAAAGATTTCGGATTATCCGAGTGATAAATGTCTGAGTATGCTATAGGAAAAATATAAGCATACACTGTATGAATAATACTTTTTATTTATTTATTTATTTATTTTTTACACAGAATACAAAATTGGAAAGTGATTATTAAAAGTCAATTCAAATAGATGTATCAATTGAAATCGATTTGTAATAACATTAATTTGAATTCAAGTATATTTTCATATTCTTACATTTGAATTTTATGAGACTTTTTATTCAGTTTAAATTATTACTATATTCAATGGAGCATGTTGTGTAATAATCTTATAATATTCTTTTTGCATTATGTACAAAGCAAACCATAGACATAATTTACTATTTTGGCACAGTAAAGAAAAAGGTCAGTATGCTTTTGGTCTCCCTCTTCCATCACCTCCATTTGGCCAGTGTCCACTGGCCTCTTGGCCAGTTCAGTAGCTGTTTTGTCATGGTGCAGCCCTTCCTTCCTAGCTCAGCATCTCTGTTTGTAGCCAAAACTATAATCCGTATCAATACACCAAAAGCATGTTGTGTAGCCAGATGCTGACCCTAGGCCTACTTGTTCATGTAGTACCTGCAAGCCTCCCACCAGCCGACTGGCCAGCTCGATGTTCTGTCTGGTGCGGGTCACTTCCTCCTGGCAGTGCAGTTTCTCAGCTGCTGCTCTCTCAAACTGGGCTGTGAGGCTCTGCAAGTGCCTGTCTAGATCCTGAATATAAAACACACAGACAGGACAAACGGCATGTCTCAATACACAGCATAAACATTACAATTTTAAGTATGCTTGGTAAAGTCTTATGGTAAATGTTTCTTTACCCGTAAACAAATATAATCTGTACATTCAAATTAATGTTAAACATAAATGGAGCACAATACTTACAACCAGTTTCTTTCTAATGGTGAGCAGTTTAGCTGTGGCATTGTCCAGCTCAGTGTTGGCCTGAGCAAGAGCCTGACGCTTTGGCACAACCTGACAGTACACCTGAAAAACGAGTTATTACAGATATTTTTCATTACTTCACATCATATCAGGGTACATATACATTCACTGAGCAACCTTAGCCTCAAAGCAACCTCAGTTCTTTGTTGCATGGATTCCACAAGATATTGGAAACATTCCTTTGAGATTCTGGTCTATGTTGAAATGTTTGCAGATTTTTCAGGTGTACCATCATGCTGTGAGTGTTCTCCTGGATTCAGATCTGGTGACTGGGAAGGCCACTGAAGAACACTGAACTCATTGTCTTGTTCATGAAACCCGTTTGAGACGACTTTTGCTTTGCGATATGGTGCATGCTGGAAGTAACCATTAGATAATGGTCAGCAACAATACTCAAACAGGCTGTGTCAGTCAAGTTACGATTGATTGGTATTAACAGGCCCAAAGTGTGCCGAGAAAACATTCCCCACACCATTACACCACCTCCACCAGCTTGGACTGTTGACACAAGACAGGTTGGGTCCATGGATTCATGCTGTTGGTGCCAAATTTTGATCCTACCATCAGTGTGCTCAGCAGGAATCAAGATTCATCAGACCAGGCTACGTTTTTCCAGTCTTCACCTGTCCAGTTTTTGTGCCCACTGCAGCCTCAGCTTTCTGTTCTTAGCTGACAGAACTGGAACCTGATGAAGGTTTTCTGCTGTTATAGCGCATTTGCATCAAGGTTTGATGTGTTGTGCATTCTGAGATACTATGTGAGGTGTAGCTGCATGATTTCATGCATTTCACTGCTGCCAAACAATTGGCTGATTAGATAATTGCATGAGCAGGTGTTCCTAATAAAGTGCTCGTTTCAAAATGAAAAACATTATAAACAAAAGAGATGTTCAAAACAGGTTTTTTTTTATTTAAAGCAACAAATATTACCAAAATTACCAAATAACAAAAATTACCTGCTCATGTTTCTTTTTTGTTTGTTGTTCATCATTTCCAATTCACCAAAATTAATAAATGACCTGGCTGTGTATCATCTGGGTGGCTAGTATATTAAAGATTAGTGTCTAATGAACTGAAAATATGCATCAATAAGTTCTTTTTTTTTTTTTTTTTTTTTTTTTTTTTAAAGCAAGAAGTAAGACACGGCAGCTATAAAGTATTTTGATACCTTTTTATCATATTTTTTGGCAAAAAAGTACACATCTTAACCAGAAGAGTATGCAGAATGAAAATATTATTCCATATTCTTCACAAATACTGTTTTTCTTTCTCACCTCATAGTAGCGCACAATATTGATGGTCCAGGCACAGAGACCAGAAGCAGCATAGGACTTGGTGCGAACATGGTCAGGGTGAAACTCCGGATTACTGAGGTACTGCTGCTTCACTGTATTCAGACACTGCTCAGGTATGTGATCCTTATCATAGTATACCAAAGCCTGAAGGAAGTCATCCAGCTGCAGGAAGAATTCTGGGTCATTCGACAGAATCATCAATTAATGCCTTGTCAAATGGATTTTGTTAAAATGGATTTCATCTCCTATTATTTCAGAATATACGTACAGCTAATATTATGTTTAAAAATCTTGCTCATAGTCCTGAAGCATATATTCTAATATATCTCAACCCTATGTACACATCAAGGGTGGCAAAGCAGCCCTTCCTCACACCTAACAACTGAACAAGTCCACTCGTATTTCATCACCCTGTCTGGAAAGTGTCGCATTTACAAAGCACTGCTCATAATGTTAGAGGTCTACAAGTTCAAGGCCTGCCTGTGGATTAGAATAACATGAATCTGAACAGTGTGTTGGGGGTTTTGAGGTGGGGATTTACTATGACAGGTTCACCTTGCCCATAAAGGCTCTGGCAGCCTTCCAGCTGCGATTTTTAGGAACACGTCCATGCGGGGCCAACAGGACCATCACTGCTGCCATCACATTTGTTACAGCCTCTGGAGGATTGGGAAACGTCTTTAACTCTGTCAGGTTTACCTGTACAGTAAAAGTGTTTGTTTTTTTTTAAAAACAGCGTAAAATAGTAGATCATCCAAAATGTGCTGGCAAAAACCTAGCCAGCTATCATGCACATTCTTGGGAGAAAAAACAACAACAACAACAGAATAAAGGCCACTTGGCAGCATTACAGAACAATGTAAACATTGAAAATGTTCAGTGCTCAGGCACAATATTCGACTAGTGCTAATCACCTTGTTAAGAGTATCTAAAGCTGCAGTGGCAGCCTCTAAAGCTGGTTCAGCTTTAATAAGGTCATCCTCACAGTCCCTCTGTCTCTGTATCACTTCTGCTTTTATGGCTGCCACCTGAACAAAAACAGCCATAACTATATTATATGTTTCATCTGCAGACAAACTGGCAACAGGATTCAGGCACAATAAGCAAAGAGGCATGCTTACGTTCTGCTCTTCTAGATCTGAATCCTTTCTCTTCTGGCTCACTCTTTCAGTCTGCCATCCAATCTTGGTGATCAGAGCCTCAGCTGCCTGGTTTTTTATATTCAGCTCCACTTCCTGAGAGTTCAGTTTAGCCATAAGCTCTCCCACCTAGTACACAAATGTTACCACAGTGTTACCATTTAAAAGCACATACTGAATCTGTGCGCGCACACACACACACACACACACACACACACACACATTACTTCCTGTACTTCTGATCACAGATGGCGGCAAACATTGTGTCAGTCCATACTGGATTACATATTATCAGTCGGTATTCCTCTATCCAGTATGCTAACAGCAGTTAAAAGGAGAAAAGTTAAGTATTGCAGATACATTCTGTAAAAGCAACGTTCCAGAAAACCTACCTGTTAAGTCCACTCTTAATATATATATAAACTTATTATGATCACTTAGAGAAATAAAAAAAAACTCCTTAAAGAAAATTATAAGAAATTAGAATAGTAAAAAAAAGAGAAATATTAGTAGAAAAAGTAAATATTTGAATTTAAAAATATAGTGACACTGTATAGCATATTTGAAAACATAAAAAGGTTTTTGTTTTCTTAAATGGCCTAGATACTTAAATTCTTCAAAACACTGGTTTTACAATTATTAGTACCCTGCAATAGACAGTTTCTCATAGAGAAAATACTATTATTAATCCTCTTCCTGTAATGTTTAACAAAGTTGAAGATGCTTGTAAATGGATACTGGACCAATCGTCAATACAGATCATTGATATGCAGCTCTTTTGCATTCAATTCAGAGCACAGGTTTTTAGTAATATATGAGAATAGGAACGAAAGTGAGTCATGGTACTGTTTATGTAAATAATGACAATTTCTTTCTTTATTTATTCTTATGTCTGTTGTAGAGGAAGGAGTATGGAAAGTTAATTCTCCTCTATAGAACTGCACAGTGCATGCATTTGGCGTACAGGATTTTTCGCGCTATACAAGGGCAAAACTGAATGGATATAAAAATGTTTATATGAAAAAATAACTATAGAATTCTAACGACAAAGAATCGTGCTAATCCACACCTCCAGTTTTGATGGGACTACAGCATTTGGCTCATTCGGGGAAGATTACCTGTGAGGCAGTGGTCTTCAGTTTTTGCAGGCCTGAGTTCAGTCTGCTAAGCCTCTGCTGCAGCTGCATGTCTCTCTTCTCCAACAGTGCACCAAACAGCCTGAGTAGTTCCAGGAAGCTCTTGGGTGTGCTGTAGTTGTGCCTCCTCTCCTTCTGCCGATAGAACTCGCTCACCTGCTTGACGCTGGCATGAGCGTGGGCCATGAAAAGACTGATGGGTTCCTGAATGGCTGGCTGTAAAGAAGGAGAAGGGGAGAGAGAGAGTACATGAGTGGGAGCTGGCTGGATTAAGCACTCTTTAACATCCTTGCCTGTGACGGGCCCTGAAATATCATCTTCATAAATCCTGAATTCATCTCCAAGTTTGTAGATACTTCACTTACTCAATTTGAAATTTAGGTGCTGTGAGTGAGAGAGCGCGATTAGGCTGGGAAAATAATGGCTTATAGCTGGTGAAACACAGCATATGGAATAAAGTGAATGTGGCTAGCATCTCATGGACTCGGACTTTCTTGAAATATCCCTGCTGGTGTAGCCTTCATTGCGTGGGTGGTTTTTATCAATGCATGATATACAGTGCCTTGTGAAAGTATTCGGCCCCCTTGAACTTTTCAACCTTTTGCCACATTTCAGGTTTCAAACATAAAGATATAAAATTTTAATTTTTTGTGAAGAATCACCAACAAGTGGGACACAATTGTGAAATGGAACGAAATCTATTGGATATTTTAAACTTTTTAGCAAATAAAAAACTGAAAAGTGGCAAAATGATTCAGCTCCTTTACTTTCAGTGCAGCAAACTCACTCGCTTGCACAGTGCTCCTTGGGATGTTTAAAGCTTGGGAAATCTTTTTGTATCCAAATCCGGCTTTAAACTTCTCCACAACAGTATTACGGACCTGCCTGGTGTGTTCCTTGGTCTTCATGATGCTCTCTGCGCTTTCAACAGAACCCTGAGACTATCACAGAGCAGGTGCATTTATACAGAGACTTGATTACACACAGGTGGATTCTATTTATCACCATCAGTCATTTAGGACAACATTGGATCATTCAGAGATCCGCGCTGAATTTCTGGAGTGAGTTTGCTGCACTGAAAGTAAAGGAGCTGAATAATTTTGCACGCCCCACTTTTCAGTTTTTTATTTGCTTAAAAAAGTTTAAAACATCCAATAGATTTCGTTCCACTTCACAATTGTGTCCCACTTGTTGGTGATTCTTCACAAAAAATGTAATTTTATATCTTTATGTTTGAAGCCTGAAATGTGGCAAAAGGTTGAAAAGTTCAAGGGGGCCGAATACTTTCGCAAGGCACTGTAAAATCAGTGCACATTTAGATTTACCATTAGAGGAAAAATATAGCATTATTATGATACCTGAAATACTTTTAGTGATACAAATTTCCTCATCTAATTAATTCTAATAAATTAATAAACCTTTCTGTTGTTACACTAAATATTGTGGGGTTTTGTGGCACTGTGTAAAATGACCATTTTTGCACTTTTCCGGTACATTTTAATAATACAATATCAGTTCATCAGTAAAGTAATCTACATGGATCCGGCAATAACTGTGGGAACTTGCATGCTAACAGCTGGTCTTGAGTCATCTGACAGACACACACATATACACACACAGTCTGGCAATGCCTGAAACAGCTGTGGCTCCTTAGAGGGCCAGTCTGTGTATATTAATCATTGTTGCTTCATTAGCATAAATGATCCTGCTTAGTGATTGTTCCACTGGAGCAGGGAAAACAACATTACAGACAGAGAGACAGAGAGGGTGAGGGAGAATGAAAGAGAAACTGTGTCTGTCATAATGCTCATGGTGCATGTGATCACCCATTTGTCTTCACTTTAGAGTGAAACTAATGATGAGGGACCTAGAACAAACTGAAGAGTGTGAACAGAGGACACTGAAGAATCTGAAACCAAACTTGAAATGTCAACTCAAACACAATGACCCAGTGCAAAAGATGGAATTTTTTGAAAGTTTTCAAAGTTTTGACTATAGCTCACTTCAATGCCATGAAGCTCCTTTATAAACCGTAGGCTGACTGACTGCAGTGCCTCCTGGGGCCACTCGTGGAACCAATCCACTGTAGTGCAGCTGAGGAGAGCTGGGAAACGGCGCACACGAACACGCAGGGTGTTACCTACAGGAGACATGCACAGGACCACCTACACACACGCATAACACAGAAACACACGTAATCTATAAGCACTTAATTTTCAATCACTTATTTTTAGACGACATGGAGCAGTGCTCTTTAGAACATCCAAGTTGTAAGACCTTGAGATTTTGATGGACACGGTCTTTGAAGAACCTCCAGCAATTCTCTGTGGTGTCCAACAAGCCAGATTCACGAACTTCTCTCTTCACTGCCTTCACTACAATGTCCACATCCTCATCGGACAACAGCTCTCGAATATCACCTGCAACAGAACACAGCAGCGAAAAACTACTCTACACATCTTTCATTTATATTCAGCTTAAACTGAAGAGGGATTCAATCATGTTTTCTAAAACATAACAAATAAACAAGGTCAATTCTATAGAAATGTACAGATTACAAATCACTTTTATACAGCTATTGAAAAGTATGAGGAACTGCACTGTAGCCTTGCACAAATAAATCATCCTCCTTCAATTTTCTTACTCTTTTCACAGCAAGTATGATCAATGTTAAATTAAACATAAACTTTAAATGAAAGAAGAGGTTATTAGCTATGTTGTCTGATAGCCAAATCCTGTCATAAAAATGTGACCTTAGAGAGACTCTGCGATTATGGCATGGTTGATGGTACCAGACTGGTCTGAGCATTTCAGAAACTGCTGATCTCCTCAGATTTAAGCACCACAGTCTCTAAAATTGACAAACAATGGTATAAAAAATAGAAATTGGTCAGCAACTATACTCAAACAGGTTGTGGCATTCAAGCAATGATTGATTGGAATTAACAGGCCCAAAGTGTGCCCAGAAAGCATTCCCCACACCATTACACCACCTCCACCAGCTTGGACTGTTGATACAAGGCAGGTTGGGTCCGTGGATTCATGCTGTTGGTGCCAAATGTTGACCCTACCATCTGTGTGCAACAACAAATAACATCAGCGAGGAGTGGTTCTGCAGGCAGAAATGACATGCTGATGAGAGAGTTCAGCAGCCAGACTGCTTTGAGCTGACAGAAAGCCTACAGTAACTCAAATAAAAACTCTTTACAACCACAGTGAGCAAAAAGGCATCTTAGAATGCACAACATGCTGAGCAATTAGGCAGAAACTGGACAGATGAAAGCTGGAAAAGCATTGCCTGGTCAGGAATCTTGATTTACATACAAATGATTTGGTAGGATTCGCTTTGGTATCCTTTTGGTCGCTTAAGATGATTTCTGTATTGCTGTTGATCATGTGCATCCCTTCATGACCACGGTTTACCTATCTTATAATGTCTTTTTCCAGAATAATAAATGTGCCATGTCACAAAGCACAGCTCGTCTCAAAGTGGTTAAAGTGTGGTGTACTTTAGTGGAATCCCCAGTCATCAAAAGAACACCTTTTTGGATGTGGGAGAGTGGGAGATTTACAGCATGAATGTGCAGCTGAAAAATCTGCAGCAATCATGATACAATTACGTCAACGTGGATCAGAATCTCAAAGGAAATTCTTCAACATCTTGTGGAAACCAGGCCACAAAGAATTCATGCTGTTCTAAGAATAAAGTGGTCCTACACAGTATTAGTAATGCATTCCTAATAAAGTGGGCAGTCAGTGCAGATATGAATAAGAATTTTTTGCTCCAATGAGTGGAAATCCACTGCATCTCCATCTGCCACCATCTTTAATCTGTAGTATATAAAATAGCAATCCTAAGGTATACTTCAATATAATATGATATGTACTTAATGTTACTATAGTACATTTTATAATAAATTTTTTTTACTAAATAGATGATTTTAAAACATAATTTTAACACTAGGCAAACACAAGCATTTGTTATCGTTTCACTGTAGGTCTACACAAGCTTTTAGAATTTAAAACCTTAAATAATCAGGGGCTTTATTCTAATTCACACACCAAGATCAGGTCTTTGACCCCTGAGTCTGACATCAGTGACAGATGAGCAGCACCATCTGTGTGTTGGAGGGCTTGATCCAATGCCATAGCAGCCTGTCCCAGTCACCGTTAATCTACTTCACTTCCACCGCCACATTTACATGTGTTTCCCATTCATCAGACAAGCACACAATGAGGCCCCCTGTGGCATGAGAGTGTGTATTAGTGTGTAGGGAATGGATGTCCCAGGGGGCACTGAGGAGAGAAGCTTCAATTTTAGCAGCTAAGTAATGCAATGCAATGTGTGTATGAGAAAGACCAAACAAGTCTGACCTGAGGAAAGCAGGGTGCTGATGATGATAATGAAGCGCTCATCGGGGATTTGAGCATCTGTGAGCAGGAGCACTGAAGGAAGGTTTTTCACCCCAGTGTTTACAAAGAGACCTGCTAGATCCACCTGAGCGATCACAACAGGATTATAGAATGAGACAAACCTGCACTAGCATGATTAAAAACGATGTTTTCTAGAACAAACTAAGCTTTGTACATGCAGTCTCCTCCCTCTTTCTGTTCTCTATTGTCCTAAAGGTCAATAAAAAACATCTGAAAATGCATCAAAGGATAAAGGGTATTTTGGGACAATGTATAAAGGGCATTGCATATGCTGTCTCCAGAGTGTTAAGTGTGTTGATCAATGCAGCAGACCCAAATAGCCTGATATTCACATACCATGATGAATTAAACGATAGCAGCAGCCTCATCAATAGGGCATTGAAATATTTGCCCAGACTCTTTAATAGTATCTGACAGTCCTTCGTTTGTCGAGTACAGGCAGGACTAAACGAGATCAATGGTATGCACAGAGCAGGAGTGGATATTGATTAGAGGAAATGTTGTCTAAAAGAAAACATGATCTCTGCTAATGAATCACTGCCATTATAAATTTATCTTCAAACTGATGGGCACTGTCATCTCTGCTAGTACTACTAGAGCGTAATATTATTGCAGCATTGATCTGGTCTCGTCTGAACATATCTGATCAACCTTTATTGTACTTTCACTTATTAGTTCAGATATTACTTAACCCATTGTGGTTAGTGGGTACAGAGAAATCTGTTGAGGTGGTTACCTTCAGGTCCTGGATGCTGTACCCCTTATGCAGGACGGGCTGGAAAGTGTTCATATTAGAGAAGTAGGCAGCCAGACGAGTCAGGCTCTGCTTGCCACTGCCACTCACACCCACCAGCAAAGCATGACCACACTGACACACCAGGATTCGGCTGATCCGACAGCTGGATAATTTAATCACAGAGTAACGTGCTTAGCAATTGAGGACAAATGAATTATCCGCACAGCACAGCATTATATAGAACTTAATTTCTTTGCTGTTACTGTGATCACTGACAAACCCCACTGAAGAGCAATTTTGACATTCATTTCATTGCATCCAATCACAGACAGGAATAAAATGATTCTAAACATTTATTCCATTTTAAACTAACAATGGTGCTGTTGTGCACCACATTGAAATTACTTGTACTATAGTCACAGTGTCTCTCTCCATCCAGTCGTCCATCCTGTTGGCAGAAAGTGAACCAGAACCGTGTTTGGGCCAGTTCATGGTTTGGAATGTACACTAGGAAAAGACCTTTATACTCTAATATAGACCCACATTGAAGCAAAATTTATTCTGCGTTAGCATGATTTGCTGAACTAGACACTAGGCAAAACACGTACACATGTTGTATGGCTTCTTGGAACAACAGTAGATTCATGGTGGAATAAAGCTGGTTGTAGGTGTCCAAGACAGCTGTCAGGGTGCTCCTCAACTGCTCCAATCCCTCTACAGGACCATAGCAAGGCTCCATGGCCTCCTTGCTGCTATGAAGGTATATCAGCGGTTCCTGCAGCACAAGCTGCTTCTAACAGAAGGTTTACAAAATGATAAAATACAGGCATTGTATTATGTTTTCATTTATAAAAGATGCTGTTTAAAAAATAAACATATACTGAATGAAGCTGTGTATGTATGGTCATGTGAAAAATTAAGTACATCTGATGGAAATTGTTGTTGTTGGGGTTTTTTTTTTGGACAAACAAACATTTGAACTTCTTTGAAACAGTACCTATTAATAAAGGTGATATACTCTATCAAATGACACATAAAATTGCCATTTGTAGTAATGATCAAAATTGTAGTAATAATTTGAATCCCATTGAAATGTTGTGGGGGATTTGAAACAGCCAGTACATGCAAGAAAACCCTCAAACATTTAGCAACTGAAAGAATATTGCATGGAAAAATGTCCAAAAATTCCAGCAAGCTGATGTCAGAGACTGGTGGACAATTATGGAAAAACTCCTACAACAAGTTATTTCTGCTAAAGGTGACAATACTAGCTTCTGAGGTCAAGAACGTGCTTAATTTTTAAACAGAGGAATATCACGTCTATTGATATTTCTGTTGAATAAATGATTGAAAATGCTATTTTTCCTTGTGTTTTTTTTCTTCATGTATATCAACTTTATTAATAGACACTGTTTCAAAGAGGATCAAATGTTTGCTTATCCAAATATGTCAAAAACGTCAACAATTTCCATTGGGTGTACTTATTTGTTCACATGACTGTATATACTCATTATATAATTACCTCAAATACTTGCTGAACAACTTCTGTCTGGAGCCTGTGGAAAAGCTGCAGGTCAGTTGCGTCAGCCATCCGGTCAGAATATACTCTCCTGGACTCGTGCACCCACAGCTGGACCAGGTCAGAGCTATGCCCCACACACTCAGGTCTAGATAGCAACAGGCCCTGGAATCACACATATACAAGCTACCAGAAAAGAACACAGCGGTGTCCAAAACAGGGCAATCATCTTCATTTTCTGATGTCTTTTGTTAAGAGGCTAAGCTTTGATAGATGCATAGATACTTACACTCACCGAACACTTTATTAGGAACACTATATTAATACTGGATTCAGGTCCGGTGACTGAAAAGGCCACTGAAGAACACTGTCATGCTCATGAAACCTGTTTGATACGACTTTTGCTTTGCAATATGGTGCATGCTGGAAGTAGCCACTAGAAGATGGTAAATTGTGGCCACGAAGGGATTCATGGTCAGCAACAATACTCAAACAGGCTGTAGCATTCAAGTGATGATTGGTTGGTATTAACAGGCCCAAGGGAAATTGCGTCCATGGATTCAAACTGTTGGTGGCGAATTCTGACTCTACCATCTGTGTGTCTCAGCAGAAATTGTGATTCATCAGACCAGGCTTTTTCCAGTCTTCAACTGGTACGCCTTTCTGTTCTTTGCTGTAGTTCTCAAGGTTCAACGTGTTGTGCATTTTGATATGCTTTTCTGCTCACCACAATTACAGAGTGTTTATCCGAGTTACTGTAGCATTTCTGTCGGCTCCAACCAGTCTGGCTTTTCTCTGCTGACCTCTCTCATGAACAAGGTGTTTCCGTCCACATAACTGCCTTGCACTAGATGTTTTCTCTTTATTGCATCATTCTAAGTAAACTCTAGAGATTGCTGTGTGTGAAAATCCCAGGAAATTAGCAGCTACAGAAATACTCAAACCAGCCCGTCGGTCACCAACAATCCTGCCACCGTCAAAATCACTGAGATCACATTTTTCCCTATTCTGATGGTTGATGTGAAAAATTACCCAAAGCTGCTGGCCCATATCTGCATGATTTTATGCACTGCACTGCTGACACACGATTGGCTGATTAGATAATTGCATGAATGTAAAGGTGTTAATAACAAAGTGCTAAGTAAGTGTATAAACAAATGGTTTATGCATGTACTCTTCTAACCTGGAAGAGCTGGGAGAGGTCCCACAGGCTGAAGAGGTGGTGGAACTTGTTAGCAGAGGGGAGGAAATGGTGGATTACTCTGTCATGTAGAGCAATGGCTGCTTGCACCACGGACGGGACACTCTTGTCCACAGCCGTGTTGAATGGCAGGCTTTGTATGTGCAGGCTGAGAATGGAGCTGTAGATGGAACTCAAAGCCTCACGGGTAGGGTTGTTCACTGCTAAAACTGAGAAATGCCTCTGGAAGAGATTTAAATCAGGTAGCATCTATCAAGAAAGTCAGTGTCCTATTGTTTAAATAACAGTAGTGCCTTTTAAAAAGATTTTTTTTTAAAAATCAATAAATAAAAGCAATGCACAAGTTTAGATACTGTACCTGTAGTCTGGGGTTGATTGTGTAACTGCCTGCTTGTGGATTCAAACAGGCTATATATTGGGTCTTGTATATCTCTTTCAGACACAGCTTTTGACTGTCATACCTAGATAAGTAACACCACAGCATGAGTGTGAATCTGTACTTTACATTAATAAAAGCTAAGTCATATATAAATACACACATTTTTGTCCTAACCAGTGTTTATAGTCCAAATGCTGGCGTATGAGGGTGTGAGGCTGAACTGTGCCATAAATGTCTGTGGCTGTCATATTCATATCATCAACAAAGTAGATGAGTCTCTTATTCCCGGAAGGAGCATACTTCCTGCCTGCTTTCTTCTCCAATGGCCTCTCCAGCATCTCTGAAAAAACAAATGGTATACAAATATATTTAACCCTGAAGGCTGTATGCCAAATTGAAAAAAAAATATGTGTAAATTTTGATACATTTAATTCAAAAGAATCAAATTAAAGCCGTTTACTGCCAAATGTCTTCATGTGCTAAATGCTTATTCAGCAGCAATGATGTCTGAGACAGTGGAGATAGATGAGCATCCCTGGCCCAATTTATCAGGCATCGTCAGTTTTAAGTGGTTCTCAAGAAGGCAACACGATACATTTGGAACAGGATGACTGGTGTAAATTGTAATTTTGTCTTCTGGGAAACATGTAAATATCTTATGTGGCTTCTGAAGGGGAGTACTAAATGAACAAAAAAGATCTTTAAACTAAATAATAACAATTTACTCCGATTATACTGTTTAAAAGTTTACGCCCCCTGGCCCTTAATGTAGTGTGTTGCTTTCTTGAGCATCAGTGAATGTTTGCACCTCTTGTAATAGTTGTGTACGAGTCCCTCAGTTGTTCTGAGTGTGAAACATGATGGCTCTCAAAATCATATAGCTGCTGATGGAAAGGGGTCAAATATGCAGAAGATGCTGGAAAAGAAAATAACGTGCAGGACCTGGAGGATTTTTTATGAAGAACAGTGGGAAGTTTAACTGCTCAGGACAAACCAGGGACTCATAAACAGCTATCACAAAACATAAAAACAGTCACTGATCATCCAAGTAAAAACACACAGTATTAACAACCAAGCATATGTAAACTTTTGAACTATTTAATTTGTGTAATTTCAGTTATATTACTTTTTCTTTTGGAATATATGTAAACATATGTTATATGAAATAGCTTATTCAAGGCAGAACTAAAAAAAAATGTTCAAAAATGCAACGGTGTATGCAAACTTATGACTTATCAATTTTATTTACTCTCACTTGAGTAATTTTCATGATCAGGAGCTACCTGATTGTAAAGCACTCACAATGCGTGTAGTCAGCCCCCTCAAGGGCCGCAGTGTCATGCTCCACCCCCAGACACTTCAAACAGAAAGTGTGTCCATCCCCCCGTAATAAACCGAGGGTAAAGTGTGACACACTTCCTGAATTTTCTCCCACTCATCCTTCCCCCCCCTTTTTTAAAGGGACAGAAAAGTAAAGAGATTTTTCGATAAATACAGAGGAAATGAAGAGTCTTTTTGCGAGTGTTCACA
Organism: Ameiurus melas; assembly: GCA_012411365.1. Lineage (NCBI taxonomy): Eukaryota > Metazoa > Chordata > Actinopteri > Siluriformes > Ictaluridae > Ameiurus > Ameiurus melas. The sequence goes on along the minus strand of CM022757.1, from coordinate 31,420,117 downwards.
CAAAAGGACCGACATGCAGTCTCACTGAAGATAATAAGGCTGGCGGCATGGTTCACAGGTGATGTTTTGATAATCATGCAACGCGCTTAATTGGCACGTCAACTGACCACGGCAGACCTGTAAATAGGCGTGATTTCACATATAAGCTTCAGATACCAGTCATGCGTGGGTGTGCTTCCCACAGCATGAAGCTCACGCAACGTTGAGTTCCCATAGACAGGAATCAACAGATATTAAGTGAACACTTGACTGCCTCTGCCAGAAAGCTTAAAATGGGCTGTGCTTGGATCTTCCAGCAGGAGAATGATCCAAAACATACACAAAACTAGTTTAATGACCACAAAATCAAGGTCCTGCCATGGCCATCCCAGTCCCCTGTCTTGAACCCCATAGAAACCCTGTGTGTTGAACTGAAGAGGAGAGTCCACTAGCGTGGACCTCAAAAAGTGAAGGATCTGGAGAGATTCTGTATGGAGGAATGATCTCAGATCCCTTGCCATGTATTCTCCAACCTCATCAGGCATTATAGGAGAAGACTCAGAGCTAGCGAGGTAGCACAAAGTAATGATTAAAAAGGTGCCAATAATTGTTGCACACCTATATTTAACAAAGTTGTGTTTTTTTTGATAAACCTGTGTTGTGTTTGTTGATTGTTTGATATCCATGAGAACAGAGTATTTTGTGATTTTTTTTTAACGAAAGATCAAAAGGTTGAAAACTGTTTTTCATAGGGTGAAAATATCAAGGGTGTCATATATATATATATATATATATATATATATTTCATAATAAATTATGAAAATCTCTCTTTTGCTCATTCAAATGTCTTAACTGATAAGAGAAACATTTTGTCAAAAAAAAAGTAGATGCTGTTTTAAACAAACAAATGGAAATTTCCATTATGGGCCAACAGGAGACATTGCACTACCCGTTTAAAGAAGGCTTAAAGTGCCCTGAAGAGGAAAGACAGGACTCACTCTGCAGTGTAGAGGATGTGCTGTAGTGATGGAGAGGCACACTGGCAGATATAAAGGTGTCCGGTAGTGTGGCCAACAAATCTTTGACTATAGCCGTTTTTCCTGTGCCCACTCCCCCAACCAGCATCAGAGGCTGAGCACTTTCCAGTAACAAGCGCATGAAGTACTGTAACCGCACTGTCTCTGCTGTAGGGACCAGCACTGCCTGTACTCAATATACAAATCACGGCACAGATTAACTAAAACAGTAAGCATATGTATGTATGTATGTATATATGTGTATGTGTATGTGTGTATATATATATATATATATATATATATATATATATATATATATATATATATATATATATATATATATATATATATATATATATATATATATATATATATAGCACCTTAAAATAAATTATGAAAATCTCTCTTTTGCTCATTCAAATGTCTTAAAAGATAAGAGAAACATTTTGTCAAAATGTCAACATGTATATCATTGCAGAGAATCTTGGGATGTTGTTAATTAGTTCAAATTACTGTAACATTTTACAATGAAATTTTGATAAATAACTATCTCCATTTCACTTATCATTAAACATCGGCATTTACAAGACACAACAATAATCTATAGTTTGTCTAATAAATTATTCTATTCAGAAAAAAAAAAAGATACAGAGAGCTGGTGAGAGAGAGAAAGAGAAAGAGAGAGAGAGAGAGAGAGAGAGAGAGAGAGAGAGGAGAGAGAGAGAGAGAGAGAGTACTCTCTGTGACATAGTTTGGTGGTTTGGTAATCAGACCAATACTGAGTTGTTGTATTTGACAGCAGACTAACCTCACAGCTAGGACTGCGGTTGTCTTTCACTTTGCTCACTGACCCTCTCTAATGTGCTAAGTACTCTAAATTAGCCTGTTATTGTGTGAAATTAAAACTGCTTGCTGCGGGGTGTGAATTTTCTCAGCAAAGAGTCAAGCTGGTAGACAAAGAAAACTATTCAAAGCATGCTATTCAGGAATAAAAAAAAAAGACTTTCTGAAAGAAAGAAAAAACTTTTGTTGAACGCCAAAGAACTTTTTGTGCCATATGATATCACTCCAATGACCTGCAATGGTTTGTCTGGTTCCATGTGAAAAGATTGTATTTTGTCAGTCCACGGTGAGAAACGTCTGGTCTGGGGGTCCAGGTAGTAATCAAACACAGAACCATGTGCTGGTAACTTAATGCTTCTCATCTCTTTAGTCCACCACTGACTGAACTCAACCCTGTAGTCACGCAGCTGCAAAGAAATATGACTTGGGTTGGAACTTTATATGTATAATTTTATGCTATACATTATGTGATTCAAAACATTGAAGCTTTACACATTTTGCTCAGACTGATCAACAACAGATAGATCACAATAGAAATGGTAACAGCTGTACCTGATCCTGATATGTAGCACCACCAAAAGCCCAGATGCAGGCAAACACAAAGTAGGTCTCATATACTTCACGGGGCGAGTCAGGTGGAACATTCTCAGAGGTGAGCAAACAGTCCAGCAACAAGCACAGAGTCTGAATGGAAAAAGAGACAGAAAAGAACAAACTATATGAACTGCATTTAAATGACTGATATTAATACTGGTGCCTACTTGTTTTGAGTATGTATTTATACACTCATTGTCTACCTGAACACCTGTACACCTACTCATTTGTGTAATTAGACTGAGGCTACGGTCATCTGTCCAGTTTCGAGAAGCCTGTGTCCACCTCACCACCATGATTGTATGCGCTGCACTGCAGCTAACTGACTGGATGACTAAATAATTCCACAAATGATCTTGTGTACGAGTGTTCCTAATTATATGGGCTGTGAGTGTAAATGGTTGTGTTTTCTACCTGTACCATGCTGTTTTCTGGAACTGGGATGATGGTCTTAAATGAGCTTCTCATTTGCTCTATGCAGCGGGAGACATATTTGTCAAATAGGATGGTAAGGTGGGCTTTCTCAGTCTGGTGTTTCCTTCTGTCAATCCAACTGGTTACATACCTACAAAAAGTATAGGTTATAATCATGCTATAATAATCAGGTACATTTCAATATACTAATTAGTTTAATACAGATCATTATTAGAATAATATCGAGCATATATATAAATATATAAATATATAAAATCGAGCATTGAAATGACTCACAGGTTCCAGCTGAGATCGTGTGGGTTGACGTATAAGATGCCAGCACGAGACACAGTGGCAGGTGTTGCGTTCCTTAGGTGGCTGATCTCAAACACCAGTCTCATTGAGGAGGTCAGTGGTATCCTCTCATTACTGGCTAAAGTCAGCACCTGGACAGAAGAGAAAGAGAAAACTTTCACAATGTTATAAATTCTTGGTTATTATCATTTTTTCTGTAACTATTAGTTATAGTTATGCACAATGAACAAGCAAATCTATTAGAAAGCTATTCAGAAAATAGAGGGAGACCTTATTGTCATCCATGACAGTGTTGAGAGATTCAATCCACATGGGGTCTACATCTCCATCCAGAATAATCCACTTAGGACCAGAATGAGAGTTATTGGCCTGTTCACGCATTAAGCATGACAATAAGCCTGCCGCATGAAACAGTTCACCATCAATCACAGCTACATCATAAAATACAAACTGTAATATAAAAGGAAAACCTATAATGCAAATATCTGTACCATCTTTCCATTCTCGAGTTCCTGGATGGATGAAACCAAAAAGTTCGTCTCTATTTATTGCCTTGGGGTTCAGATCGTTCCACACAGGTTTCTTTTTCATGTTGACGTAAGTCTTATAGAGTGTTCTTAGGATCTGTCAGAGAATACAGATAAGGATTTTTATTAAACAGCTTTGATACATCTTTAGTGCAAGTGACCTAATCTAAAAAAAAAGTACAGTGTAAGGAGAAAAAGCTTTAATAATCAACACACTTACCTGACTCTTCCCTGTACCAGCATTTCCCACCACAAATACAGAGTGACGGACATTCATAAGTTCTTCAAGCTGAACTACCTACAACAAGTTTCAATGAGTTTGTCCATGAAGGACTCATACAAACGTTAATTTGAAGGACATTTACAATATCTCATTGGTATTAAACTGTTCACTTCCTTAAGGTCCTTTCACACTGAGCGCGACGCGATAAATCACTGACAAAAGGTGCTTTCACACCAAACACGAAACGATTTATCGCCTTTAGCTAATTCATGCTAAATGAACCTCCTTAAATTTATTTGGTATGCAATATTGATATAGCAACGACCAAGTTTTTTTAATCTATCAATAAGAGACGTCCAATAAATATTTCCTCTTGATGCACTTGAGGTTCGAAATTGGGACAATTTGCACACAAACTTGTTATTGTCATAGAATAAAACGTGACAATATCTTGCGCTTGTGTTAATCACAGACATTATTTCAGGATTTAATAAAAAATTTAAAAAACGATTTACTGCACTCTATTGTGGTGTAACCAGGAGACTAGTGTAAATTGACTGAAAGCACCATCTGTTGGTTTGGAAGAGGAAGTTGCTTAGCTGCATTTGTGAGAAAATCAAGCCTACACATTTGTAAGAAAATTGCTTTCTGTTTGTTTGAGTTGAGTTTTCCTTTGCAAAGCAGATTGTTTGTTTATGAAATGGTATATTAATTTGTTTAGATTTTTACATCTCCATGGTACGCGCACTTGTGTATGAGTGTGTGTGTGTGTGTGTGTGTGTGAGAGAGAGAGAGAGAGAGATAGAGAGCACACGCGCTGAGCTAAGTGACGTAAGAAAACAGCACTTTTTAATGTGTGCACCATTTTATCGGTAAAAGGCCCATTGGATGGAAACAGGCGGGAAACAGCAAACATCGCAAACTTTTTTTTACGCACTTTCACTTTGTCTAAATGAAATGTGCAAAAAGTTGATGAAAACTTAGCAAATGATAACAAAAACTCAATATCCATTCTCTTCTCTCTTTCAGAATACTTTCGAAAACAGCTTTCTGTGCTATAGCGGTACCTATCTCACCTGATCTAAAGCTCATATCTATTTGGTTTCATTGTTGTGAATAGCTCCATAGGGATCTATGATCCGATCTCATCGTGTCAAACATTCGCGTCGCTTAATCGCGCTCACTGTGAAAGGCCCTTTACAACTGAATGACAATTTTAAATATTTCCCAGAATTACTATAAAATGTATGTAAATTTAACCTTGAGGATAAAGGGATCCTCTGGCTGGAGTTTGAGCTCCAGGGCACTCTGCCGAACCAGGTGCTCAAAATCACAATCAGTTCGCCTCTGCACCTCAACACCAGGAAACAGGTCGCTAACTAGACCCAGGAACACTGGGATATCTTCAGTGACGATTTTAGGCATGTTGAAATCACGCAGAGCACGCATTAATACCTGCTCATGTAGAAGGACCATGTGTCAATGTACAAGCTTATCGATTACAATCAAATAAAAATGTATTTCATTATTTTACTTATTTTTTAATTAAGAAAAATATTACATTTTTGAGAGGCACATTACCTGATCCTCTGGTTTGGCCTTATCCTCCCTTTTAAGAGCTCCAGCAACCACCAGGACAGACTTGATAGCACGCAAGCCCCAGTCATAATGGTTCTGTGTAATTAAATTGTAAGTAAATCGTGTTGCTAATGTTAACATTTAGACTATTTATCATTTACTGTATGTAATTGATATTGGCATTGGCATGATATGTTATTGGCATTCACTAACACAATACGCATTTCAGTGTACCTGTTTGGAGAGCAGCTCCTTGCAGAGGTTATATAGGGTGATGAACTTTCTGCCAAGGAGCCTTGCATTCAGAAAGCCCTCAGCCATCAGCATAATCTCACAGATCAGTTCCAAATCCGGCACCACCATGGCACATGGCCTGCAGACCCATTTACATTCAGAGAAGCCAGTTCTCAGGAAAAAGGCATTTGTGAATCAAAATGATGTCACTAAAATATCTCATTTTATTTGTGTGTTCATATCTGAGGATATTGTTGTACCTAAAGAGTGCTTTGAGGTTCTCAGGTAGCTCAGTTCGTCCAGCATAGTCTGGGTTCATGGTAATAAAAATCCCAACTGTGTGCTTCAAGCTCATCTCCTCATCTAAGAAGAACAACCTTCAAAACAGTATCTATCATTTTACCACTGTATCTGAGTATGTGATTGACTGAAACATGATCAACTGCCTGCAGCCTCTACCTCTTCCTCTTGTGACGAATGGCATCTTGTATGGTCTTCACTTGCACTGCCACTACCGATAGCACCTCGACAGCGATGCGGTTAAATTCATCAAAGCAGCCCCATGTGCCAGTCTGAGACAATCCTTTAAAGATATTTCCTAGGGACTGAAACACTTGTCAGATCAGAACCATATTTCATGGGTGAACGACAGACACAATACTGAACATTTCGATAAAGCAGTTATTTGTGTAACAGCTAACAGTACCATTACCTTGTAGTCCATCTGTTCTGAGCAGTTAAAGACGTACACCATCACACCGAGGGCCCTGCCCAGGTCTTTAGTGCTTTCAGTCTTGCCTGTGCCAGCAGGGCCAGCTGGAGCTCCACTCATCATCAGGTGCAGGGACTGGGTTAAGGTCACATAGCACCTGTGTACGAACATAGCATCACCACTCAATGAATAACACAATGCTTGTGACTAATTTGGGACATTCACATTAAACATTATTAGTCATGTAGCTAAGCGCTACTGGCTAAGGGCTGTCCAGAAGCAGCAGTACCTGTCTGTGAGAGGGGTAATGACCAGACGTGGTTTATTGCCTAGGTACTCATAGGAGTATAGGAACCGAGCATCACAGATGTCGGCAAAGCAGTGCTTCTGTTCTTCATCCCAGTAGTGACGCAGCTGAGAAAGCCAGGCAAAAGAATTGGCACTGTTCACCTGAACAAAATGGAGGACAATGCTTAAGTCACAGCCAAAATCTGCTCACACAGCTTGTAAAAATGCTCACTCTCCTTGTAAAACTACACTATATGGCCAAAGGTTTGCAGACACCTGACCATCACATGCATATGTGCTTTCTAAACATCCCATTCCAGTTTGGAGAAAGGCCCACATATGGGTGTGATGGTCATGAAGTGAATCTGACTGATAATTGATCCTATTCTGATTCCTACTTTGTTTGCATATCATCATATTTTAGGTACTATTTTAAACTGCAATTCAAAAGTTTTTGCACACCCCATAGTTTAGCGTTTTTGTTTAAATGACCACATTTTAAACACTCTGTTTAACAATCTAAACAAGGAATATGCATAAGTGAATTGAGAAATGTTTAGTGAATAAATGTTAGAAATGATGTCATTCATTACTTTAGGGACGTGTATTACATCACATATTTATGTTTTACTTTAATACTAGCACTGTCTATGATTATTTAATCTGTAGGCTTAACAGGTTTACCCTGCAAGTGTACTTGTCTTTAATAATAAATCATTTAGAGTTGCATTAGAATATAAGAGTGACCAGGTAATAAATTCCACAAAGAATTAGGTTTCCTTATTTAATTGCCTTTTTTAAATGTTTTAAATAATAGTGATTAATAGTGACTAATTTTATTAGAATAGATTTTCTTCAATTAAAGTTTATGGTGTATGGTATAGAGTCAGGTTCAGAAGTATTAGCTCCCTTGATAAAGATGGGGGTTCTATCTCCCATCTTTATCAAGGGATCCAATACTTCTGGAGATGACTCTATAACATATACCATAAACCAACACAATTCTAAATATATTACTTCACAAATACACACTGCTTCAACATTAAAACTGACCCATTGTAAACATGACCAAACCTTCTGTGTGATGAGTTTGAATACTACGTCTCTGGCATGGACTTCGACGGTGCATAGAGTCATGATCTTCTGTCTGTCCCCTGGACTCAGCTCTCCCAACAGCATGTTTATCAGAGAGTTTAGCTGAGCAATCTGAAGAAGTGGGGCAGATATTTCAGAGATTATGAGGGCACAGTAATGGGTTGTGTGAGCATACAGTGATCTTTGTGGCTTGTGCTTACAGTAATTATATCAATTTACATGCCAGAGAGAAGCGGATAGTAATAACAGCAACGGCAGGCACTCAGGGTCACATACTCATCAGAGAAATCCCTCCACATTTATGGAGCAAGGTCATATATTCCAGTCAGGAGGCCAAATGAGCAGGGAGCTCATTTATCAACATGGGGTTACTGTGTGTATGTGTTGGTGCTTGTTTGTGGAGGAATTTATCTGAGTTTGTGTAGAGAGATGTTTAGACACATAAATGTGTAAGTATATATGTGTGTGTATGTGTGTGTGTGTTGGGGTATGGGGCTACACTGTGGATCTCTGTTACAGGCAAATGAGATGTAATCTCCAACCCCCAGCCCCTGTATATTAGATGTAAAAGCAGTTCAGCTTGGACTGCGTTTATCACTGTGATGTCTGACAGTGACTCCAATCAAAGGCCTGAAGGAAAAGAGCTAGATTATGCAAGCTCTGCTGGGCAAGGACATGCTAACCTTACATGCTGCTACAGACAAACAGCTCCTGACACTGCAGAGACAGTGTGGACAGCCTTGCCTCATTGCTTTACTACAGCTTACACTGCTCAGCATTACACACTTCATCACAGAGAGGATGAGAAAGCATTTTGCAGCTTGCAGACTCTCCATCAACTCCCCCATCCTTGCAACAGCTCTATCTCTAACTTGGAAGTATCTGTTGCAAAAGATATGAGGGACAGGGGAAAATAAAAGAGTCATATGAGATTATGGCTTGGTAACAGTACCATTTAGAAGAACTACATTTCTGGTTGGTATTGAGCCACCTGGTTTGGCCGATTGTCTACCAAATGCAAATGTGGTGTAGGTATGTGTACAGATCTACATTACTGTGACTAATTAATATTTACCATTACCATTACATACTGTAGATACTGAAGGCTATATACTTTCACTTGGAGCTTTCTGCACTTGTGACTCATCTGCTGCTACTGTGGATGGTCCAACATACTCTAGATACCCCAAACAGTTGCACTTCTCAAAAACAGTTCTGGCCCAAGACTCGATGCTGTTGTAATTATAAAGATGGTTCTGTTTCTATCCCAGTACTTTAATTTACAGTATACTCATTTGACACGTTTTATTTTACTTGTACTGCTGTATGCTGAAATGCAGGTTACAGCCTGTAATGTAAATCTACATGTGGATTTCTGTAAAGCTGCATTGTGACAATGTCCGTTGTTAAAAATGTGACGCAAATAAAATTAAATATTAAATTGAAATTGAACATACATATTACAGTGGTGCTTGAAAGTTTGTGAATTTATTGATATTTCTGCATAAATATGCAATATATAAAACTTAATCAGCTCTTCATGAAGGTCATAAAGATAGATAAAGAGAACCTAATTAAACAAACAAGACAACACTATTAAACTTGGAATCTAATCCAATATTACATATCTGTGAGTGACAAAAGTATGTGAACCTTAGCTTTTAGTATCTGGTGTAACCCCCTGTGCAGCAATAAGTGCAACTAATCATTTCCGGTAACTATTGATCAGTCCTGCGCATTGTCTTGCTGGAGGAATTTTTGCCCATTCATCAGTACAGAACAGCTTCAACTCTGGGATGATGACTATTCTCACGGTTCATGTGAGAAAAAGGTTCACAAACTTTCAACAAAACTGTAGCTACCATGTTGCTCAAGGCACAAGCAATTTCAAACGTTTCATAAAACAACCTAAACCAGATCAGATCACCTGTTTCTTGTTGTAATCTCTCAGTGCTGTGTCAAAGCCGTCCACCAGACGTTGAAAAGCAAGGCCTACATCAGTAGCCCACCAGATCTGAGAGGCAGTGAGAGCGACCTGAGCCGGGTGCTCCAGGACCCACTGCTCCCACAGCCGCTCCTCATACTGAGCGACGGCCTCGGCTATGTGCCACCTCACTGCTTCTCTCATTGCCTCCTCGAGGTTGGTCAGCCACAGTTCGACCTGACGAAGCATGTTACAATAGTACCTGAATATCACCTTAACGTTTTGATTGTAACAATACCACTGATAGAAAAAGACATCAAATATCTGAAATCTTAGGGGATAATAAGGAAAACAAAAATGAAACAGCAAATAAGAAAAAAAAATATAGCAACAAAAATTAACCCAGCACAATTAACCCTTGTCCCTACAAGGAGCAAAAAAACATCTTTAACTCACACATTGAAACATGACTTCACGTCTCCATGGTGATAACAGGACTTACCGGACCCACACAGTCAAACTGCGAATGAAAGGGCACATATTCTTTCTCTCTGTTGAACATCCCTACAGCCACCATGTCCTTCATCCTGTGCTCGTCCTGACAGAAGTGCAGGTCAGCAATACTGTCAAACAGCTTAGCCAGATGATGGGTGACCTGAGCAAAATAATACAGCTCAGTGACTCATATTTAATAGATCAAGAGATACTGCTTACAGTAATACATGTAGTGCAAGAGCGAACGTAGACAAAGAAAGGATATAATGATGCATGCATAATGATGGAATTACAAATGTACTGGTACTTCTAATTATAATCAATGCACAATGAGAGCAAGACAAGGCACTCTGACCCTGATATGGTTGAATGCCTGAAAGTAAATGCTAGCAGGTATGTGGGAGGATCTGTTCAGAAAAAGTGCTGACCAGGGTCAGATTCAAACCAAGTGTAAAAATGTCTTCCTTTGATCATAATCATATTCTGGTGAGAAATAATGCCCTTCTAATTATTAGTGTGATGAACAAAAAAGTTTAATCAAAACAGATAAAGGTCACATGAAGAAAGGGAGAACTCTTCATACTGATTTTTTTTATATACTCAACACAATTGAATCAAAGCTACAGGTAGACACTGCCAAACTGCAATACAGGGCCACTCTCTACTCAATGTTAAAGCTGTAATATGGTAACGCTCCATAACATGTGTCCATGAAATCCATATTTCAATAACAGAGAAAGGATTTGGAATGATCTCCTGGATGCATTCTTATAATAACTGTGTGTTATGTTTGTGTTTCTACAAGAATAGTACCTCTTTTGGTTGGTTGCCTTTGGAGAGAATATCCAGTAAGTCAGTAGAAGAGATGAAGTAGAAGCGTGGAAAAGCTATTCTCTTCTTTTCAAGGTATTTGGCTAGTGCTTTCTCACACACAGCAAGTCTGGAAGAAAAAATGACTAATCATCTGATGTCTTATCACCATACCGTGTTTTGAAATTTTGAAAAATCTAGAACATTTCAGAGGCAAACCTTATTTGCAAATCCTCAAGTGTCTCCAAAAGATGGGGTGTGCTGGTGGCAGCAATCACATTCTTTGTTTCAGCACTTTTAAACATTAGGTCCTAATCACACATTAAATGGGAGTAAATACTTTGCAATCACTTGCTAAAGACTGAGTATCGTTACGCACACATTTTAAAAGACAAATTATCCAGAACATATTTTTGTTCCCTTACATGTAGACACGGAAATGAGTTGAGTAACTGTACTTTGTTATTGAAACAAAATACTTAATTACATTTTCATGAAACAAAACTTACTTTTTAATCCTTCAAAGTACTCCTTACAAATCTCAAAGGACTTTTTTTCTTCTCATCCAGCCATTTCAGTTTAAACCATATAATCAACTAAATCAGTAAGTGTGCCATTTCATCATCTACAGTACCCTTCCAATGCTACACAACGTAGTGTGTGCTACAGCTATCAGTGAGTGTTTGAAGATGTATAAGCCAACAGACTGCAGTGTCAAAATCAATGATGAGCGCCATTAACTCTACCTCAATAAAATGTTTCAATATGATGAAGTAAGCAAAGATTGATATAAAATTAGGTGTCTCCGTTGACTCCCTAGAAGGCATGAATTCCAGCTAATTTGAAACAACATGTTAAGTTTGCTAATTTGCTATGTTAATTGGCTACATTTTACAAAGCTCGCATGTTTTGTCTTTGTTACTGCCAGTTTAGACAAACATGGAATCCAGTAGCTAATGTAGGCTAGGCAGGAAGTTGAATTCTAGATAAGGTAAATATTGGCTATTTACATCTTTAAAAATATATATATATATATATATATATATATTATTAATTCATTAGCAAACTATGTAGCATTAGTCATGCATATAAGAAACTTATATAGTTTAAAACAGTTTAGTTGCTTACAAGTAACAGTCACAGATAACAAATCAAAGTTAGTTTTTACCAAAAAAAAAACATGACCTTATTTAATTCCAGCTTTTAAAACATTGACTTTTTACTAGCAGCAACTTTTTTACTTTCAATTGAGCACATTTTTGGCTGGACACATCCACTTTTAACTGAGTAAAAATTTTGATACGCTATCTACTCTTTCACTTAAGTATAATTTCTCTGTACTTTCCCACCCCTGCTTACATGACATCTCAGTGTGCACTTTTGGAAGTTAGAAATGCTCTCTGCAACTCATTTATCTTTAGAATGCTTTAGAATCTGTACAAAATGCAGAACCCATGAATTCACCTTAAAGTCAGTGTCAATAGTGTGGAATCGCCGTGTCTCCTCAGGCAGCTGGTGATGAATGTCGTCTGAGCCCATAAAAATTCTCTCCAGGTAAGCCCATGTCCTCTGCACCTCCAACCAGACGAGTAGCACTGTGTCAGCCTGTGTGAGCTGCTCCTGCAGAACCCTCACCTGTCTGTGGAAGAACTTCACCTGCTTAGTTTGCAGCATGGCCTGCAACTGTACCTGAGAGGGAACAAGATTAAATAAACACTAAGCAGGATGGTGCACAATCCTGTACAGAAGTAACTGATGCTGAATAATATATTATTTTGATGAGTGGCCTAGGATCATCAGTACATCTTCTTTCAAATGTGAATATCCTGATTAAAAATAATCAATCTGACATTCATTAATCAACCAAAAGAATGCTTCTTACGTCTAAAGTAGCAATCCAAGATGCTATAGCCTCTTTTAGGCTTAACCATTTTCTCACAACCTGGAGCTGAGTGTTAACTTTGGCCTGTTGTATTTTTTAGGCTGTGTGGGAGTAAGGAGTCTTGAGATACGGCTGACTCATCGTGAACAGCATTGTGCTTGGCTGGATCTGGCCCCTACGCATGCAGCTTGTGAATAAAGACACTAATGCATGGTCTGTACACCATAAATCAGATGGTTGAATGAAGGCGGCTGACAATAGGAGATCTGTCCACCCTCGCCTCAGTGCAGCAGAGAAGGCACACAAAGTGCTAAACACAATACTCATTTCCCGAGCAACCGCTTAAGAGTGCTTCTGATAAGCTAGTTATTTATTCCAAGCCATAACGTAAATTATGTCTTGTTTCATTTCAGCTTCAATGTCTAAACACTGAGCTTATACAGTGCTGCATCTCGATGTATATATGACTTGAATATGACTAAGATATTCCTGCACTAAAACTATAGCCACTTTTGTAATAATTATAAAATGAATATCCTTTGTAGACTTTGATACCTGATGATCTTCCAGCCTCTCAATGAGTTCATCATCGCACTTCAGCACAGGTGTCGAGGTAAGGTTTTCATAAGTAAACTCCATCAGGGACCATGTCTGACTGATCTCACTTAACGCCTGATGGAGAAGAAAGAGACATTAAATTACTCTGCCCTACAACTCTTTTACTGAAGCAGACATGCAATGAGGATGTTGTTCGCATGCTTGAACCAAAGAATTGAAACCTTTTCAATGGCCATCTCTTTTACTGCTTTGGACACTGTATTCTGAACTTCATCTTCATACATGTGTAGCTGCAGATTCAGTAAGTCTGCAAGTGTTGATTTCTCCGTCACGCTAAAGTCAACCTGGAAAAACACTCTTTTAACTGACGGAATCTTGGTACAATCTAGATTTTACTTGCATCCAGTACAAATTCATTTGTTGGTTTACAATGACTACAAGTAACAGGTTACAAATGACAGTTTTGTAAACCATAGCTACTAAATGTGCAGTAAACAGTACATTACACCGCTAGTATTTTAATACACCCACTTCTACCCATTTCTCACTTTCATGGCCATAGCCAGCTGTGTCCAATGTCGCTCTCTCATAGCAGAGTTCTGTAGCTGAGTCACGACCCGTAGTGCAGTAAGCAAATCTTTCAGTGCACGGTCCAGTCCAACATACACATCCCAACCCCGGGCTTCTTTATCAAGACTCTGCATTTCCTGGAGTATAAAAATGCATTGGTTATTGAATTAATACAATCTTCCAAAAAGACATTCCCCAGTCACAGAGTACTTGCTGTTCTTCCCTCCTTATATACTACATCAGATTTAGATTTCCTGCTGACCGGAATTTGAATTGACAGAGCTCCCACACTCCAGAACCAAGATGGAGAAAAGCATATTTAAGACACTGTCCAAACAAAATCCATCTGAATTTAACATTTTCAGAATAGCCCTTCTATATAAAATATATACTGCACATTGCACAATACACACTACAATGATGAAACAAATGAATTTACCTTTGAGGATTAGTAAAATGTATTTGATCTTATTTTCTGCAAGGCCAGCTGCACAGTCTGTCTAATACAATACAGATTATTGCTGATTATGAATGCAAATGGAAAATACCCAAGCAGAATCTCTCACTTTTGCAAACCTCTTCAGTTCTGCATCCATCTGTTCCACGATAATTTCTCTCCAGTGTGTCTCCTTCCAGATGTCTATAATACTCTGCAGAGAAAGATAATATTATAAGGATCCCGCAGTGTAGACATATTACACCACAGGGTACAAATTCGTACAGCAAACACAATATCCAATAACAATATACATCCGCAGAAACTATAGGCAATTCTGTGTACAATTCTGTATCTAAAGTATGAAGTCACAGCTATGGAATATTATTTATAACACAGCTGAAATGAATGTGATTGAATAACCTGAGCACACAGCAGCAGGTCCCAGAGCTGCTTTAAGATAAAGATCTGTCTCTGACAGAGCCGTAGCTGCCTGAAATCTGGGCTGCTCACTTCAAACAGCTTGCAGGACTCTTGCAGTGTCGCCGCCTCCTGCTCCAGTCTTATCACCTCGCTGTGCCACTGAGGAACCAAGACACAAATGCAGATCAAAGTCAATGTATATATATGGTTTTTTTTTTAAAGTAAACTAAAAACAGGGAATTAAGTACATTATCTAGCTGAGTGTAAGGACTCTCTGTGTTGCAGTGAAGAGGGGCTTCCATTCTAAATTTCTCTTCAAACTGGTGCAGCTTTATCTGCCAGGATAGATATAAATCAGCAAGAAGTAAGAGAGACTACAAAAATGTTTTAATCATCTATCATTTGCACAGAAAATAATAAAAATAATAAATGGAATATGCTTTAATTTTTTTTATAGACATTCTGTTTATTCTGTCACTCTAATCGTAGTTATGAATAAAAAAATGCCCCAAGACCTCAAAGGCTCCATATTTCTTGCGTATGACCACCACCTCTGCATTCTGCAGAGGAGCAACCTCGTGCTTCACCGACCAGGCCAGCTTCTTAATGCTATTCCATCTCTCAGGTATCTCCTTAACAAAGAAAAGAAAATCAATCAATGACAAATATTTCAAGATCTACTACACAAATCTGAATTAATCTAATCTCGGCATTGTGAACCAAATACTCCAAGATACCAGAAAAAAACGCGATCTAATCTAGTTCTGGGAATAAACCCAAAACCATTGTAATATTATATTAGAAATAGCAAAGGTATATGAAGATTGCCACCTCTAACTGAGTGTAGATATGGTCAGGGAGTGTTTCTCCATACTGCTGCAGCAGGCTGACCACAGATGTGAGTGGCTCAAACATCTGGTCTGTACTGGGCTGTCTGGATCTGACAGCCAGCAGGCAACCCATCACCTGCACTAGCGCCTGGTAGTCTCCACTCTTCACTGGCTCTCTTACTCCTGAGTCAACCCTGAGGATAAACTCCTCAAGGTCTGAAATACTGCAGAGAAATCCCCAACCAGCAAATAAAGACAAGCATGTCAGAAAAGTATGAGAGATTAATATCACTCATAGAAAAAAAGGACAAATGTACAATTTTAAAGGGTTTTTTGGTTTGTCTCTCAGAGAGGACCCTTAAAGGTTAAAACAACCGTAATCCATTTTTGCATGGTAAAGAGAACATTAACAGTTAGAGAATATATCTACAAGTCAATATAAATGTAGCATATGCCTTTTCTGTTGCACCTGTTTTCAGCAAATAAACAATTTTTAGACTGTATGGTGAAACTACTGCATATGACCGACCTGAGAACCCTTTAAAGTACTTGAACTTTATATTTGAAATTGTACTATGTATCCACTTTTGACGAAAACACAGTTAGGTTTCTTCTCACTTTTCTGTCACGTATGATATGAGGTGCTCCTTGAACATCCAGCTCCATTTTTTAATTGTGTTTAAAAGACTCATCTTAAACGGGCGGATATCCACCCTAAACCAGCCGTCAAATACTCGTGAATCCTCTAGCTTGCTCACTTGTACATACAGTTCTTCATAACGGTCAATCTGTATAGGAAAAGAATATATATATTTAGATAATATATGTCCTAACAATTCAATCTGTTACGAAAAGAAAAGCAAAATAAACCAGTATTTATCTTTATGTCTGTTAAGAAAAGTATGAAAAATATGAAGATGTACCTGCTCTTTGAACTTGACAGTTGTGGGTGGATTCTCTGGTAAATCTATACACCCTCCTCATATGCTTCCATGTATTCTGTTGTCAGAGCCTGACCATACACGAGAAACTGTTTGAGAAACTCACTACGATCATCCAGCCACAGGTGTGTGTACTTTTCAAATGAGCTCTGATATTGGGAGACTCTCATGATCACATCTTTCACTCTCTCCATCACTTCCTGCCGTAGGTCTAAGAGGTCCAGCATATCATTCATATCACGCTGCAAAATAATATTAGAGACATTCATTCATTTAAAGATTCACGCTACTATGACATTAAATCACTGCTGTATCATAAATGAACATGAACAACCAAAACATATCTTTCTTGAAAAAAAATACAAGAGAACTAATATTCACCTGATAGTCTTTGACATCCAGATGAGGTGCCACCCTTTTGATTTGAGAGGGCATTTGGAACACGTCCTGTAACAGTCCCTCGACTAACTCATAAAGGCCATCTCCTGCACTGATGTCCAGAGAGGGTATGAAAACTATCTCAGACGTGCTTAGCACCATCTGAGCCTCTAACAGTGGAGCCTGTCTCACTGATTCTTCCATGTTGTTAACAAAGAACTCTAAAGAGTAAGAGATGGCATTGAAAAAGCCTTCCACTACCAGTTTATCCACATATTCCACATACTCTTTCCATGCTTCTGAATCATCATCTGCTGTATAGAGGTTTTTGTTCTCCTGTTGCAAATTAAAAAAAATATTCTTTGCATAAATGTCAAGGTAGAGGAAACATGAATATATAGGAACAATGTAGCATACACTATAAAATTGCCACACATATGAATACACTCCTACCTGTAACAGACTGTGAATGGCCTCTCCATCTTTCCTGATGCTACTGTATTTCTTTGCGATACTAGCTGCTCTGTCCTCCAGCACCAGCAGTGTGTCTTTCTTACTATCCTTCCTGCAGAAGATTGGCTGCTTGCTCCATCCCTTCATCAGCTCCTTAATCGTATCAACATTGTCTCTGGAGTTTTGAAACTTGCACTCCATATTATACACCACATCTTTCACCTGGCAGATATAGTTCAAGCAGCCTTGGTCTTGCCATGTCAGGTCATTCTCAGCCCGATACAGCTGCTTGTCTATAGCCTCTAGCTCGGCTTTCATAAGAGAAATCTCTGCATCCACAGCCATGTGCCGTACCTTGTTGTACAGCTGGACTAATACCTGCAAACTACTCACACACTAAAGAGGAAATGGAGTGAAGGGAAAAGTCTCTGAGTACTGACTGAGCACAGCTTCCTAGAAATGTCCCACATACTTTAAAAGACAGCAAAGACAATATCTATAGAGAACCACAATGAGTCACTTTCTCCAAAGTTATAAGAATCATCACAAACCGTAAGAAACATGTCTCTCTTCTCATACACCTCTAAGGCAGCACAAGGGATACTGGTCTGGTCCAACATCTGAAGATATCTGACATCCCTCAGGACAGCTAACAGCTGAAGTTAACAAGACAGGATACATTCATTCATTTATTTGTTTGTTTGTTTGTTTGTTTGTTTAAATAGTCAACTTAAAATAACCATAACTCAAGTTAAAACATGTTAGTACTATAGTAAAGTGCTGTACCTCTTGATTGAAGTTCACTGATAGGAAACCAGAAATTAAATCTCTCCTGATTAGGGGTTGGTCAAGGTTCAGCTGGCAGACCTGTTCAACATTACTGCACCAATCTGAGTACACCTCTTTCTCATACTCATCCAGCAGGGAGGACATCTCCATGTATTTATGATATAAGAACTTCATGTCTGCTTCTTCCAAAGTCCTAGAAAGTAAGTGAAGCAGCATTAATTCATTAGTTGTCATTAAAATGTATACAATAATTGAAGAACTTAACAGTAACTTAACATAACAATAAGCAAATTTTGTGACCCCCAACCCCCCCTTAAAATATTGTAAATGCCATTCAGGACTTGGGTGTTTGGAAACACTTACATGTCAAGCACAAATTGGAAATTCTCCCACTGGATCTGGATTCTGTTCCTCAGCATTTTGGCCCATTTCAAAGCACCAGACATGGCAGGCATGTTCTTACTCACTGTAGCTTTACAATTCTCCTTCTGGAAACACACACCAAACAAGAACAGCTCTCATAGTCTCATAATGTCAAAAATTGAGCACTGTTATTAGTATATACACTCACTGAACACTTTTTTAAGAACACTATACTAATACTGGGTAGGGCCTCCTTTTTGCCTAATACAGCCTCAAATCTTCATCCCAAAAGTGTTCTATTGGATTTAGATCCAGTGACTGGGAAGGCCACTGTGTTGTGCATTCTGAAATGCTTTTTTGCTCACCACATTTAAACAGTGTGCTTATCTGTGTTACTTTCTGTCAGCTCGGACCAGTCTGGCCATTTTCTCCGTTGACCTCTCTCATCAATAAGGCGTTTCCATCTGCAGAACTGCTGCTCGCTGGATGTTTTTTCTTTATTGCACCATTCTGAGTAAACATTAAGGACTGTTGTGTGTGAAAATCCCAGGAGATCAGCAGTTATAGAAATACTCAAACCAGCCCGTCTGGCACCAACAATCCTGCCACGGTCAAAATCACTAAGATCACATTTTTTCTCCATTCTAATGGTTGATTTGAAGATGACCCAAAGCTACTGGCCCGTATCTGCTTGATTTTATGCATTGCATTGCACTGCTGATAATTGGATGAATGAGCAGTTGTACAGGTGTTCCGAATAAAGAGATCAGTGAGTGTATATGACCTATTGTGCTAATGAATAAGAGTGATACCTGCTGTCGTTGAGACTTAAGTTGGTATTTACATGTTTCCAGCTCAACACCAAAAAGGTGCATCAGTTTGGTGATATTGGGGGTGAATGTTTCCTTAATGATCCCTCTGTCCATGAAAGGTCGAAACACAGCTAGCAGCTATGAAAAAAACAAAAGTGTCAGTGTTTACACATTATTTTCATCGTTGTAAGTGACCAGTGGTAGGAACTTACTTTGAAAATAGATTCCAATCCTGAACAGTCTTTATAGGCCAGGCAAAGGATGTTACCAAGCCGTCTATCATAGTCTGCAACCTTTACTTTAAAATGTGCATAATCCTCATCAAAATCCTTCACATGAAAGAGAAAACGCATTAAATTTCTGTGTAGCATAACATAATAAATATTGGCTATTTAAAACTGTCTAGGAATGATATGCAGTATCAGTTCTGATATCTTCTGATACAAGCTTAATAGAGTAAAGGAGATATAGTTTGTCAGAATAATATTAAAGAAAGATGTTCATTAAGGTATCTCCAAGGAGTAGCATATCTTATCCTTCATAAACAGGACTCTTTCGATAGCTGTCATCACTGTGTTACTACCATAATAAACCAGCATATCACCATGGAACTGATGCTCACGTGTTGCAAACTATACATCATATCTTCCTAGATGACCTCATCCAACTCTAACACTAACATGAAATCATTCCATTTTATGACACTTTCAACAAACTGTTCACTGGTTGTAAAAATGTACCTTGGATGTCAAATCTAAAGGATCATATTCACTGTCCCTGACTCCTTTGCAGAGCTGCTGAAACTCAGAGTGCAGTAGAAAAACCTGTTCAGTGTACATTCGTCCCTTTATTCCACCAAAAAGAACCTTCTCCAGTTTTTGCAACTTGACCATGGTGAAGAAAAGATCCTGCAATGCACACATCCATTTAATTTAGTGTGATTCATTTAGAAATGGACCGTGCAGCCAGCGTACCATTAATCTATAAACAAAACCAGAAATGAGTCTCACCTCTAACTGTAGCACTCGAGCTTTGAAAGAGTCCAAACGTCTAAAGACCAAAGTGGATGGAAAGTCCCAGTATTTGCGTATTCCTCTGGAGCTGGCCCAGGTGGCCACATTTTCTCTGTAGGTATGGAACTTTTCTTTAAAAGATCTAATAAGCTTCATAACAACCTGAAGCTTCTCCAGAGTTTCCTCTGTCTCTCCTCGTAGCAACTCTTCTCCACACAGGTATGAGCTAGCCTGGTTGAAGGAAAGGCGAGAATGCTGATATTAACTTGAGCTATGTATCTAGTGCCATTAATGCTGAACAAAACCTATTTGAAATGTTCAATACAGATGCTCTAATATAAATTGTCACTATGTTCCTTCTTGGCTCATTTGGGAAAAAATAAAATGGTAAATTCCTCTGGCAGTCAAATCCTATTCAAATCTTAAGGTACGTTCACATGTACAACGACTCGCAGCAACAAAATGAGCGGAGACCATTCGTTTTAAATGGGAGCTGGGGACTTCAGGCGACATGAGTGACAGTGACTGTAGGCAACTAGATGTGGGTGTGTCTAGCTATGTGACAAAGTTGAAAATGTTTAACTTTTTTAAATTTTTTTTAAATTTTTTAAAACAACAACATTCGCATTTTTCTTCTTTTTTTTTTTATTTTTTTTTTTTTTTTTTTATTATTTTTACCAAAAAAAAAATCAAAAAACATATTCTTTTTCTTTTTTTTCTTTTTTTTTTCATAAACACATCTTTTTTTTTTTTTTTTTTATTTTTCTTTTTTTTTTTTTTTTTTTTTTTTTTTTTTTTTTTTTTTTTTTTTTTTTTTTTTTATCAACACTTAATTCCACTATTTTTTTTTTTTTTTTTTATCTTCTATTTTTTTTATACTTTCTTTTTTTTTTTTTTAATATCTTCTTTTTTTTTTTCTTTTATCTTTTATTTTTATTTCTTTTTTTTTTTTTTTTATTATAATATTAATTTTTTCTTCTTTTTTACTATAATATTATTCAAACAAACAAAAAAATAAATTATTTTTCCCTACCCATCACTTAACTTAAATAATAAAATTTTTTATAAATAATTTTTTATTTTTCCTTTTTTTTTTAAATATAACAATATTCAACTATCTACTTTTTTTACATATCTATTTTTTTTTTTTTTCTATTATTCTAATATTTAAATTTTAAATTTTTATTTATTTTTTCTTTTATTTTTTATATTATTTTTTTTTTTTTTTTTTTTTTTTTATTTTTTTTTTTAACTTTTTTATAATTATAAAAAATATTAATCTTATACTTTTTATTAAAAAAAATTAAAAAAAAAAAAAAATTTTTTTTTTTTTAATATTTTTTTATTTTTTTTTTATTTTTTTTTTTTACAATTTTGAGATTAAAAAAAAATATTTTATATTATTTTAAAATTTAAAAAAAAAAAAAAAAAAAATTTCTTTTTTTTAAAAAAAAAAAAAAAATTTTATAAAAAATTTATTTTTTAAAAAAAAATTAAAAAATTAAATTATATAATAAAAAAAAAAAAAAAATTATTATATTTATAAAAACTTTTTTATTTAAATTTTTTATTTTTTTTATTAATTTAAATTTAAATTTTAAAAAAAAAAAAAATAAAAAAAAATTTAAAAAAAAAAATTAAAAAAAAAAAAAAATAAAAAAAATATAAAAATTATATTTAAAAAATTTTTTTAATAAAAAAAAAAAAAAAAATTTTTAATAAAATAAAATCTTTTTTTTTTTATTTAAAAAAAAAAAAAAAAAAAAAAAAAAAAATTTAAAAATAAAAAAAAATTAATTTTTTTTTAAATAAATTTTTTTTAAAATTTAATTTAATTTTTTAAATTTTTTAATATTTTATATTAAATTAAAATAACAACTAAAGACAAAAAAAAAAAAAAAAAAAAAAAAAAAACTCCTCTGTAAGTGTTCTAAAGGATGGGTAATAGCTGCTGTCTGCCACTTCCAGGATTCTCACCATCTTCTGAACAGCTGGACTCTGAAGCTGAGAATAGGACACTTAATTCAATTACATCCTTACTAATGAATTACATGAGTAAAAAATTAAAAAATGCTCACAGGGACACAAACCTGTTCGTGAATGTTTTCTATGTTGTTTTTTCTTGAACTCCAGAAGTCTAGTTCAGTGCTTGGTCCTGGGTTCAACCCTTTTACGATGAGTTCAGCAGAATCTTCTTTTAAGACCTTTTGTATCAGATGGGCCCAATTAATGATCATGGACTCGACTGTATGCATCACCGCCCTACTGTCATGACAGCCCTGACTAAATCTGTGAAATTAAAGGAAATATGTATAATGTTAAATAATTGTGAAATTAAAGGAAGATGTTATTGTTAACTAGAAAGAAAGTATATTAAAATCACATAGATCGACATACATAATGTATTCAAGTGTAAAACTCCAACTTACAGACTGATGGATGCTTCCGGACAGTCTTCTATCCTCTCTGTCACAGCTGGCACAGGAAGCACAGTTTTCCCATCAACTTGTCCTTTAACCACAGAGACTTTGTTTGATAAATTCTCTATGTGTCGTGTTACATCCTGGGATATCACATTTGGCCACAGCTGTTGATTCTCCTTGTTTGACAAAATTGGCAGGCAGACCTTGACATAAAACATCGACATATTATGCATGGAAAGATCTGTCTGATAGTGAAAGGTGACTCTCAGAGCTGGCAGATTTCAAAACCTAAAAATAGGCTATAGATAATATTCACTCTAAAGTCCTTTAAAGCCTTGATCAGCACTGATAACTTGTGAGATCATAAGATTTTATTCAAATCTCACTTTCAGTAACTGATTTATCCTGGTCACGATCATAGTGGACACACTGGCCACACTGGCCAAGAGGCAGGAATACACCATGAATGTATTCACACCCAGGGGCAATTTATCTTAGCTGATCCACCTACCGGCATGTTTTTGAGAGGAGGAAGGTGTCTGGACAATCTACACAAATCCAGACAAACACAGGGTGGACATCCAGACAAACATCACCTGAGCTCAGGATCGAACCTGGGACCCTGAAGCTTTGAGATGCTACCTGCATTTGAAATGAGCAGGATTTCCTTGTAAGAGTTCATTACCTTGTCCACACTGGTTGACAGCTGTAGAAGCAGGGATGGTGACAGCACACCAAAGAGCAGTATGTTTCTGCAATTTTCAGAAAGGACAGGCACATTTTCCTTCTTGAGAACAAATAGGCGCTTGCAATCGGAGAAAGAAGAAACCTGGTATACACACAACATACATGAAGAACAGCATGTTGGGTAGAAGTAAGAGTTAAGAGTATAAATACGCTGTAAAAAATAAATTGCTGTAAATTGTACTGTAAACAATTGTAAAACATATTTACAGTAAAGTTTTGGTAATGCTGGGATTTGATCATTCAACCTGTTGATCTATAATGTAAAGCCGTAACCACTGAGCCACGACAACTAGCGAGATTAGTGCCCACTGATGGGACCACCTCCATTTCTGAATTAATTCAATTAAATTTTACTTGTATAGCACTTTTAACAATGGACATTGTCACAAAGCATCTCTACAGAAATATATGAATTAGCCAGAGGTCATGGTGGAAAAGAAAAACTCCCTGAGAGCACATGAGGAAGAAACCATGAGAGGAACCTGACTCAAATAGAGTCAACTATTTGGTGACACTGAATAGTGCAATTATAAATAATTCCCTTCTATAATTGTGTACTATGTGGTCAAAAAGTGCAATTATGTAACCAGGAAGTTCGTTGTAGTTTTCAAATCAAGTCTATTTGTTATCAACTGTTGACAAATGGAGACTTAAGTGCAAAACTGTTGTAGGAATTGGTAAACGTGCACTTATATAGCGCTTTTGTCCAAAGCACTTTACACTGTGTCTCATTCACCCATTCATGGTAGCAGAGCTGCCACGCAAGGCACTAACTTGCCATCAGGAGCAACTTGGGGTTCAGTGTCTTGCCCAAGGACACTTCGGCATGTGGAATCACCTGGGCTGGGAATCAAACCGCCAACCCTACGATTAGTGGACAACCCACTCTACCAACTGCACCACAACTGCCCCAGGAATTGTAGTCCTATGTGATCTTCATGGTTTTTAAGTGGTACTATCCTCAGTAATGTAATTGATCTTTAACTCCACTAAATGATTGCAATGAATCAATGTGAGCTAGTTGTGCTAGGTGTTGTGGTTCAGTTGTGGAGACATTGAGTTACAGGATCATGTTCAAATCCCTGCAGTGCCTAATTGCTATGGTTGGGTCCTTGAGCAAAACCTTTAAACTTCAGCTCAGTTTTAGCCTGCATCAGCCAAATGTACTGAAGTATGTGTTATTTTATACTACGTAGGATATTACAGCTGTTTACTGTAAATACAGTGTGGGGAGGGGGGAGTATTGGATGCATCAACATTTATTTCAGTAAATAAATTTCCTATTCGGCTATTCACATGAAATTTTCACCAGACATCAGTGTTAACTCAAGAAATCTGGAAATATAAAGAATTCACAACATTAAAGTGCATAAATAAAATTATGTGGAATAAAGTGGAATAACCCAGGAAAAAAGTATTGAACACACTAAGAAAAAGCAGTTCTCCAAAGTAAGGCAAGGAACCAGCTGAAATCCGTAAGTAATTATACCCCCTATCTGTGCAAATTAATATCAGCTGGGTTAGTAAATTAATGGGCAATAAAAAGGTTTTCATTACCAAGGTGTCCCACAAGAAACATCTCATGATGGGTAAAAGCAAAGAGCTCTCCTAAGACCTTTCTAACCTTATTGTTGGAAAACATATTGATGGAATCGGATACAGATGTATTTCAAAACTTCTGAATCCTCCAGTGAGCACCATTGGGGACATTATCAGCAAGCGGAAGCAACATCACTCCGACCACGTCTCCGACAACGTCATCAACCGACCGCACACAGGAGCTCCTCACAATATTTCTGACTAGGGAGTCAAAAGAAAAGTCAAAAGAGTAGCCCAAGAGCCAAGGACCATACAGAAAGAGCTCCAGAAACACCTGGAGGCAGAATGTGCCATTGTCACAGAGAAAACAATAGGCGATGCACTCCACTGCTCACACTCACCTTGCAAGACTCTATTACAAAAAAAAAGTTGAAGCTCGTTCAAAGTTTGATACAACAATCCAAAGCATACAACAAAGGAAACTCGCAGTTGGTATCAGAGAAAAAAATCAAGGCGTTAGAATGTCCCAGTCAATCACCTGACTTGAATCAGATTGAACAAGATTTAAAGACATTATGTTTAGAAGAATTTACCAAAATCACACCTGAGTACTGTGCCCGATTAATTTTTTCATGCAGGAAGCGTCTTGAAGCGGTCATTACAAACAAAGGCTTCTCCACTAAGTATTAAAATTCATTTCAGTTAGCATGTTCAATACTTTTTTAATGTGCCATTCCTCTTTACTTTATTTATGGACTTTAATGTTGTGAATTCTTTATATTTCCACATTTCTTGAGTTAATACTCAAGCCTGGTGAAAACTGCATTTGGAAATATATTTACTGAAAAAAAAAGTGTTGATGTGTCCAACACTTATTTCCCCCGCTGTGTGCATTACAGTTATTTACTGTCCATTTTACAGTAGCTACTTTACTTACTTTACTTTTTTAATCATTTTTTGCAAGTAAAGTACTCTAAAATAATAATAATAATAATAATAATAATAATAATAATAATAATAATAATAATAATAATAATAATAATAATTTTTGTTACAGGGCAGAGGGTCCACTTGGTGCAGGCAGAGCAACACTAGGATGAATGAGCAATACATGCTGCATGTGTTCTCTTAGTAAACCCTGCAGGGCCACACTCACCTCAGAGGACACAGTGAGGACAGCAGACGCGGCTGAAGTGAAAAACAAAAACTTAACTCGTGCTTCAAAGTAGTCAGAGAGCAGGAACTGGTTTTCCTCCATGAGCACGAACTTGTTCCAGGACTCTGTTGTGACTTTTAACATCTGGCCAATTTTCTCGCCCATAAACTGCACCCTCTCGTCTTCAGAAAACAGAGGGTCAGCTTCTTCTCCATCATCTTCAAACATGTCGACCCTGAACAGTTCCAAACTTGGCGACAACTAGAATGAAATACTTCAACAGTTATGGAGGACGCTGTGTACTTATTCGGGGTTTTTTTTAAACCAATGTACAGAAATAGCGGATTGTTTTTGCGCTCGCGCGAGACACTGCAGAGAAAAGAAACGCACGCGCCGTGAGGGGCGGGATGGCGTTGTGCTGCCATGGAAACGGACCCAGTGTAAAAGTCCACGTTAGCTCAAACACACTCAGATTGTCCAACAGAAGCGGGTGCTGGGTTTTATAGTTTTAACCCACTGTGGTTTAACTGTGTCTGTGGGAAAGGACTTATTCCCCGGCTTGCCGAACATTCATGAGGCGTACAACTCATTATTATTATGATTATGATTATGATTATGATTATGATTATGATTATTTCATTTATCATGGCCTACTACATTGAGTTCCTTTGGGAACGACTTGTCAACTCGTCTCATGCTTTGCGACATTGCTTTTTTACTTGATCGCAAATTATTCCGAGAAAAATGGAAGTGACAGACAGGTTAAACGCTGTTATGGGACAGTGAGTGCACCGCTGTTGCCCTCTAGGGGCCTAATTTACAATGAAACCAAACATGTCCGTGTTGCCAGTTTGAAGAGTTTGAAGAATTTGCAGGCTTAAAGCTAATAGGTATTGAATACTGAAACATTCATGATTCGCTTCTTAAATGAAGTGAATCTTGTGAAGCTACGATTAGGTTTGAATCAGTAAATTATATCTGGTAGGTTGTAACAGCTCCAACTAATTTACTTTATAAGAATCACAGTTTGCAATACCGGAAAAGAGATTTCTGCATAAACCCCCCCCCCCCCTTCTCCACTCACACACCGACTTGGACCACTGTTTTTGGACATAACTTGTGGTGGACAACAGCTGTCTAAAAACAACAACAACGACAACAACAACAACAATCTGCCCTGAGTATCAGCAGTGTCCTCACGAGGGCAGTCCTTCCTCCTGCCAGGAGGAAATGAAGCTTCACCACAACTTTCATTTCATAGTAAATGTCACCATTTCCAACATTACTAGAAATGTGTTGCATACATTCTGAAATAGCAGTTTTTCACTCTCAATGTGTCTCGTTGTGTTGTTGAAAGTATTTTTTTCCCACACCAGGATTGAAATCTTTAAAAATGAAACATTACTAAACAGAAACAAGAAGCAAGAATCTACTGAAATATGGTCTATACAATCTACATGCATATGGGAAATGTATCATTTAACCCTTGTGTTCAATTTTTTTTTCTCATAGTGGAAGCATGAAACTTGGTGTGCTTGTATCTTTTTCTCTGTTGAATATCAAAACCTGTGTGGTGAATAAATAATAAAACGGACTGCAAAAAGTGGTGAAATGTTAATTGAAAAAAAAATCAAATCAAATCAAAACAAATAGGTTAAGTAAATTAGCTGTGTTACATTACCTCCATGTCTTATTTACATTCATACCCAGAGTAACAGAGCCCAGACATGATAAGTGGATTTGTGTCTTTTGCCTACTGTTCCCCAAAACATTCAACATTGGTCATTTCGAATATTATTTTTCTGCATGATCTCAAATCACTACCTCCTCTTAGACATCTAATTCCAATTATATGCAGTGCATGTAAAATTATTTGGACCACTTCATTGAGTTTATGTTACAGCCTTAACATACATTTGATCGGATGAATTCTCTACAGACCATCCTTTTAATCTCATGACTTGTTTTCACTCTGACATTAGCTGTGGAGTTCAGACAAGTTAAGGTGTGCCTTTCGTAGTCGTGTCCAATCAGCTAATCAGAATTTATTTTCCAGTGTTACAATAGCATGTCTGAATACCTTTGGAAATGACATTTCCTTATTTATTTATTTATTTATTAAAAAAAAAAAAACTTTTTAAATGAAGACTTTTACACAAGTTTGTTTTTCCACAGTGGAGTATTTTAATGAAAGGTAAATTTATGAGAATTTTTTTTCTTCTGTTTTTGTATAATTGAACCAAGATATACCCACATACACAGCAAATTCACATTTTCATTTTAAACGCAGACTTTCTCAATACTTCCATAAGTACCATTTATATAATTTAATAAGCTCCACAGCTTTAAACACATAGAGGATAATGTGGCTGAAATAACCAGAAGCTGCAAAACTACAGCAAATCTAACTAACGACCCACATATATCTAATTGTTTATATATATATATATATATATATATATATATATATATATATATATATATATATATATATATAAACAATTATATATATATAATATATATATATATATATATATATATATATATATATATATATATATATATATAAACATATATATATATATATATATATATATATATATATATATATATATATATATATATATATATATATATATATATATATATATATATATATATATATATATATTCACATAGGTTTTGTTAACCACATAAAATTCTGTTAACCACATAAAATTCTAGCTTATTCTTCAGTTATTAATCTTCAAAACATCGATACAATACTTCAAATGAGAGTAAGCCCTGTTTCTTTCATAAGTGCCAAACGTAGGAACAGTACCATTCAATGAGTGTTATTATTCACATCAAGCAGAGGTGGAGAGCACCTGCCTAAAGCATAATATTTAATAATCACTATGGTTTATCCCATGACTACTTCCTGGCTGCAAAATGTTTGAGAACTCCTGTTTTAGAGAAAGTTACAATAACACAAACATTGAGAATACAGAGCTGGGTTAAGAAATAGTTTGCGCAATGGAAATCGCCACACACACACACACACACACACACACACACACACACACACACACACACACACACACACACACACACACACACACACACACACACAGAAAGCGCTGCAGCTACATCCTGGCCCCCGGCAGTGTGCGCGCGCCCCGCGGTGTAGGCAAGCCTGAGAGAAAAAAGGAGAAATTAACGGCGCTGCAGCCTCGAGCGCGCGCTGATGGATGCGCCCTCCAGAGAGGAAGCTGATTCACCTCCTCCTGTCCGACTTGTTTTAAGAGTTCCTATCCGAAGATATGACAGATTTAAACGCTTCCTCTTAGATAGGCTAACGAAAGCCTCTTTAACACATGCGATAGGACAAGTTAGAACATCACAATTTTTTTTCTTCCCAGACCTTTTTTTCCTTTGCGCAATAGCCCAAATTTTCATGCTTTTTTGTACAATAACATCATCAAAAATATATTTTTTTAAAGTAGTTAATTGCTTATAGGCTTTGTGCTTATTAAATATGATTTATTTTGATCAGAAACATGATTTTATAATTTATTTTGTGTGTGTGTAATAATTTCTTATATATTTTTGGAAACCAAATGGCCCCATGTTTGATTTGAGGTTAAGATTGGGGTTAGGTTTTACTGTATGCATAGACTCAATTAGCTGCTGCTTTAATAATTATGTCAGCAGAAGGTCATCACAAGGACAGTAAGATGGGAATACACCCTGAATGGGACTATTGGCAGTTTTGTGTAGCTAATCCATCTCCATGGATGTTTTGGGAGATGGGAGGAAACTGGAGAAGCCGGAGGAACCCCATGGGGACACAGGGAGAACATACACAACTCCACACAGAGAGTAACCCAATCTCACGTTCAAACTGGGGGCACTGGAGTGGTGAGGTGGCAACACTGCCTGCCACAGAATTCCATTATATTCATTGAATTATAATTAAATCCAATACTCCATATAAGTCAAATACATCTGAATAGTTTTACATGGACCTTATACTTGTGTGTGTGTGTGTGTGTGTGTGTGTGTGTGTGTGTGTGTGTGTGTGTGTGTGTCTAGGTGTGTCTGAGTGTGTGTGTCTAGGTGTGTCTGTGTGTGTGTGTGTGTGTGTGTGCTGGCACATGCAGAACATCATGTGCTAAGAACTCCCTAAGGAGGAGTGCTTTCATCCACAAAGGGCAGCTTTACCCCCTTTAATGAGCTCCCACAGTAGTACTGCATACTGACAACATCAAGAATTAGTGATTAATACAATAAATTAATTCCCATAAGAACACCTATTATGAAATAATCAGCTTTTCAACCTTTTAGCACAATATAGCAGAATGTACACACATACACACACACACACACACACACACACACACACACACACACACGCACGCACGCACGCATGCATTGCTTTAATCTTAGCCATGCGGGTCTTGCAGATGCCACTGTCGTTGTATCCCCATTAGAGATGACAGAGTGTGGGCCGAGAGCTCCCTGACACCGGTTCCGGGCTTTCTCGTCCTCCTCCGAGCTCTGTTAGGCATTAGTCAGAGAACAAGTGGCCTTTCGAGCTCCTAATCCTGGACCGATGAGCTATTCCGCTCACAGCACACAGTGTGATTTATGAGCCAGTGCAAGTCTCCAGCTTGGTGCAGGGAGATCAGAGGTGCTACCAAGCCACAGCGGGAAAGTGTTAATATGCACCCTCTATGGTCATCCAACACTCACCAACTATGCTGCTCAGAGGAAATGGGTCAATAAATGTTCAAAATGCATCACCAATGTGGACACCAATGTAGGCTTTACTATCTATTACATCACGCACCAACAAACAATGTAGGGTGATTGTACAATTGTACAAACTGCTGGTGAGACATGTATGTGGTGTGTAAAGGGCAATGTCTTAAATTATATATATATATATATATATATATATATATATATATATATATATATATATATATATATATATATATATATATATATATATATATATATAATATACATATATATATATATATATATATATTTTATACATTGTCTTTTACATTACCTATACATATCTCACCCATATATATATATATAGTGAGACATGTATGTAGGTGTGTAAAGGAATGTCTAAATATATATATATATATATATATATATATATATATATATATATATATATATATATATATATATATATATATATATATATATATATATATATATCAGTATATACATATATATATGTATATATATATATATATATATATATATATTTAAGACATTGCCTTTTACACACCTACATACATGTCTCACCATATATATATATATAGTCACAATCTATATGACCAGTAGTAGAGCCTGAAGAAAAATTTGTTTATGTGAAAACACAAGATCATGTGCGATTATTATTTGTTATTAAGTGTTAAAGGTTATAGCATTAGTTCAAAATCATTGGGCGTGTCACTGGATAACTATTTAGAAGGTTTTAATGGTGTCTGAATCCAAGTCACTTGAAGTGGGTTTTTTATTTTCTTTTATATATTTATTTATTTATTTTTAATATTATTTTCACTGATTATATTAACTTTTCTTTCACACTCCTTTTTTTTTTTACAGAGTTTTTACTTTTTGTCAAATATTGTAAAATTTGGCACTAATGTGTAACTGAAATCTGTTTATCAAGCACTTCTGTTGGTCTGCAGATATCTCATAGCACTTGGCTTTTTGGCTTTCTGAATAGTGGTTCAATCCTGTTCGAGTGTTTGTTTTCCTCTCTACTCTAAGAGCGAGTTGAATGTTCAAGTGCACATCTATTGTCAGCCTAAAAGCCCGCCACTTTGACTTCTGCCTTTGGTTGGTGGAGTGAAGATGTCATTGTGTGTGTGTGTGTGTGTGTGTGTGTTTGGGGGGCCTCTGCTGCGACTGTTACGAGAGTTTTACTAGCAGGCGCGTGAATGAAACAGTTCCAGACACTTTGGCAGATATGACTACATTCTTTCAGAGATGTGTTACCTTGTGAAAACACATACCGTAAATCACTTGTTGATAAATTATCCCTGTTCAGCACAAAACCTTTAGAGGTTTTATTGGCACAGGATCAATGTAATGCAGTAAAGAATGAAAAACATGTTAGGGCAATACATAAATAGGGATTTTATAACATGTCATTATTACATAATTTATTTATATATGATTGGCGGTTTGGGAAAGCTTGTCAGTTGTAGTTGCCGCTGAATTCAGCCCAATGAAAAACTGCCAAATTTATATATATATAATATATATATATATATATATATATATATATATATATATATATATATATATATATATATATATATATATATATATATATATATATATATATTATATAATATATGACAAAAAATATTATATTTATAATATTTTAAGTCTGCCTTTCCTAGCTCTACCAGAAAAACAACATTACTGCCAACTTTTAAAGAATTGTTTAGAACTGACTTCACATTGATTATCAGCATCATCCACATCAGTCTCTGTCTCATCATCTGAATTATAAGTCACTTGGGGGATTCAAAGAAGAACCTCATTGTCATCTCTTCACTCAAATGATCTCTGTTCACACTAACATCAGACGAGAAATATTCAATATACAAATGACTTCTTCTGACTAAATTTCATGTCATGATTGTTTTTAATAAGGTCATATGAAAATGTAAAAACTTTGTTCGTTATCTTCTTTAGAGAGTGTGTAAGTGCTCTTCTCTGTTTTCATTATGATGTGATGGCGTAGCATCATCGGAGACAGTTAGTATCTGATTGTAAACCAAATATATTAGGCTTATTCGCTTCATGTATCCAACAAACTGGTCAAATTGTGATGTTCATTGCATGAGAAAATCCCACTTAGATAATAAGGTTTTAATAATCTTTAGGCAGACCGGCTACATTTACCACTGTTTGTTAACTGGCTCCTTGCGGAACATGATCTTCGCAACCAGACAGCTATGGCAATGTTAGTAAGCAGCCTAAGTGAATCAATTTCCAGATGTTAAAAATATATTGTTGGCAAAATCTGTAATTTTAATGTCTTTTTGCTGTAATGTGGTGTATCTCATCATTCAAACCATTGATGGCAATCATGAGTTGCAGCATTTAAAGTCCCAACAGGAATAACAACATCCATTTTTTTTCTCATTAACCTTGATGACCACATATGTGCCTCAGGTTACCACTCTAAACCATTTTGTTTCTCTTTAGCATTTGCTGAATTGATCTGGATTTGGATTTTGCTCTGTTGCATCTCGGAATACAGCTAATCATAATATACAAAAGGGTAAATGATTTCACCCACTAGGTCATTACTGTTGGTCCACTAGTCAGAGGAACAGCAGTCATCCTTGGCCACTAGGACTAGAGTCAAATAAAATGTAATTTTATAATTATTTCAAGACTCTGATGGCAGAGAAATTACAGCCTATTTTGAGACAATCATATCTCCATGAGTAGTTTTTTAGCAAAAAGTTGAAACCTCAAGGGTTTAAAACCTCAAGGGTGTAAACATTGTTAAAACTTACCATGGGTAAAGATCAACAGAACCAAGAATTTACTGAGAATAACAAAAGTTTGTGCTCCCTTTGTTGTAAAATGCTAGTGTTCATTATTTTAAGGGTCAGTAAAGCAGAGCCTTTTGACCTCTTGGAAATTGATTCAGTTTCAGATTCAGTCTGCCTATATCAGGGATATGTGTGTATCTGGTTTTCTTGCCTTTCTGAAAATCTGGGGGGGAGAACCCTTACCATTACTTTTGGTTGAAAAACTACTGAACTATTGAATATCTTTTGCGAGAGTTTATGATGCTTACAGAAAATAGTAAACCACTTGAAACCGGTTTTCTACAATGCATTTGATACAAACTCTGATACAGATAGTGTTCTACATTTTGGTCTTACAGCCCCCTCAGTAAAAGCCAAATAATTATGTCCTGCTTTTAATTCGATTTTCCCTCATGAAATCAAAATGAGTTCTTAACTTGGCCATTAAATGTAATTGCGGTTCATTCACTGGCATACAATGATGAATTATGAAGAGGGGCTTGTGGTTATGAATTTGAGCTGCAGCATTAGATGAAGGGGTGCCAGTGTGCACTTTATGCCCTGTCGTTACAGTGATTAGCTTTCTGTTGCAGCACAAAATCAATCGACTAGAATCTGACATGCTGTTGAGGCCAGAGCAGGAAAAATGGCCAAACCAACTTAATATTTTCTACACTTTCCTGTCAGTCAGCTTATTGAAGCTGACTTAGTACATCAGCACCTGCCTACACTAAAAAAAAACTCTTGTTCATGAAGAATATTTATGATGTTCATGCCAAATTGATTACGTGAGAAGAAAGACCGTTAGCCAGTTTACATTATTAGGTTTAGAGAATTGATCAAACGTTTTTATCAATTGATAGACCAAAGAATTTATCCGTTATTTCCGTAACAGATTCAGTCTCCTGATTGCATGGGCGTTAGGAGGAGGTGTGGATTTTGATGTGGATTTCCAACCCTAAACTCACCCTGCTCTATAAGGCTGGGAAATTTCAATCTCCGCAGTAAACAGCCTGAAGTGTTTAATCCTCACCGTATCCTGTCTGTCCTCCCCTCTTTCTGTCACTTTCCTTCCCCCCTCTCTCTCTCTTTCTCTTGCTCTTTCTCTCTCTCTCCCTTTCTCGTCTGTCCATTAGACTTGGCAGGGTAATCGAGCAGCACCAATTGCTCCCGCCGTGAGATCATTAAGTAAATTATTTTAAGATCAAACAGCCAGCAGTCACAATGAAGCTTCAGTGTGATGGTAAAAGCTTCAGAAGTCCTCTGTCCTGCCTGTCCCCACCTCTTCCCTCCTCTCGAATGAAGGCTCTGTGGGGAACTTTCCACACCTCTCAGGTGGATACCCCTCCATGGTCCCATTAATAGCCTTTTAGCCTCAGGCTAAGGTAGGGCTCGCTAATTGGCCTCGGGAACAAAACTAGGACACTGGCAGGAGGTGATTTGCAGGCAGCTAAAAAGGGCAAATTATTTCATCCCATAGGTCACTACTATTGGTTCAGTAGTAAGAGGAACTATGGTCTTCCACTGTCCAAGTAGGACTGAAGTAAAATAAAATGTCATTTTATAATTATTTCAAGACCCTGACTGCAGAGAAATTGTAGGCCATTTTGAGACAATCAAATCTCCAATCAAATTTTTAGCTAAAACTTGAAACCACAAGGGTTTTTTTTTTTAATCTCATGTAAAATCGGTTCTAACTTACAGTGGGTAAAGATCAACAGAACCAATAATTTACTAAGATCAACAAAAGTTTGAGCTCTCTTTGTAGTAAAATGCTAATGATAATTAGCAGAAGGTTCAGTAAAGCAGAGACTTTTGACCTCTTGGAATTGATTCAGTTTCATATATATATATATATAAAACGAGAGAGGGAGGGAGAGAGAGAGAGAGAGAGAGAGAGAGAGAGAGAGAGGGAGCGAGAGAGATGAGCTTGTGTCATTTGGTCAGTTCACAAGCCATTAGACAGTTATTACCATTGCTCTGAGTACATGAAAGCTTGCTTTGACAGCTTGTCCTTTCAACTAGGTCAAAGTTTTATTCAGGTCATAATAATAACTGAAGCCTGAGTGTTTGTAAAATATGTGACCAACCTGGTGATCTTTGCCTTTAGTTCAAATGTTGCACTCAGTCTGAAAGAAAGAAAGTTATTTTGTTTTGTCCAATATGGTGGATTTAGTTAAAATATTTTAAGTATGTGGGAAAAACATCATAGAAATGTATAAAAGAATAATCATATTGTACACATTAAACTTGTCCAAATATTGGATCAGAGGTGCATTTTTTCCCTGCATCCCCAAATTCAAAGAAGGATTGTCATCAATCACTTGCTTTTAATTCCTGATGGACTCCTATTGAGAGTTGAAAATGTGCATGTAATTCAGTTGAAAGCCCGCAGCACTTCTCAGGCATCTTCCCTGCCTGTTTGTCAATGTGCTATAATCTCATGCTCAGTGTGACTCTAAGTACTGCTCAAAAAAGCATTCACTGAGTGCCATGTTAGCAAACAGCTATGCTTGTCAAGAGGATGATGGGATTTCTTTTCTTTTTTCTTGAGGGGTGAAAATGTTTCCATACATGTTGATGTATTGATATCTTTTCTTCAACCTCTTTATTTAATACTGCAGCTCTATTTATTTATTTTTTTTAAACAAAAATAAAAACATGATGTTACTTGTATTATAACTCCTGAGAAAATGTCCCTAAAACCCTAATTGGGACTTTAAAATCCTAAATAATATTTTCCAGTCAATATATATACACATGCAGACAGGTGACAAGATCCAGAGAGTTGTACAATTTGTACCAAGGTGCACTGAAGCTGTTCAGGCAGCTCATGGTGGCCCGACACCTGACCAAGACACTTTATGTTGTTTGTTTCCTTTTTGTCACCTGTCTGTATATAGAGTTTACTTGCTAGCTATTTTGCATCAAGTGCAACTTGGTCTACAAATTGTACAATTTAGAATGCTGACACTTGTCTATGGTTCTGCAAATAGGAGCTGATGGACAGTTAGAGGATTCTGATATTGTGTTTTCCATTTTTGTATATCACAGCCCTATCAGGCAGTCAATCCAATTCAGTTTTCCAGTAACAAGCCTTACGACAAGAACTACCACCATTTGCTCATGCTCTGTTCCACCTCTGAAGGAACCATTAGTGCTCCTCATTTCCACAGACCCTAAAGCGGTGTGGTATCACAGCAATGTCACCATAACATGGTGGCTTTTCACACATGATTAGCCCTGCCATCAGCAACAGGGCCGAGAGTGCAGCAGAGGCAGATTTTGTCCTGTAGCTGACCCCCTCATTAGGACCTAATCAGGCTGCCCTGCTAAACAGCCACAGGCACAGCTGAGATCCACCCAGCCCATGTCCACATGAGTGGTCTTTCAAAAAAAAAAAAAAAAAAAAAAAAAGCTCTCAACAAGCGGTCATGCTCATGAACAAGCGGGGAAAATAGGAGGTTATGATAAATAGTGGCTGGAGTCGTTTGTGCAGCATGGTGACAAGTCATTCTCTGTCATTAGTGCACTGCTGATGCACAGGGCTGAAGAACCAGGCATGCAGATGGCACAGCCAGTTCCTTTCACTGTAAGGGATGCTCTGAAGAGAGCCTGAGCACGGATGTTGCTCCTGTTCTTCATCAGCCATGACCACCTGCTCGCATCTGCTGGCCAGAAAGTGTGAAACAATTACAATTCTATTGCAGTTCCTTGTGTAGGATCTGCATATATATATATATATATATATATATGAAAAATATACTGGACACATTTGACCTAAATTCCCATGCAATAGGAATGGGATATTCCAAGATTATATCAGAAGTTTGACAATAATTTCCTTTTTATTGGTTTTAGCTTGATACTTACCAATTATTTTATGGTGAACATGAGATTAAGTCATTATCATTCACATATTCTGTTTTAATGTGATTTTTTTTTTTTTTGGAAGAGGCAGTGAATTTCTTTATTTTCTTTGTTCTATTTTTTTACAGTGTTAACAAAATTCTGATACTGCTTTGTGATTGCAATGACAAAATTGTGTTATGTGAGATGTTTTCTGCAGTGCAATGTTCCTGTTTTTTGCTCCTTTTGAAGATAATCCATTAAACTAACAAAAAAAGTGATAAAACAAAACAAATCAAAACCGAAAACGCTGAGATCCAATTGTCTTTGATTTACAAAGACAGGGTCTCTTTTCCTTAATTTTAATGCTGGGACCTTTGATTTCCTCTTGAATGGAAGGCTTAACTGATGCTAAGAGTATAGGGCAGTAACCCAAGACAATGAGAGCTTTCAAAGTTTAAGTGCCCATTCAAATGCTAAGAAAGCAATGGCTAATTATATAGTTCTAAAACGCTTGAAAGTCTCTTATCTGTCTTACATTAATGCAGAGTCACTGATGTGCTGTTTATTTCCCAGCAGTCATCTGGTTTCCTGCCCAATGAATGACAAGAGAGGAAGAAGGAGGTCCAGGCTTCTAATGATTCCAGTGCATTTAGATTTCAATAGAGTGCTGGTATTATGCCACTCTCTGCAGCTCTGACGGGTGAGAACATTTTCATTTTGAGCCACCTTGTGCTGTGTTTTTCTCTTTTATTTCTTTCATTTTGAAGTGTACAGCGAATGCTTAGATCTTTCACCAAATGTATATGCAGAAAGCACACAACAGCTTAGTATTCCATTTTTATAAAGAAAATTGATCATGGCTTTCATTCATGATGTCTCAGCAGGTTGAATTTTTTTTTTCTCGAGAGGAATCTGTAAATCACTCAAATTCAGTTTCATGCCAATGCCTTGCAACATATTGCATTGTGGTCAAGATAACATCCTGACTGTGAATAAATGGAAGAATATGTTCTCTTATGTGACATTTTATTTATTGGACAAGTCATATTTCGGGTTTAAGTGCTAGGTTTCATACTGTCCTGTATCACCTTACATTAAAACATTGAAAGCTGCTCACTCAGTTCCTACAAATTCTTTCCTATTCTCTTCCAAAATACACACACACACACACACACACACAAACACACTACACAACTACCCTTAATTAGTTGTTGCCCAGCAACCATCAAAAGGTCCGATACATGGGATGTAGGATGTCTATAATTTAGTGCATCATGGGTTCACATAAAATCACAACCTGCAGTTGCTTTTTTATAAAAGAGGTTTCTACAATCAGGCTCAAATTGTGTCTCATATAGTTTGTGTCACTATTTGACTAAGACCATTTCTTTTTAATCGATAAAGTCAATGCCACACATGGTTGATTTCCTAATCAATAATTTTTTTTAAAGAAAGAAAACTATTAATGAGAATATCTTTCATTTTATGTACTCATACATTTGCACATAACTAATATAAACTTCAGCACACCAAAGTTGCCCAAAATGCCAGCAAGAAAAATCACGAGCAGCTGTAATCAAATACAACACAATACAATTACGATTATTTTCTGCAGGTTTGGAGCAGTTTCGTGATTGCACTGTGCTATTTATTACCTTCACATGTCTGATGACAGTAGCTGAAGTCTGAGCTCTGGTTTCGGGAAAAGGGTAGGGACATTCCCTATAATCACAGCATCACCCAGTTTCTTTCCCCCTTTTAAAAATTCAGTTGGTCGCTCCCTGAAGCTAGGAGATGTATGAAGTATGGAGATTGCTAGGAGTCAACTAGAGCAAAGATCATGCTCGGTCCTTGTTGATTAACTCTAATCAAGTCTGTACAGTCTTCAGACTATCTGACAAGGTCTATTGTGGTATTGATTGATTTGATTGGCTGTGGAATACATTACACAGTTCAGAGAACGTGGAGATCGTCCGGAAAAATGGTGCAACTGATAACTATCATTGGACACGCTTTACACATTTTGCTCTGATGTCATTTTGGAAACGTCAATGTTATTCTGTGTGTGATGTTTGTACTTCTGCCGGATTATGTGTTGTAATAAATGCATCTAGAAACCTATATATATATATATATATATATATATATATACAGTGGTACTCATATAATAGCTTTCAATATTCATATATAATGCAGCAGTATTCATATGTGTATATATATATATACATATATATATATATATATATATATATATATATATATATATATATATATATATATATATATATATATATATATATATATATATGAATACTACTGTATATTTGTCAGCATCCATATCTTTTCTGCCTTTACATGTGGGAATCCTCCACTGAGAAGATGAATGAGGAGGCTGTCTGTTGTTTTTAGATGGTTCCTATGAAAGCATTATTTTCCGTCACTGAACCTCTCCTAGAGGAAATTTACTGAGCTTTAAGTGCTAGGTAGCAGGTCTGAAAAATTACAGCTGATAAAAGAAAGAGAACGAAATGGTTGAACATGTTGCGGCTTGTGAATGGTGTTTAGTAGAAATACTAAGCTTCTGTCAGAGATGGATCTGGATGAGAGATGGAGATGGATTTCTCGATGATGACTCGCATGACAGAGATTATTAGTATTTTGAAAGAAATTGCAAAGAAAACTATATTCAGTTCTCTTCTTCGTAGCAATGATTTTTAAGCTAGGTGGGTTTCTTTTTTGTGTGTGGCAATTTTCCCAAATATGAACTGGGCCTCTATTAGATGAAGCACATAATATGTAAAAAAAAAAAAATAATAATAATAATAAATAAATAAATAAATACAAATGCTGTGAGGTTTGATAGATCTTGCATTTTCATTTGAGACACAATTGTTAAATGAGAACGGAGAAAATCTTATAACAAGTTCCATGTCAAGTAAAACAGCTCTCAAACACTCTTCCTACAGGTGCTGCGTGTTTAACTCGGTGTCTGCCTATTTGTTGTAGTCTCATGAAAATGATCACAGGGTCCGCCAGTGCACCTATGACCTCTGACCTCAGCTTCAATCACGCCGGCATAGTAAATCAAGCAGCACCACAGACAACCCTTCATATCCCTCAAGCGATGGTTGCTCTCTCAAGCCTTGCACACAGGAATGCCTGCAATGCTATCCAACTACTCTGTTGGAGCCATCTTATGAAGAGAACTTCCTATGTATGTGTGTGTTTGTGTGTGTGTGTGCACGCACTTTTGTACAAATATACCAACAGTTGTGACATGTATGCATGTTTTCAGTCTTCTTCTAAAGTGTGATCAGATAAAAAGGGATTACATTTCAGAATCTTAGCAATAGGAGATTTTGTTGCTTGAATGTATTCCACCATTAACTCATTCCTCAACCTTTTGGGATCTTAGTATGTCTCGATTCAGCCTTGTTGTGAATAATCAGATGGTGCCACTGGCTTTATTAGTCTCCAAAGCCATTTTCACGCACACTGCTGACGGAACATCATGCTGAGACTCCGATTTAAATGAAAGTGACTGGAAATCCAAGGTCGCCATGGTGATGAGAGACGTCCACTTTACATGGACGCATAGCAAATGAAGGCCTTTCAATCAGAGGGGAGTGGATGAAAGCATCTACCTGACCAGCAACAAGCCTCCATGACAAATGCATGAATAAATCAGAGATGTGATTCAGAGTGAGAGAACTTGAGAGTCTTCCTCATACATACAAGCACAGCATGTAACATCTATAATTTATAGCACTTACATTATTACTGTACATGCCTGATTCGTATACAAATCTGTACTGACTTATCAATTTGTCAGTGGGAGAAAACTGACACTGTTGTACAAAAGTTTGGAATATATATATTTTTAATAACAAGGAGTGCATTTTGCTACAGATGCATATGTAAAAGAATACCAAATCAAAGTTTCAAATAATTTCATAATTGTTTCTAAGAAGCACAAATTACACTATACTAATTATTCAAATAGAACTGAGATAGAGATATCATATGTGGAAGGCAGTCATCAAATGTCAAACTGTGAATTTCTGGTATTGCTTAAATGCAAAATTTCTAAAATATTCCAAGGATATATGGCTTGTATTATTTTTTTATTCATTGCATGTTCAGATGAATAAAATGTCATGTTGTTATGATGATTATTATATGGCAAGTGCTTTCAATGTAATAGATAAATCATTTAAAATAATAATAATAATAATAATCCATCCATCCATCTTCAACCGCTTATTCCTGCTTCAGGGTCGCGGGGAACCTGGAGCCTATCCCAGGAAGCATCGGGCACAAGGCGGGGTACACCCTGGACAGGGTGCCAGTCCATCGCAGGGCACAATCACATACGCACTCACAAATAATAATAATAATAATAATAATAATAATAATAATAATAATAATAATAATAACCAATTAAAGTAATGATGAGCCATGCACTGTTGGCATAATGTTTTAAAATATTTTAGATTAAAGGTATATGGCACATATGGCTTAAGAGTTGAAAATATTTGTTGAATCTGTAAAAAAGACACACAATACCAAGATATATAACTAACATCTGTGTGTGTGTGTTTGTGTGTGTGTGTGTGTGTGTGTGTGTGTGTGTGTGTGTGTGTGTGTGTGTGTGTGTGTGTGTGTGTGTGTATGTATGTATTTATGTATGTATGTATGTATATGTAACATGTAACATTTCAGACAGGGACAAGTCCTAGTCTCATTTTTCAAAAGTTTGTTAAATTTTCATATAACACCACATGCAGCCACAGTAAACAAGTGATTTAACGATCAATACATTATCTCTATCTGGCCAGGATTGAGTGGGGTCCTAATGCCCCTGTTTTTTTTTTTTTACCCAAACAGGGTAAAACAAATTAAAAACACAAGTCAGTAATAGAGCAATTCATAAAGGTGCAGCAGACACCAGAGGCTGTGACAGGACTCTGGGGTGAAAAATAGCCATTGACCTCTCCCCTGGCTCATCTATCTCCTCTTACTGTCCAGGCACACAGCCCCGGGAGCACTGATTTATGGGCCAAAGAAAAATGCTATGCCGGAATGGGCCTTTGATAAAATTGTTCAAGAGATTCCAGGCTATAAATCCCACTCTTTTACATCCAAGTCACCAGCTACGTCCACATTCTTCTGCCATCTATAACACGCTGACAAACATGACATTTAATCCATAACTTTACAATATTTCCACCACTTTGGAAAAACAGTAACAGTTATATTTCTCACAAGGGTGCTTTAATGGAACAAGTCAGAGAGTTGACACAAATATGAGAAGAAATTTGATCGTTAAGAACAAATTTGAGTGAAGGTTGCAACAGTAAGTGTGGTGATTAAACTAAAAGTAGCTCACAATTTTGTGTTTCAGATAGAAATGTCATCTGCTTAGCTTTCTGCACTGTAACTTGACAACGTAAAGGATAACACTTTATCTAGATAGTCCAATGTAGACACTGTAATGAAGCAGTGTATCCAGGATCTTCTCAAACCCATATAAATTAGTATTATTATGTTAATCTACTGTTTATTCCACAGCACTGTTGAATTCTTGAATTGTTGGTATGGCTCTGACAGTAGCACCAGCTGTAATGCCAATCATAGTTTTATATTTATGCATTTCTTCAAATATGTTAGCATTTCCATAGGAACAGCTCACAGCATGTTCACAGGAATAGTATGGTGGATGTGCCACACAATCTAACCCTACTAATAACTAGATTTATAAAAAAAACAAAAAACAAAAAAAAACAAACATGCTGTTGTTTAGGGGGGCACAGTGGCTTAGCAGTTAGCATGTTTGCCTCGCACATCCATGTTTGAGAGTTTGATTCCCACATTTGCCCTGTAGGCATAGAGTTTGCACGTTATCCATGTGCTTTGGGGGTTTGCTCCGTGTACTCCTGTTTACTTCGCCAGTCCAAAGACATGCGTTGTAGGCTGACTGGCATCTCTAAATTGTCGGTGGTGTGTGAATGGGTGTGCAAGAGTGTGTGAGATTGTGCCCTGCTATGGCTTGGCACCCCGTCTAGGGTCC
>CM022757.1:31338767-31371267 GCA_012411365.1 Ameiurus melas | reverse complement strand
CAATTAACATGAAAATAAAAATGGCATTTTCCAGGCCATTTACTCTTTGGGTAGTTAGGCAGCCATTACACTCAGTGCAGACACAAGGTCCTGCTTGGTCTGAACATGTGTGATACTCAGCCGTTGCCACTCAACACCCCAAGTACATATTTTCAATTGTTACGGGACTCACTACCATATAGTGACGGTAAAAACAAGCATTAATTTATTGTTAATAAAACCTTTCTGTAGTAGGGCAGACAAGTAAACAAACTCGTGACACAACATGGTCATGGCAAGACAAACTAATACTTATAGTATAACGTGATAAAGCCAATGGAAGGGAAAAAACTAATCAAATAGACAGATAAAGAAAAATATAATATCTATTATAGAAAGCAATGGGATGAGTCTGTATCATTTCTATGAGGAAAGGAGGGGGTGTTACTGTTGTGACAGGCTTCACGAGCGTGATGGTCGAATCTGCCCCAGCTGATTATCTGTCGGCGCTTACACGGTTTGTGCTAATGAGCTTGCCTGCTCCCATGGGCAGTCTTCCTCTTTTACACTGCTAAAGATCACTTTCACTGCTTTTGCACAACTAATTCAGGCCCACAAAAAGTGAGAGCTTCACCGGCGCTGCCCCCTTTTACTGCTCCTTTTGTGGGACCTTTGCAGGCACAGCCGACAGAGCGAGGACCCAAACGCTGCATGCTCTTCATGCCCACTCTATTGCCTGCCATTACCATACATATCCATATGAAAAGTCAGTCAAGTCCTGAACAGCTGTCTGGTCAAAAAAAGCAAGGTCCTGCTCACCTCCCCCCATCCACCCACTCCCATCCACAGGCCTCACAGAAGATCCCTTTGGCCCTTGGTGAGCAATAATAAACCAAAACCATTTAAACAGTCTTTCAGACAACGAGGGAGGGAGAGTTATGAGGCTAAAATTCAGCGTTTCATGAGCCATGGAGT
Organism: Ameiurus melas; assembly: GCA_012411365.1. Lineage (NCBI taxonomy): Eukaryota > Metazoa > Chordata > Actinopteri > Siluriformes > Ictaluridae > Ameiurus > Ameiurus melas. Next base: position 31,370,313 of record CM022757.1, on the reverse strand, counting down.
GCCCTCATTGGGCAATTTCTGCCTCTGCTCTGCCCTCCCAGAAGTCAAGAGGAGAGAGAGGGAGGGACAGTGCAATTGGCCACACAATGCTAAATCCTCCTGCTCTTCAGAGACAGAGACAGAGAGAGAGAGAGAGAGAGAGAGAGAGAGAGAGCTTCATGAATAGCAATTGTATTACATTAATCCCTTGTTTTTGAAACTGTCTAAAATTCAAGGAAATGATTCATATGTTGAGATTAAAGGTCCAACAATTTCCACATACTTTTCTTAAGGGTGTCCTTAAGGTTGCACTGCCAAAAACGACTTTGAATTCTATTAAATATGTTTTCCATATGTGCTTTAATGTTATCTAAAGTTCAACCACAAAATGAAATGAAAGACGAAAGTTTGTCCTAAAGTATGTTGTATTACAACACAGATTGCAATGACTGCATTCACTTTCTCAGAAATAGTATAAAGACCAACAGCTCTGAGCAGTAATCATAAAAAATCTAATCTTTTCACCTAGGCACTAAATGGTCCAGATGGGACCCTGTAAGTGTAGGGCAACAAACATGGTGTGGGGTTAAGTAAGTGTCCCAGGTCACATGAGAAGTCTTTTAGTCTGGGTGAATCTGAATGTCATACAAGGTCTTGCTAAGTTAATGATGAGGTGGGTTCTTCTTGTGAGGAGCTGCCAAAGATCCTGATTTCCACTTTCTTACGTCAGATATGACACTGAGAATTCCTGCACTGATAATGGATAGTATTGGATTGCTTAGACATTTCCTCAATGACCAATGCACTTCTCACAGCTAACCCTCAGAGTCTGTTTTTGCCCATTTCTGATATCTAGGCATAACAGTCAATAAATTTACAATTTACAATTAACATTTACAATGGATATTTGGTGTCATATAATTTTATAAGCAGCAATAAGTTAATACGTTCGGACCAAATATCAATATGTATTTTTTTTAAATAGTAGTTTATAGTCAAATTTATGAACTGAACATTCAACAGAAAATAAATAAAAATTGTCAACCTGTCAGAGTCCTGGTTATAATCCATCCTGATTTTATTAGTAATGCCTCCAAACTCCTGACATGCAAAAAAGGTTGGAAGGTTTGTATGTTTTGTAATGATGTCAAAATAATTCTAACTAACTTCTGCACATATAATAATATATTGCTGCAATAACTTAAAGTCTGTCCATCAAATCAATATCAGCGCTTTGGATTTATTTTTATTTACTCTAACGATGCTCAGCTGTTTTTATTTGCTCTTGTTCAAGATTATTCACTTCCTTTAAAAATCTTCCTACCTCTGAAAGGGAACAAAAAGTTGATGGGGGAATTGAGGCTTGTGGGCTGATTCAATGAATAAGAAAAGAGGGGATGGGTTTGTCTATCACAGGCTGGGATAGTGAATGGGAGGATATTAGTGTGTGTGTGTGTGTGTGTGTGTGTGTGTGTGTGTGTGTGTGTGTGTGTTGTGGGGGTGGGGCTGGGGGTTTTGGGTTAGTCCATAAATCCTTCACCATCCCACACACACTCACACACACACATACTAACCGCTAAACAAGTGACCCCTGAGTCATCCCACACACGGCCCTGCACCTTCTCCTTCTGAAACTCTGGTTTTAAAAGAGCAGGGTTGAATTTGTAACCATTAAGGTCACTTAGGGATTCAGTAATGCCAGTGTTGTTATATCTCAGCAGGGTTGCCAGCAGATACTTATTTGTCTGCTAGGTGTCATGCTTTCAGTTCCATATATTAGCACTGATACACATCCAGCTGCCAGATCAGCACAGTCTGAAGTGTTACAATCTCACCAGTCCTGTTTACACACCAGCAACCAGCAGAAGCATCCAAACACACAACCACGGACACCTCCAGTGCTTATCTTTTCCCGCCCTCTCAACCAGACCAGTATTCATTCAGCAACCCTGTTTGTTGTCCTGCATAGTTGTGCAATTCATTAAAATGTGTGTGTGTGTGTGTGTGTGTGTGTGTGTGTGTGAGAGAGAGAGAGAGAGAGAGAGATGCTAGGGGGCTTGAAGGGGTGGGTGGGATCATGATGACTTCTTGAACACATCTCTCCCTTTGGCTGCAATTAAACAAAGTACTGTGGTGATTAGTTCAGTGTATGGAGCAGAGAAAGAGACACCCTTGAATCCAAATGGGGGGACCTGACTGGCCTTTCTGGGAACGACAATGAGCTGAGTTTATTGCCGAAACCAGCTTACGCTCCTGCATGGAAAACCATGGGAACTCCAGTCAGGTGGAAACTACTCCTTCATTCTCCCTCGTGCTTTTTCTCTTTCTCTTTCCACACTCCCTCTCTGCTCCCTCTGTGACCAGAGAGGTTCTCAAGGGGCACAAGGGTGGCTAAAGCCACAAAATCCCCCTCCTCCTGCTAAGCGAGATGTTTAAATTAATCTCACTCAGTTTTCCTCTCGCTCTCCCTTTCTCTCTTTTAGCACGAATTGTGTTGTCTACTATTATCCACGCGCAGTTAGTCAATGATGAACTTTTTTGCTGCTTCTTCGACTGTCCTCTGCACTTCTGTCTTTCTTGCCTGCCTTCTCCTCCTATCCTGCCTTACTAAAAACTTGTTTAAGTGGAGTACTGTTCTCTAGAGCACCTCTCTCTCTCTCTCTCTCTCTCTCTCTATGTCTATCTCCTCTCCTTTTCTCTCTCACACACTCCCAGTCTTTTCAGGTCTTCAGGGAAGTGGGGCAGCTTTCACTGAGGGTCTCTTGTGTGTGTGTGTGTGTGTGTGTGTGTGTGTATGTGTGTGTGTGCGCACATAATGAAAACAATTTTACGCTGTAAAGGCAAGCAGTGACCAATTACAGTCCTGACAGCCACCTGCACTATCAACCCCCCTTTGCAGCCCCCCTTCCTCACCCCACCAGCCAATCCCCCTCCCTCTTGCCCGCCGCCTCATGTATATTTAATAAGGTGCCGATGTTATGAATGGCCGGGCCAGGTGAAGGAGGGGTGAGAGTAATAAGGCTCCCAGCTGGAGGTGATGTAGTGCACCCCAGTCTCTCTGCACCAGTCTTTACAGCAGCCGCTCTGGGACAGCTGACCCCAGTGAGGGAAGGCGAAGAGGGGCTCATGGCTGACCCGCCAAACACCCCCCTCCTTCCCCAGCCAGCACTTCAAATCTCTTGTTGACCAATTTTACACATGCTGTCCAGCCCAAAGGCATCGATGTCAAGTCTGACAGACCTCCCCACAACTTTAATTTAATAAGTAGTGTACATGGTGGGAATTAAATGTGCATTACACCTCTCTCTGTCTCGCTCAATAACCCAAACACATGCACGGATTCTCATTCAGGACCTTTAATGAGGTTTAGTCTGTTAATGGCATTTACCCATCATGATGGTCAGAAGTTGTTAAAAACAACCAGAACTACTATTTTTTGTGGAATATAAGGAATATGGCCGCTTCCTAGATTTTGGTTCCTTTCTTTATTTCTTTCTTTATTTTTAACTAAAGTGTATTATGGCAAAAAATATAATATAATACTAGCTGATATTAACAGAGCTTTTAACATAAATATAAACCCATGTTTAAAGAAAAAAGTGAATTGAAAAAAGTGAATTGTTACTGTGAACAACAAAAGAGTTTGTGTTAGTGTTGTGATATAAAGTGCATCATGAGATAATTTACTGCAATATTGAGAGCATATTGTCATATCACCCAACACTAGGTATGATCATACCAAGAACCCCAGTGATCATACTAATCAAGAAAAAACTAGACCCGTAATTATAAGATATCTATCATCTGTTTACATTTTTAAACAACATTTTTTTTATATTTATCATTAACCAGTCTGCAATTTTTTTGGTCAGTAATGAAAAAATTTACTTAATTATTCATTCATTTTTAGTAAGCGCTTTATCCTGGTTACAGTAATAGTGCATCAGGAGTCTATCTCAGGAACACTAGGCTTAAGGCAGGAATATACCCTGAATGAGACTATGGGTAATTTTGTGTAGCTAATCCACCTCCACGGATGTTTTAGGGAGATATGAGGAAATGAAGAACCCCACAGGGACACAAAGAGAACACGCAAAAGGAGATTTGTTGGAAAATGTGCTTGACAAAGTTGGGATTATGCAATGTTTTTCTCCTACCATCAATCCAATGATGCTGTGACAACTACATTCAGCCTCCCAACATGAGCAATACTGTAACAGATGAGCAGATGAAGGTTAAACGAATCCTGTGAGTGAAAACAGCACATCTCAGCAACAAAGATGCAATCGGCAACAAGCCAAAGAGAGAGCAGAACAAGCAGGAGACAAATACCACTGTATTAATGTCCCCCTAATCTCACTCATGATGAAGACTGTTGTCGACATTATGCCTTGCAACACAGAGAGACAAATGATCCCAGTGTGTACATTAGATCTGATAAAAGATGTGTGAGAAAGACAATATGCTCCAGTTTAATGCAATTCAGCAAATTATAAAATGTATTAATTGGGATTTGGAGGAACAGTGGCATGTGTTGATGGGGATGACATAGAGGGCAAATGTTTTATTTTTGCTCACTAGAGATATAGATGAAAAATACAGTATAGTGCATTGAGGGGACCTACGCAGACTAACGCAGTGGCTGTGAGATTGAAGGCGGCACAGTGTAGACACAGTGCTAGCCGAAGCCAGCTGGCATGGATTGATGAACATGATGCTCAGCCTCTGCTGGCTTGATCTGTGGAGTCTTAATTTATCTCCGCAAGCCGGTTCATCCGTTATAGAAATGACAGTGCCTGCTTATCGATCTTACACTGAAAGATCAATCAGCTTTTGCCCTGACGCAGACAAAATTTTCAGTTTGACAGCCAAAGCTCAGACCCCTGCCCTGACGCATGCACACACATGTCCTGCCTGACCACAAGTTAAAATAGGCTCATTTTATCTTGAGTTCTATAATGATCAAACTCATAGCTTGTCCCTTGTCATTCTCTAGTACATGCACCCTCTAGGGTAGCTGGAACATATTTTCGCTAGCACATAATTGTGCTAAAACAGTATGTGTCTGAATTTACTTGTGACAGATGTTTACATGTATCATTAATGTAAACAGATCAATGTGAACTGTATGGGCATATGTTTAAAGTTATCCAACCATAATATGTTTTTCTGTGTAAGGGATTTTTTTTTTATGCCTTCAGTTTAAAGACACATTTATAAGCCCATATTTTGTTAAAGCTGGTCTTTATGTAAGGCACTTTTATTTAAATATATCCAATTTAAACACAGAGGACAAGCTTAATATTCTTTAAATATGGTGTGCTTTAAAATATTTACATATAAGATTTTGCTTCTTTATGTCAAATTGTGATGTACAGGTGAATTATTCATTTATTCATTCATCTTTATCCTGTGCTTTTTCCTGGTTAGGGTCAGAGTGGATCCTGAGTCTATCATGGAAACCCTGGGTGTGAGGTCTATCACAGGACACCATAAAAACCTCATTCACACTTAGGGGCAATTTCAGGTCACCAATCCACCTACCTGCTTGTTTTTGGGAGGTTGGAAGAAACCGAAGAACCAAGAGGAAACCCCTCTGACAAGGAGAGAACATGTGAACCTCCACACATTTAAACTACATTTACATTTATGACATTTGAAAGACACCCTAATCTTACAGAAGTCCTTTGAAGTCTCTAGCAATAAATACATCCTAATGCTGGTTCACTAGGTCATGGATTAAGAACACCATCAGTTGAAAACCTCTGTTGGGGAGGTAATATAGTAAGAACACAAACAATTGTTACGGCCCAGTCTAGGTTAGGCCGCACAGAGTAACCAGCTTGGGATTCAATGGAATTTGACCTTTTAGCGGGTTGTAACACAATACATTTTTTTAAAGTGCTAATTTAAGTACATCTGGAAGAGGTAGGTCTTTAGATATTGTTTGAAGACAGCCAGTGACTCAGCTGTTTGGACATCTACTAGACGTTACCACATAGACAATAACCCAAGCTCAGGAGCGAACTGGCAAACCCGGTGCAATGGCAACATACAATACAAGTTCAAACAGGGACCAAGATTTTTTTTTTTTACTCATTGAAGCCTTGTATCTGTCTATTCAGTTCATGAATAGGTTTTGAAGTACTGACTTGAATCTTAGTTGTGGTTTTGTGTATGTTACAAAGAAAGCATGTTAAATTTAAATTAACTTGGAACAATCAATGGAAATGAGGAATAGAAGGATAATGCTGATAGTGTTATGCATATGTGATATGATGAAATACATAATGAGTGTGTGCATATGTTGCCTTGTGATGAAATGGCATCCCATCCAGGGTGTATTCCTGCCTCATGTCAAGAATTCCATGGCTAGTTGCAGGATCAACCATGACCCTGACCATTTAATGAATGATGTATGAAAGATGATTTTTGATGAACAAGTGTTTATTGCTCACACTGTTGAAATACCTGATCTTCTTTAGAACACTAACATTTGAAATGATTCACAGGACAGAAATGTTTATTGTAAATTCTGCATTTATGGTGCATGAAGTGTCAAATATACCTCTTCTGATGTTTACGGGTCTGAGCAGAAGTAAAGCATGTGGTTTAGCCGAAAACGGTTTACTGCTCACTTCAGAGTAGTAAAACTTCTAAAAACATAATACAAATGAAGAAGCCAATGTAGTCATTATGATGAATAAGAAATGAGTCATGCAGGGCTACATAGAATGATAACTGCTCATTAGTTTAAGATAAACTTAAGCTTTCAAACATATGATAAGCTTTTATAAAAAATGTAATTGTTATAAAATATTTAAAATTGTATTATTATTATTATTATTATTATTATTATTATTATTATTATTATTATTATTATTATTGTAGAGAAATTCCCTTCAATGTTTTCTTACTTTGAATTCAGATTCTGTACTTTACTTTATTTCATTGATTTATTTATACTAAATTATCATATATGATCGAAATGAAATTTAAAAGGCAAAAACGTCCTAAACATTGAATGTAACAGCCATCATATACATTTTGTGATTTTTGTCGGAAATATCATTTAAAAAAATGCCATGAATGCATAAACAGAAACAAAGAAGCTGTGCATGTGCTGTGGATACATTTGCACAGTGTGACACTACAAGCACACACTACATTTTTCCATTGTGCTAAAATATCACTTTTAATGGTGAGCTAATATACATGTTTTCACATACCTGACACAATATTTTACTAGTTGAGGCATTAATTGGTCCCTGCCATGAAAAAGCAGCATTAGATAAGAGGTCAGTCAAAAGCAGGGCATGACTTTGAGCCTCCATTTGCTTTGACAGTCTTAGGCACAAAGAGCTTTCAAATTCAACATCATAGCAAACAAATGACTCTTTGTCCTCCGTCGGTTACATAAAGAAATAATTGGAATCAGAAAGTTCATTTACAAAGAACTAGCCATCGCAATCACCACATAATGTACTGGCGTGGAGCGAGAAAAAAAGCCATAATTGGTTTGGTAAAGATCGCTTTCCATTACACCATAAAGCACTACACAATAGAAAAGGTCGCCAATTAAGCAATCATGAATACCAAGTACTGTGGCTGATGAAAATAGGCCAGTGGTTTAAATAGATTTGCAAGCAATTTACCTTTTCACAATGTTGGCAATCTGATGCAATTTGCTTGCAATTTTGTCGGCTTTCAGTAGCACTCCAAGCTGACACTGCATGGACCGAATGGCCAAGCGACACGCTCAGAGAAAATGTAAAACTATATTGGCCGCATCTAGGTAGCAGGCCACCGCTTCATCAGGAAAATTACAACAATTAACATAAGTGCTCAGGAATCAACACTTTAAATGTCAGCGGCGGAGGCAGTGGCGGAGGTTTGGAGCCTGAGACGGGCGAAAGTGCAACACGTCCTCGCCGATGGACTCTCTGAGAGAAACATGAGGCAATCAGCCATCATGCTGCAGCTCTGATGGCCCTGCAATTGCCGTGACATTCTCCTTGTTGCCTGTCAGTCTTCACCACTGTTTTTTTCCCCCTCATCTTCCACTCAACACTCCACCCACAAGCACCATCACTGCCACAGTCATTGCTTCTGTGTGCTGCAATTTCAAATTTTGGAAACTTAGTGTACTTTTTTAAAAACTTTTTGTTGCCTAATCAATTTGATTTGATTGTCTATAGCCTGGAAAAAGTTAGGAAATTTCATTAAAACTTGTAGTGAATCATGCAACACAAGCACAACTGCAGAAATGTAAACTGTAGAGTCTCATCAGCATAGCATTTCATTTAAAATGGAAAAAAAATTGTTTTGAAAAATAAGTCAGGCAGATCATATATATTGTGTTCAGATATTTAGCTTCTTCGTGCATGCACATTCATGCATTATACAGACACCCTTATTCAGAGCAACTTATATTTATCTCATCTTGCTCAAGGGCCAAACAGTGGCAGCTTGGCGGTGCTGGGAGTTTGATCTCATGACCTTTGGATTACTAGTCCAAGTGCTTTATACTGGTCAGTGATGGATCCAGAACAAATCCCAGAGGCACTAGGCATGAGGTGGGAATACAGTCCATTACATGGTTCTGTGCACATACATACACACATTCACACACTCATTTATAATTAGGGTCAATTTAGCATAGCCAGTCCACATACTTGCAGGTTTCTGGAAGGAAACCAGAGAACATGGAGGACACGGGGAATTGAACCAGGAACCCTAGAGGTGTGAGATTGCAATGCTACCCAATGTACCACCACGGCACTTAGTTATGTATTTGTTTAATGTAAATCAATAATTGCATCTACACACTTATGCAGAAATCTGCAGCTTCAAACAATCATACAGCACTTCCTCAGTTCTGTATATTACTACAGTTATGCTTCAATAGGTTGTAAATGGTTCTGTTGGTGTGTGCAGAAAAAGAGTGCTTAACTTTTGGAACAATGAGTTTCAAAAACAAGTGTGGGCCATACTACGATTAAACAACATCAGTTTACATGCATTTAATAACAGTTAGGCCTTTTAGACTAAGGCTTGCAATTTGATTTGTTCCTTGCACTGGAAATGGTTATGTCCAATTGACTTTTAATTGAAGTGGATAGATTTATACTAAAACTCAGGGGGCAGTAACAGGGGGTGGAATATTTAGAGTAATGATTTCTGAAATAAAGCCATGTGCTGAGGGACGTGACATGACACAACATAATCAAAGACTGGAAAAACCTCAAGAGACTGTAACATTATTGGTAAAATTTCAATTTGTTTCGAAAAGCAGCTTGAAATACTAAAACAATGTAAACGTTTACACTATTTTGATGTAAAGATAAGAAATAAAAGAGTGAACAGAAACACTTTTGTTTTGTGTGTGTGTGTGTGTGTGTGTGTGTGTCTGTACACAGATGGGCATGCCTCACTCCCCTTCAGCCTGCTCTTTTGTGTCAGCGCTCTCCATAATTACAGCTGATGAGTGGGTGAATTGGGGGTGGTTGGTGGTAGGGATCCTTGTGGAGGCGGGTGAGGGTCAGGAGGGGGGTCGTAGTTGTGCCAGGCAGGTGACGGCTTGGGCATAGGAACCTGTGGCAGCTCCCTGGCGCCATCAGGCACACCGTATCCCTGTCTGACAGCTAATTAGGGTAGACACGAATTTCTCCCCAATGTAACAGATGTTGCCTAATCAGAGCAGCTTCAGAGCGGCCTGCACCAACGACATTTCATGCACAATTTAACTATCTAAAAGGAACAGGAGACTTAATGCATTGTAAGGACAGCACAGCTGTTTTACTCGGCAGAAGGGAAAGAGAGAGAGAGAGAGAGAGAGAGAGAGAGAGAGAAGGCTTTCTATAACTCAAACAGAGTGCTTATAATGACATAATGATGTAGCTCAATAATGGCTACCAAAGATTTTCTACGACAATGATTGCAATGGCTATGTGCTTGCACAGAGATTCCCGGATAATCTGACATCAGGGTTGTGATCAGAATCAAACTGGATTTGTTCTCTTATAAGCAGGTTGACAAGTACACCTTCACACATAGCAATGCATTTTTATCATTTATTATAAAAAATATTTATTATACAGTACATTATACATTTTTATCTAAAACTGTGTCACATTATATCCCTGATGGCACACTTAATAACAGAGACGTTTTATTACCTGATGTGACACGTCATGAAAATGTTGTTGTCAGTCAAATCATTGCTTGCATAGCATTTTCCTCTTCTGTGATGCTCTGTTTAACAAAGTCTAGCATTCAACTTCCAAGCCTGATCAGAGACTGGAACTAAGATCAGTCTGATCTGAGTATTGCTTTGGGAGAAAGTAAAAAAAAAAAAAAAAAAAGTAAAAGTAATTGTCAACGACCCTAATGCAGTCATATTTAGGCATACTGGCACTAATAATGATCTGTCTTCACTCTCAAGTCAAAAAGTTCTTTACGTTTACAGGACTGAAAAGTAAGAAATAGAGCTTTATGGTAAAAGCCCATTAAATTATTACTCTTCATACATGCAATACCAATTATTTGATGAGATTTTCACATTGTGAAAAAATACACCCACCATCCACTTTATTAGGAACAGCTGTACATTCATGCAGTTATCAAAGCAGCCAATCATGTAACAGCAGCGCAGTGCATAAAATCATGCAGTTATGTCAACAGCTTCAGTTAATGTTCACATCAAACATCAGAATGAAGAAAAAGAGAGACTTTTGTGTGAGACTTTGATCATGGCATGGATGTTCGTACCATAAGGTCAGGTTTGAGTCTTTCAAAAACTCCTAATCTCCTGGGAATTTCACACAAAACAGTCTCTAGAGTTTCGACAGAATGGTGCAAAAATAAATAAATAAATAAATAAATAATAATAATAAAACCCACTGGCCGAGTGGCAGTTATTAAGAGAGGTCAAGGAAGGAAAATGGCCTGATTGGTTCGAGCTGCCAGGAAGTCTATAGTAACTCAAATAAGCACTCTTTACAACCATGGTGAGCAGAAAAGTATCCCAGCATGCACAAAACAACAAACGTTTACTGTGGATGGTCTACAACAGCAGAAGACCACATCACGTTCTACAGGTTTTGTACAGTTGTACAAGTGTTCCTTATAAAGTGGGTGGTGAGTGTATGTTTGTGGATTTCAGAAGATAACTTTACTATAACATTCATAAATAAGCATATATTAATATTTAACTATTCATTAACCATTAACTAATAATTAGTACTTAATTATTTCATAACAGTGTATCAGGAAATAATGAAGTGTATACAACTGCCATTTCAGAGAGCCAGTGTCCGTAGTTCAGTCCTGAACTTTGTGCATGTTTTCTTTATATCCGCATTCTAAAGTTACAGTTGTTGGTGGTATTTAGTCATTTTAAATCTGTGAGAGTATCTGAATAATTATAAACCAGATATTTGTCCTCTCCCATACACACAACTTTATTTTACTGTAAGTTGAGTTTCAATCATTTTGAGCAGTCTAAGTGATTATTTTCGACATGTAATTTGAAGCCAGCGCCAATAACAGATGCTTTGAGACAACATAATCAAAACCAACTGATTTTGGGGTTGTGTGTGTCACGTCTCGCGACCTAAGCTGAACAGGTAGGCTGAGCGACGTCCACAGCTGAACATGAAGCCTTGTGCATGAGCAGATCTTGGTCGGCTGTATCAGTAGACTTGGACGTGGGCTGAACTTGGCTGTGCGCGTCCTCAGACATCGGGCGTGAGCAGAAGTTGACTGTCTGTGTCAGCAGAATCGGACGTGAGCAGAACTTGGCTGTCTGTGTCTGCAGACTCGGGCGTGAGCTGAACTTGGACGACCGGGTCAGTTACCATGGATGTGGACTGAACTTGGACGACCGGGTCAGTAAACTTGGACATGGACTGAACTTTGATGACCTGGTCGGTAGACTTGGGCGTAGGTTGAACCTGTGTGGCCGGGTCAGTATACTTAGATCTTAGCAGAACTTGGTTAACTGGATCAGCAGGCTTGGACGTGACGTCAGGAACTTGAGACTTGACTTGGACTGCAGAGACTGGAGACTTGCCTTGGATTGCAGAGACTGGAGACTTGACTTGGACTGCAGAGACTGGAGACTTAACTTGGACGTCGGGGACTTGAGACTGGACTTCCGGGACTCTAGACTTCGATATGGGTGGAACTCGCTTCACTGGATGAGCAGTGATTGCCCTGTCTATCTCCTCATAATAAAGATTGAAGGGCGGGACAGGCTGGGGCTGTCCATTGACTCTCCACCCCAGTAAGTCAAGACCACGAAGTTGTCCGGGCTATGAGAACTTATCCATAAAAAGTTCTGCCAACTGAGTGACATCATGGAGTGCTGGCAACCCAGCACTCACCAGCTGCTCCACCATGAACCCGATCCATTGTCTCTTAGAAGGCTAGGGATATGCCAGGATGCAAAAATACACCTGGCAGCTAAACACAAACTCCAGCAGGTAACTCCCCAATCCCACTGTCCCACTCTGGCGGAAGCTCGACGTCGTACCTTTGGGGAAATTGCATGGATGAAAAACGCGGCCAGTAATCCAAGCGTTTCCTGATGAGGTACTGTCCGACTACTTCCCTGGTTTCTGCCTTCTCTTTTCTCATGCTGCATCCATGATTAGGCGGATTATTCTGTCACATCTCGTGACGTAAGGGAGATAGGACGGATGCAAATGCAATATGAACAGTTGTTTATTGAAGAGAGACAGGCAGACAAATCCAAAACGTGTACCATAAACGTAATCCAAGACAGGCAAAGGTCAGGGAACGGCAAACAGGCATATACAGGACAAGGCAGGAATCTGTCATGGTACAGAAAACAGGGTCGATAAACAAAACATGGAACGTGGACTATGATGTGGAACTGGAAGCGGATAACCCAGCGTGAACTAATTCTAACCTAGAACGTGACTATGACTGTGAACAGGACATGAACAAGACTATGGCAACTATCAGCTATATTCTAAGCTATGCTAAGCTATGCTATGCTATAAGCTATTCTATTCTAATAATCCACTATGAGTGTAGCATGGCACCTTATATACATACACCGGCATGATTAGCCCCGCAACTGCTAACAGCTGCGGGCGATACAAAAACACACGTGACTAGACAACACATGACAGGAAGGGGCGAAGACATGACGTCAACAACAACAACAACAAAAGACACGTGGTTATGCACTTGTCGGAATGTCACTGCTGTCAACCTAGAAGAAGAAAGTGCTCGCGCAAAAGCGCTAGAGTACTCTGCTCCACAGGGGGAATCGTGACAGTGTGAGGTTATAAAAATCTCACAGGAGGTCACAAGTACACTGTAAGAACAATTGTATGTGCTAATTAGAGTGGTTTTAATGGCCTACTTTAGTGCTGTGTGTAGAGGTGCTTTAAGAACACTGTATATAGATCTATGTTTTATCCATCCATCCATCTTCAACCGCTTATTCCTTCTTCAGGGTCGCGGGGAACCTGGAGCCTATCCCAGGAAGCATCGGGCACAAGGCGGGGTACACCCTGGACAGGGTGCCAATCCATTGCAGGGCACAATCAAATACACACTCACACACCCATTCATACTCTACGGACACTTTAGACATGCCAATCCGCCTACCATGCATGTCTTTGGACTGGGGGAGGAAACCGGAGTACCCGGAGTAAAGCCCCAAAGAGAAGAACATGCAAACTCTGCACACACATGGCCCTGCCGGGAATTGAACACCCTGGAGGTGTGAGGCGAACGTGCTAACCACCAAGCCATTGTATTAATAATATATCCTGTATTAGGGTTTAATTTGGATTAGCGAAAACAAAAATACAAAAGTTTAAAAGAAATTATAGTACATTATAGGCTATAATTTGAGTAGACCATTGTTTCTGAACACACCCTTCATAGTGTAAAAGATTTTATTAATACTGTATGTTTTGGTATTAATTAACAGAGAGAGTTTACAAAATGTCAATATCTAAGAAGTAATAGCTATTCATCAGTCCGTACAGGATTTTTTGTGATTGTTGCAGCCAAAAATGCTAGATTTTGCTGCAGTTTTTTTTTTCTAAATGTCTGATGCAACTTGCTGAGTTTTTTGTGCACTTTTTTGAGAAAAACTGCTTGAACTGGCAAAATCGCAGTATATCACAGAATATTGTTTTTCATTGCTTTTCGCAGTGATGTTTGTTGGTAAATGAGACCTTTTCGCTGTACTCCTGTTCGATGCACGTGAATCGAAGAGGGCTTTGACTGAATGCACGTTGTGATGATGTCACATGATGTGTCTTGGCCCAAATCTGCAGAAATTTTCAGCGGTAATTTTTTAAAATTCCAAGCTCCTCTGAATATTGCGGAGTTTGTTTGATTTTGAATTCATTTCTGTGATTGCAAAATCTCTAAATCCTGGAGGAACTGATTAATCCTTAATGGTTATTCATACTCATACCAATATTAATGGCTATTCATATATTATGACTCAGCTCGCTGTTAATGTTTACAACTCATTATTTCCTGATAAGGAAGTATAAGGATAAGTGCCTGTATTAATTCATCAGTATGGAAATATTAGTTAATTATTAATAAATGGTTATTTGTGGACCTTATAGTTTTATTCTTAAACAAGCCAATAGCTTTGAATAGGCCAGGTTGAAGTAAGGAATAAAAATCTAAACGTCGCATGCTGTTATAAGAAACTAATCAATGTTGGGGTCATGTGATGTTACCACCACAAAATTTTCAATAACAGCATGTTCCAAAGTGTTTTATTCCTCTTATACCACATCGATTTCTCAATAATTACACTTTTTATTAATTAAAAAACAACACCTTGTACTTTTTATTTCTTTGTAGTTATGTTTAATGTTGTGGAACATCCATTCACAAAACAAGTTAGTTCCTTTTATCACATCATTTAACAGCCGTGAACAGTCGTTTCCTCACCAGCCTCACCACCAAAGCTATACTGATGTCCATATTTGTACTGAGTCAGATGTAACAGTTAAATCATACAAATTACATTACAAATGCATTACAATCACATGCATTACGAGTGCACCGGCACCACATCCACATGGGATTTATATACAAAATCTTGACTCGAACCAAGTGGACAATAATAGCACCCAGTTCAAATAATCCAAATGAGTTAAAGCTTTTATTTTCGCTCGCTCTGCCTCTGGTACTGTTGTCTATGTCTGCTGGGGTCCTGTTTCTCCTCCTCCACATGTTTATCTGATGCACTCTGCGGCATCTAATCGCACACAAACTTCCAACAATCATTCTTCCAATGAGAGGAAAAAACCCAGACTGATGAAATCTGAGCAGTTATCATGCTAAACCATTACCTGTCAAGTACTCACCTTCAATTTGAGAGCGCATCAATTTTCTGAAGAGGAAACCAAGGGCAAAAGAAGAAAGGGCAGGCAGATAAACAGTGGCAAAGACCTTTTAACTCACTCTGTTTTTTTTTATGATGGAATGGAATGAATACGTTGCCACAGGAGTGTTTTTATTAAATACACAAATAATTTTTTATTAAATACACATATAATTTAACACATTGTGAGAATGGCAAATTTACCTGGAAAGTATTTACAGTGGGGTTCAAAGGTTCTATCAAATGCAAATTCAAATGCTTCTATTTTACATTATTTTCTAATTTAATAAATCAGTTTTTATTACAAATGATATTATTGACAACAGTTTGAGTGAAAAGTAGAATCTCTGAAATATTTCCATGAGTTTCTTAGCATTAGGTATGTTCCCTTTTTGCTTTAATGAGAGTGTGCACTCAAGCTGCGTTGACTCCACAAGTTTGTGCAAAACATTATGATCCATTTTAGATCAAATCCATCGGCGTGATTCTGTACACATGATTCTGTACAAGAGATCAGACATGAGGAAAATCTGACCTTTTGTACAATGTAGCTAATCTGGTCAGTGTCAGTCATTTGCTTCATGTAAATAAGGACCTAGAAATAGTGCCGAATCTTGAATATTAAATATTGAACATATTGAACATATTGAACATTAACTTTCATTGTTTTAAATAGTTAAAAATGAGAAAAACCTTCAGTTTTTTTCCCCAAGTTTTAAATGAAAAAAAAATCCCCTATTTTCAAGGCGGGATCAGATTTTTGGACCCCAATGTATACAAGCACAAACATGCACACACTATCATATATTGTACACCATAATTTCATTGCTCAGATATAAACGTATATATATATATAAAATTCTAAAAAGATGTGAAAATTTTGAATTAACAGTAGTTTGTTAACTCCTAACCAAAATAGGTGTTTCGATTTAAATAACAGATATCACAACAGAAGTTACATATTATGTGTTCCACCATCGGCAAAAGCCACAGTATCATATAACTGAAGTGTGCAATGTGAATACAATTCAGGAAGAACTGTGACAAGATACCACTTGTTAGGTTTTGCCAAAATCTGAACTTTAAAACTGAGTTTTTTAATCTGAAAATTATAGTTTGGAAGTCTCAGTGATCCAAAATGTTACAGAAAATGCACTTATGCAAACTCTGGCATTTCTTCTTTGGTTCTGAGTGTTGTTTCCACTGTCACATGGTGGGGGTTGCAAAAAACGTTAGGCAGAGTTGTGAAGATTTTTTTTATTCATTGGTTTATATGCGGGGAAAATCTGGAAATCCCCACTGTGTGCACACGCACACACACACACACACACACACACACACAACACGAACCAACAGCAGGATAATAATTAGATACCTGACAGGACAAGATGTTTTTATCTATGAACACATGACTGTGATTATATTTTGCCCCAGCGTAACCTGAATGCAAACTCTTTTAGACCACTAATGTGAGGAGGATTGCTCCAGAGATAAAGCATCACACATTATGACACATAACTAATGACCATCATTCAGCAGCTGTGGACTTATGTAATACCCCTTTTAGAACCAGTGCAAAATACATTTCATATGTCAAATAGCTGACTGCTCTTAATTTACATGACATTTTCAGGGAACACATTCATGCTGTTACTGAAGCCTGGTGATGACAAAATGACTGTTTACTTTAGAAGGAAACATTTATAATATTTAGAATGAAAGGGAACAAGAGGCTTAGAGTAGTTAGAGCAGAGCATGGGGTATTGGGTCTGTTCCACATGCGCGCACACACACACACACACACACACACACACACACACAAGATGACCAGTGGAGAGATGGAAGAAAATCATTCTCTACATAGGTGCTTTTATGGAACAGGTGCATGCTTTGAATTGTACAGCTGAGATATGTTTTCAACCAATTCTCTCTCTCTCTCTCTCTCTCTCTCTCTCTCTCTCTCTCTCGTAGAGAGCGACATACTCTGTCTCTAGCTATTATTGATGACAGTAGTTTGGTTATAGCTGGCCAAAGCATTTGACGCTTGACCCTTCTCTCTAGTGTCTGGCTATTCATAGCCACTGATAGCTTTTTGTTTGCTATAACCACCCCATTTATTCCTCTCTGGATAACACAGTGCATTGATTGACTGACAAAGAGTTAGGTAGAGATTGCTCAGGGTGAACAAAGCACATAATAGCACTGTTTTTATGCATTTTAAAGACTACAGCAGAATGTCTGAATCATTTCCAAACCTGTAAACAGTCCCATTTTTACATTTTTAGGCATAATCCCATTTGTTCGAGATGAAAAGGTGGTGCAGTTTGCATGAAAATCTTGATGGACCAGAATGCTGTGACTAAACACAATGCCATTTTTACATCATATTTTCTGTCTTCCAACATTTCAGCTAACTTCATGTAGCTATGAAGTGGCATAAACAGATCCTCCTACACACTAATTGACCTCCTCACACTCTGACAAACAGCATGACCCCACAGCCCAAGCAAATTACCACTTAGATGCTGAAATCTAAAAAAAACAAATAATTGCTTATAAGATGGCAAGTTGAAGTGTACTTTTTCGTGCAAAATATCACTATTTAATTGAAGAATAAAATAACAAATTGTTTGACATGTGCATTTACACACACACACACATACACACATACACACATACACACACACATATATATATATATATATATATATATAGATAGATAGATACCCAACCTCCCCAGCCATGCACCCAGGTGGGAGAGGGGTTATATAATGGCGATAGATAGATAGATAGATAGATAGATAGATAGATAGATAGATAGATAGATAGATAATAAGGACATGCATACTCAGTTTGTTAAGTGACATTAGTGCTGTAATAATTTGCTTAACAAATTAAAGTTAACACAGGACAAAATATAGTATTTCCTTTAATATTCTTCTACATACACAAATTCCAAAAAAGTTGGGACGCTGTGTTAAATGTAAATAAAAACAGAATGCAATGATTTGCAGATCTCATAAACCCCATCTGTTATTCACAATACAACATAGAAAACATATCAAATGTTTAAACTGTGGAAATGTACCATTTTAAGAAAAAATAAGGTAATTTTTAATTTGGTAGCTGCAACACGTCTCAAAAAAGTTGGGACAGGGCAACAAAAGGCTGGAAATGTAAGTGTTACTAAAAAGAAACAGTTGGAGCAACATTGTGCAACTAGGTTAATTGGCAACATGGTAATATGATTGGGTATCAAAAGAATATCTTAGAGAGGCAGTTTCTCTCAGAAGTAAAGATGGGATGGGATCTGGATGGAAGCAAATGTCGCTCTGAAACCTGCTTATTAAATTTAAATTTACTTTACAGGTGCAGCTAAAAAAAATATATTGTGGAAAATTGTTTTTTTTTCCATAATTATTTTAAAAAGTGGAACTTTAATATATTCTAGATTCATTAAACATAAAGTGAAATATTTCTAGCCTTTTTTTGTTCGTTTTAATCTTGATGATTATGGCTTACAGCTCATGGAAATCAAAAATCCAGTATCTTAAAATATGAGAATAAATAATTTATTACACAGAAATGTCAACCTTCTGAAAAGTATGTTAATTTATGCACTTAATACTTGGTCAGGGTTTAATACTTTTGCATGATTTACTGCATCAATGCGGCGTGGCATGGGGGTAATCAGCCTGTGGCACTGCTGAGGTGTTCTGGAAGCCCAGTTTGCTTTGATAGTGGCCTTCAGCTCGTCTGTATTGTTGGGTCTGTTGTCTCTCATAGATTCTCCATGGGATTCAGGTCAGTCAAGTCTGCTGGCCAATCAAGCACAGTAATATCATGGTCAGCAAACCAGTTACTCTCCATAAAGCTTGTCAACAGATGGAACCATGAAGTGGTCTAAAATCTCCTGCTAGACGCTGCACTGACTTGAGGAAACACAGTTGACCAACACCAGCGGATGACATGAAATCATCCCTGACTGTGGAAACTTCACACTGGACTTCAAGCAACTTAGATTCTGTGCCTCTCCACTCTTCCTCCAGACTCTGGGACCCTGATTTCCAAATAAAATACAAAATTTACTTTCATCTGAAAAGAGGACTTTGGATCATTGAGCAACGGTCCAGTTCTTTTTCTCCTTAGCCCAGGTAAGACGCTTCTGAAGTTGTCTCTGGTTCAGGAGTAGCTTGACACTAGGAATGCAACACTGCCACATTTCTGTATTATTAATGCTTTATTCTAATACTTTGAGATACTGTATTTTTGAAGCTGTAATCCTCAAGATTAAAAAAAAAAAGCTTGAAATATTTCACTTTATGTGTAATAAATCTAGAATATATGAAAGTTCCACTTTTTTAATTAAATTACGGAAAAAATAACTTTTCCATGATATTCACATGGTTTAGATGCAGCTGTATACATTATGTTTTATTTACATGTCTTATGGAAGGATGAAGGCTACCATAAAAATGTATTATTTGCCTCCTTTCCATGGTTAAAGGATATACAGGGTGTTCCAAAAGTCTCTATACATAGGGGACCATGTTTTACAGCTCCATGTCGGTTGTACCTTCATCAGTGGATGTTCAAGGACATCCACTTCTTGGTTGGTCTGCTAAACTTCCAGTCTTGTTGAATTTGTTAATAAGTTTGTCAACAATGTTGTGTGTGATGTGTTTGCCATGTTTCCTGTTGAAGTTCATTGCAACCTTGCGATGACTTCCTGATCCAGCCATGAGAATGATTTCAATAATTTCTTCTTCTGTCAAAAGCATTCTTACATTTTGTTAAAGTACACACTCTTAAAGGATATACACTACTGTTCAAAAGTTTAGACACACTCATTCTTTATTGTTATTTTTTCCACAGTTTAGAATGTGTTTTAGAAACTCAGGAGTAACACAAATGGAACTATGAGAATTATGTTGCGTTAAAAATAAATGAAATTCTAAATAAATCAAAAATAATTTAGCATTTTAGTATCTTCAAAAATAGACCTCTTTTTGTCTAGAATTTCCAGAGATGTATTCTTGGCATTTTCTCAACCAATTTCTTGAGGAATTCTCCAGAGATTCTTTTTAAACAGTATTAAAGAAGTTCCAACCGATACTGAACAATTATTGGCAGATTTTTGGAATATTTCGCTCATAATAGGTCATCCAGTTAAAAAAAAAGTAATTAAAATGTTAGTTTTCTAATGAAAGAAATGAATACATTGGCACAATTCTATTTTGTCTACGAAATAAAAGGTTTTTAAGATCATGAGAAACATTTCTGTCAAGTGTCTCCAAACTTTTGACCAGTATATATAAAAAAAAAAAAAAAAAAAAAAAAAAAAAAAAAAAAAAAAAAAAAAAAAAAAAAAAAAAAAAAAAAAAAAAAAAAAAAAAAAAAAAAAAAAAAAAAAAAAAAAAATAAATAAAAATATATATAATATATATATATATATATATATATATATATATATATATATGTGTGTGTGTGTGTGTGTGTGTGTGGGTGTGTGTGGGTGTGTGTGGGTGTGTGTGTGTGTGTTTCCTTGTGGGTACCAGAGTTAATGTAATGGTTATGCACAGCATTCTTTACCTATACAAAATACACAACTTGTTAATGTTAATACCTCACAAAGATAGAAATACAAATCTAAGTTTGTGTGTGTGTGTGATTCTAGGACCACCCCTCCACTCCCTCTGGCTGTGTGTCACACTTAACAAGATTATCCCTGTGTGCTGCCGACACCCCTAACATCCCTGACCGCTCCCGCTGAGCCAATCCCCCACGGCCTCATTCACCCAGGATGCCCCCTTTGCTCAGTCCTAAATATCCCTCTCTCTGTCCCAGTCAATACTGAGCACCTCTCTAACCTCTTATCCCACTCATGCTGAGTGCTCTAACCCAACTCACCTACTCACTGATACGAGAGTTATGGCACTGGAGTCTCCAGAGACCTGTCACAGGTTTAAACCGGTCAGCAGGGCACAGCTCTAACCATTAACCTTCAACCAAATCATACGTTTTCATGTGTCCAGAAGTGTTTATAAGCGATTTCGCCATCATCATTCTATCATCAGCACTGCTGAGGTCCTGAAGTTCACACAGTCGGTTGCTTCAGTCCTACTATATTTACAGCTTCACGACATGTTCAAACATTCCACTTTCGCCACTGAGATCAAAGCCACCTGTATACGATGGCAAGCTTGTCTGACTACACGACTAATGACAGTTCTCGGGTTCCTCCGGCCCCCTTTCTCTCTCTACCGCACTGGTGTGAAGAGTTGAGCGTAAAATGGAAGCGATTTATTAACGAACCATTAGGGGCCACTTTTTAAATGCCTCCTCCCAGCATGCCTGGCGGGTGGTGTGGCCGGGACGGATTAGGCTGTGCCGGTTTCGGTGACATGAGAAAGGAAGTCCCCTGCCGGGCGTGTGAAGAGCGGCGAGGGGGACACAAAGCAGGGGCCGCCCTTTCCCCTGCTCGCTACGGGGCTGAAGAGCATGAAATAGCAGGCCAGGCCTGTGGAAGTGCAAGCCGCTCTGTGACAGGGTGTGAATGGGGTAGAGGAAGGAGCGCTGCACAATAGAGGAGATAATGAGCTAGATTCCGCGGGTCAGTTAAGCATTGCATTCACCCACTGAGGTTCACACACGTATATGCATTCATGCCCCTATCCACACACACACACACACACACACATAGACACACACACATACACACACACACACAAACACACATATACACCTGTGAAATTCTACCACATGCTGACGCTAAGGCTCCATTCACAAAAAAACAGCTTTGGATTGTGTGTTTATACGTGTGAGAAAATCTTTACATGAAAAATCATTTACACCAGTCCTGGGGTTTAGGGCAGTTTGTGTTTCCGTGTTAATCTGACCATATTGTCCCAGAAAGATTAGCTCAGCAATTAGCGGCACTGAAAACCCTTTACTAGCTCATTGTTTAGCTGTGAAAATGCACAATTATTTTGCATCAAGATCTTTGCATGGTAACCAAATGTTGTTAAAACAATGTGCAGAGGCAGTGCCCTGTTGTGTATGCAGTTTTCAAAGGAAAAACACAACTCAACAGAGAACGTCTGTACAGCGTTGACAGATTAGCATCAAGCTGTGCCAGGCACAGTGTGGTGGATCCAGTTTAACTGACAAATCAGACTTCAGCCGAGAGAAGGATTAGCAGACCTGAATGGTTGAAAGAAACCGAAGGCTATCAAATAGCACATGTTCGTGCTGGGCCATGTGAAATAGCCACATTAACGGCTTTAGACAGCAGACTTGGCGCTCATAATTCGTTCTGTGTTCAGTTCAGGTGACTGCAAACAATAGCTCAGTGCTCACATCGAGTTGGGGGATAGAATGGTTGTCATCCAACTTCCTTCAGCAGCTTTCTTTAGAACTGTAAGTCGATGTAAGTGCCTCTCTTCAAAATTAGACATGGCTCCTAGAAAATGTTCTGCCTCATCTTGTTGCAGTGTCTTAGACCCCATTTATCCCTGGCCATTTCATGTGTCTCTATATCTGGAGTAAATCCTGATAGAATTTAATGTAAAAAAAATTGCCGTCCAAAGCAACTCCGAATGGCCAGATTGAGGTATTATGATTTAATATGTAAATTAGCTCACATTCAATTGAACTTCCAGCATTGGTCCTCCTTTTAAACGTTTTATGAAAAAGATAGATGCTCAATTTTTTTGTCCCATTTACAATTTTCATTGCATTTTAAAAGACTCCAACATTGGCATTCCCAGACCATGTGCATCAACTACTGGGTGAAGTTTTGGTAGTAAAATGTAGTTTGGAGAGACTTGGATAAGCATCAGCCTTCAGAGATGTCAATCTGGGTCAATTTGTAGCTAGGCAAGATAACATTTTAGGAAAGTGGTTAAAGCTTTGGATTATTGAAAGGAAAATCATGTGTTCAAATCTCTGCTAAGCTGCCATGATTGACCGACACCTTTAACGCTCACCTACTCAACTGCATCCTGAAGTGTTTTGAATGATTTGATTCAAAGCTGTTTTGGATGAGTCTCATTTACACTTCCATTTTACATGGATAATCCCTATCTATAATCCTGATTATAAACAGAGTCTCATTTTGGCCAACAGCATGAAGCTTTCTTAATATTTCATAGATGACCATGGTTTGACACGAGGGCTGCTGTGAGTGCGTCATTGCATTAAGAACCTTGGACACTACGAGAGCCATCGATGGAGACAAGGGCGAGATAATTCAGACAAACCAGATACGCCTCCTCACTTCAGAGAAAGCCTTTACAGAGCTCTTAATCTAATTAAGTAAATAAACTTATAAGTGATCACCATAGTGACAAAATTCTGCAGAGAAGGCTAATTTGCTTCTTCCCTCATGCAACAGATAATACTATTTTATTGCACAAAGGGTCACAAGGGAAATTAACTTCTGTCCAAACAGCAAATAAAAGAAAAAGCCCAGGCCCCCAGAATAACAAGTGTATACTGATTACATTCAGCCAGAGAGTCCCAGATGGATTACAACAAGTGACCTTTCTCTAAGCTCCCTCGGAAAATGTGATATGCAAACGGCCGTTATCCCACAGGCCAACGGATGAGAGTGTATCTATGCTTAAAATAATGGCAAAAGGCTGGAACCACAGATTCTGAAGGTTATCTCTCTGATTGTTTTGAAAACAAGGTCTTGAGAAAGTTCCGAATGAAACCAAGGAGCCCCCTGCGAATACACAACAGCTTTCAGCTCTGTTCTTTTTGTTACTTTAGTTGGGTTAGTGCTTCTGTGCTCCTAAAATGAAGGAAATTGATTCTTTCAGTGTTTGTTTTGTTTGTTAGTTTTTATGTGTTTACAATATATATCTTAAATGTAATAGACTTACAAGAAAATTATTGTATATTGCATTAAAAGTTTGACATAACTGTATTTTTGTTTTAATAATATAATCTAAAAAAAAAAACCCAAACCTAAAATAAATAAAAAAATGTCAACCTTTGTATGACTAGAAATGAGGCAATGAATCAGGTAAAATGATATAGAATATAAAATAAAGCTTAAACTTGTGAGGTTTTACTTTGTCTTTTTTTTTTACACCCAGTAACAAATAGTTAATAGTTTCTGAACAAATGTAAGAGGTTAATTAAAAATAATTCCCAATTTGACAGTCATCCATTGTATTCAAACGATTAATTCTATGCAAATAACTTCAGTACTTTGAGAACAACTATGAGGCAAAGTTGTGCCATCTTTACTTTTTACTTTTTCTATTTTATTATTATTGTTTTCTTACTTTATTTACTTTTTAAACAGATGAAAAAGTAGCAGCTCTTAATTGTGTCACAATTTATTGAGCTAAAACTCTGTTCCCTGAAGCTCAAATGTCTTTCTTGCATCATTAGCAGTTAAAGCAAAACCCGTAGAAAAGATCACTCAAGAAGATGAATCTGAAACGTTCTTTCATGCTGTGACAATATTCTACTTTATTCTGCTATTAATATTCGCTCTTAATCAAAGGAAAACAGAGTGAATAAAGAAAAAAAGCAGAGGAGAAGATTCACCACTATTGATCCCAGCACAACACAGATCCTGCTGACAATCTAAGGTTTAGGCTGGTAATGTCTGCAGTCATTGACAAAATCAATGAAACTCATCCTTTCAATAGAATCCAATTATTAGCACAAAGTAAAGGGGGCCATGTCTGATAAATCAGGAAAAAAAAACTTTATTGAGAATAAACACTGGCATGATAAATGACAAACTACAGTGCAAAAGAGGCTTAAAGCAGAACTAAAACACTGTGAGTATTAAAGATCACTTTAGGAAACTTGGACAGGGATGATGACAAATTGTACAATAGATTTAATGTGGTATTGCTTTGTTTGTTTGTTTACGTTTATGGCTGCACATTTGATTTGCAGAAATGAAACTGTATCAATATTATTCAGCCTGTAACAATTTTGAATTTCAAACACAAAGCCATTAAGAAATTTGAGGCAAATTTATTAAATATTAATATGAGCCAATAAGAAATACATAATTACTTGGGATTATATATTATGGGTTAAGAATTTTAATATCTCGCCCAGAAAGAAAAAGCCAGTGTAAACCGTAACATTTTCTAATCTAATCATCATTAACAACTCATCACTGTTTGTGTTAATTAAAAAAAAAATACTACCAGCTTAATGACTTGGATCTAATGTCCATTTGTTCAGCTCTATCCATCAAGGTCTCATTTTTAAGACATGCCCAACGTAATCAGAGAGGGATGCAGAGGAGTTCAAGCACCATTTTGTATCGTTCCACTTACTTTACCCATGACGTCTGCTAATAAACTTTTAATATTAGATAGACAGCAATTTATTTAATAATTATGGAAATTTGTTGGCTTATTGAATTGCCATTTTGTGAAATTGTAGAATAGACAGGCAGACAGACAGACAGACAGACAGACAGACAGACAGACAGACAGACAGACAGATAGATAGATAGATAGATAGATAGATAGATAGATAGATAGATAGATAGATAGATAGATAGATAGATAACTTGATGGATGGATGGATGGGTAGGTAGGTATTCTATCTATTGTTTATGTTATGAAAATAATCTTGGGTGATTTGATGCGGGCAATCATAAGGTGGAATTACTGTTAACACCCAGAAGTTGATTAATTTCCATGAATAACACATTGCAAAGTTTTGTTTTTGGTTCATTCCTCTTACACCACAGAAAATAAAAAAATTATAATAAAATAAATAATAAAATTAATGAACCGCGCCATTTCAACCATTTATGATTGCATATAATGTGTAACGGCTGTGAAACAACATCTCTTAGTTCCTTTATGATTAAAATTGTAACAACTATGAAGAGTTGTCCTCTCACTAGACTCTTTACTTTCTCTCTTGAACGAATAAAAAAAACATCATAAAAGCAGCTTGTCACATTACAGAGAAACTGGAAAGTGCAAAGTTCTCTGTCTTGAAGACTCGCACCTGATGGAAGAACCTATTGACTGTTACATAGTGCTGACACTGGAGACTCTTCACATATATGTTACATAAACATCACCATTTCAACAATTATATTTTTTCTTCCTTAAATAACAAAACATTTGTTTTATTTGTTTATTATTAAACTTAGAGTATATGGAGTGTCTTCTATACAAGTCTGTATGATTGATCTCTTACTATACACAGTAAAATACCTAGTGTTGAATAAACACCCAGAGTCAAATGGACTTATATAAACACTGTAGGGTGTGACTTCAACACTGTGGGTGTTAAATCAACACTGGTGATTTTGCTGTGTAGAAATAGGCTTGGGAAATAACATGTACCATAGTATATGTGTACCATGTGTACCATGAATACATGTAACGGCATTACGTAACTGGTAACTGTAATCTGTTACAGTTATGTCAAAAAATAAAGTAATCAGATTACAGGTAGATTTTGTAAAAAGCGGGAATACTATCAGGATGATTATATATGTTTTTATTTATAACCAAAGAAATTAACCTTTTGACATAACACAATATAGACAGCTGCTGGATTATAGTTCTGGTTCTCTCTTGCCATGCAGTTGTTGCTCACATGAGCAAACTCCTGGTGCATGTGTGAATAAATTCATTTGGTAGACATAAACACAAAATTGTTATCTGAAATGCTTTTGTTGTGGTGACCATACGTCCCCTTTTCCTGGACATGTCCTTTTTCAGACCTTAAAAAATAATCTGTCCGGGATTAATAAATTTGAGAAAATGTATGATTCGGCTTTACTTTCATTATGATGTGCTTATGGTCTTATACTGCAACATGTGTGCGCATATTTGCATTGCTGTAGCCCCTCTTTGTAATTCCCAGCTTCTTGCACACCGATTGGTCGATTATAAAAGGCTTGCAGCAAATACTGGCCAATTTCCTGCCTCTCAATCATTAATCTACTCTCAGTGAACACGTGAAGGTGAAGCGCTGTTGTGTACTACGTTAAACAGTTGCTTGACCATAGCAGCAAATGACAGCTATCCTGAGTCAAAACAATGCCCATGGTTATATAAGGTCATTTTTAATATCATGACATCACATTGTTTCATATTACATGGTCATTCAAATGTGTAAATGATGGCAGAAGACACACTGGTGGCATCTGATACTTTATTTTATTCCATGGGCATTCAAAAGAATGTAGGAAAAAATGTAAAGGGTGGGCAGAGTGAAACCAATTTTGAGTGTGTATATATCAGATTACATTACTTTCATATTGTGATACTTGGATTATGTTATTGATTAATTTTTTTATGAAGTAATTGGTAACTTGAACAGAATTTTTAATGTAACCCTCCCAACCCTGTATAGAACTTATAACATATTAGAACAAGCTCATTAATGTCAACCTGTGATTTGAATTTCAGCCTGCACAAATTTAACAAGAACTAATTGCTAATGTCTAAACAAGAGCATCCACTCACCTCCATTCTCATTTGTGCAAAAATTATTTCATATGAGGCACGGTACCACAGTGCCTCAAGAACGTTTGTTCTTTATCTCCTCCAATGTTAAATATAGAGACACCTTTTGTCTAACATCTTTAGCTAATGAGCCATG
Source organism: Ameiurus melas (assembly GCA_012411365.1). Classification (NCBI taxonomy): domain Eukaryota; kingdom Metazoa; phylum Chordata; class Actinopteri; order Siluriformes; family Ictaluridae; genus Ameiurus; species Ameiurus melas. The sequence goes on along the minus strand of CM022757.1, from coordinate 31,342,322 downwards.
AAACACATTTGCTGATGTTGACCCAGTAATTATAAGTAATATGGCTATTAAAAGCTATTAAATGTCAGTCAGTTGGAACCAAGTGGTGTAGCGTGCTGCTGAAAGTGGTTTGGACTGTTCGGGTAAATTGGGAAGGTTGTGGCAGCCAGCTGTTAGCATGGCATGAAGGAGTGATGGAAGAAAGGTGTAGGCTGACCAGCATTAGAGATTTGATTTACAGGCCATGATTTACCATGGAGAGCTTTTTTCTTTGGATAAGCTATATTTATATTACAGGGTTGGTTTTTATTTCCTTCAGTTTCCTGTTGATCATATTTGATCCTTTATAGCTGATCCTAATTAAATTACAATTATAGCTGCCTATTAAATTAAAGCACCATATCGCATCCTTACAATTTCTGTAAAAATTAAGGTTTTTGCAATGGGTTAAAAAAGCACTAGAATTCCAGATGCTTGTATAAATGTCTCCGTTTCAATTTCTGACACACGATAACATACAACCACTGGACTTTATTAATATTGGGTTGTGGATGACTGCTCTGCGGGATCCAACTTAGCATCAACCGAGGAAGGCAAGAAAATCAGATTAAACAATTAGTGTCAATTAGCCCCGGCCAAATCATTCCACAAACAATTGGTCTCTAGTGCCCCGCTTAATTACGACTGACTCTCAACGCCTTATCAAGAGGCTCGTTGGGCCTTTGATTCATGTCCGACTCTCCACTGTCCCTCAGGCACCATCAATTATCCTCCTGTAAACAAATCCTTGATAATAAATAACACAGGGAGCTGAGCTCTATTAGCATAGCCTTATTTATGTCTCCCAATGCAGCCACCGCCACAAAACCACAAGTGATCAAGAGCCTGATCTGATTAGAAAAGCCAGACACTGGTGAGGACATGAAGTGGGCTGGCCTGGAAAACCGTCAGGCTGAATCTCTGTATTCTGAATAGAAATAACAATTATGGCAATGTACAGAGTACTTCATATGAATTACTTTACATCATTGTACATAAGAATTTAATAGTTAGATATAAAGTGTATAGGGTGTAATGTATATCAATTTTTGACTGATAATATACATGGATCCTTATTAAAAGAGCCATCATCATCCATAATAGTAAATCTATGAGATCATGAGCATCCACACAGACATAAACATGCATATGCATACATGTGGCAGAGGGTAGGAAAGCAGGCGTGATGACATGTTAAATTACCCTGGTGATGTATGGCTTAATGAACCCCCTTGTGTTGATCTCGCTCCACATTAATCAGCTGCCTCTAGCACATTCCCTTATTTTCTCAATGCTTCCCTGATAAACTGCAATTTCATTTAACCTTGGACAGCAACTTTAATAGCTTCCACAGGACAACTGTCAATACTTGCTTGGGTATACAGTGATTAAATTGCACGGAGAGAAGAATGCCCCGACTTCCTCTCCAAGCCCTCCCCCACGCCAAGCTCCCACAAGTCATCCCCCCCCCATTGTCAAATTTTTTGCTTACACATACTGTGATCTGAAATGCCGAAACAAGTCGATGGATGTGCAAATTGGCAGGAACAGCAATTCACTAATGTACAAAGGATAATCTGATTACATGCTTGTTAGCTCCACTTAGAGGCAAATATGACGCTGTCATTCATATAATCAAAATCAGAGGCATTTTCCTTAAGAGTTTGGGACTGCCAGAACAAGGTATCATGCTTGCTGCCATGCTGTGGACACCTTTTCTGATCAATCACACAGTGTTTAACGGAGCTGCAGTTGGTTCATAGTACAGTTAAAATGTAAGGAATAAAATACAGCTGTGGGGACACTTTATAGGTGATGTGATGTGGCCTGACATGAAACAGGAAGCTGATTTTTTTTCCCTATAAGAGCACATCCTGAAGATTTTATTCCTCTTATAACACTGTGACTTACCAAAGATAATTTATTATTTTATTAATGAAGGACTTATTCTTTTTAACCATTCAAAGTTACCAGAGTCTCCTTCCATAAATGGTAAATAAGCATCTCCTTATAGAAAGTTTCACAAGATCAACAATGCTGTGTATTTCTTTGTTGAACAGCATATTTTTTTAAACAATCTGTTTAGTCTTAGCCTTACCATTATCATGATCATCATTATCATCATCTGAATTGCAGCCAGAACTACAATCTTACCAGCTGTTATAGAAAATTAATCAACATCCTCTGACCAATCAGAATCAAAAATTCAAAATTATAGCATAATTTGTTTTTTTTTCTGAAAAGAAATGACCTGTTCTTACACACATATAAAAATGTACATTTTCCATACAAATATATACATTTGTACGTTTTGTGCCCTCCGAATTTGTATTTCCTTTCTCGTGTTTAGTTTTATTGGCATATTCTACTTTTTATCCATATCTTCCCAATTACGTTGCTTCAGCTGGAATAGAATGATGCAATGCTGTAAGACAATGCACAACCACCCACTACATTTTGACTGAAGTATAGCTTGGATTAGGACTCTTAAGACTTCTGTAGTGCTGTCAAAAAGAGAGCTATGAAATATTTTATATATAAATATTTTACATTTCAGAATGATGACTAATGAGCATCATTACATCACCTTAAGGACACAGTCAAAAATGTGTTTCTGTTTAAAATCATTTAAAGTAAATCATGAAAACTACTCGAATGTGCTCATGATGCCACTGCCCACACTTTCTCGCCATGTGAAAAAGAAATACGGCTCTCGTGAACAAGGCTGGATGATGACCACAACCCAGTCATAATGATTTTCTCTGTGTGATATCTACATTCCCTCCATGCTGATTAAGCATAAATCACACAAGCGACACAAGTTGACTGATTAAAAGCAAAAACAACTGTCAGGGTAGCGAAGGACAAGGGAGTGTCTTTATTGTACAATATAGCAACTTAATTGGTCCAGACAGTCCCTCCAGTGGGAAATGGCTGTTTAGCTGTAATTAAAGTGAACTGTTGATGCAAGGGCATTTACTATCTGAACCTCTTCGAAAGAAACCTGTGAGAGGAAATGAGGAGATTACAACCCATATCATATCAAATTTTTCTGGATTTTTCTGTAGTGGTAAACTAGTTTAAAATAGTATAGTGAATATTACACAAATCTGAAACACAGTTCAATATTTCTATTTCTAGTTCAGGTTTTTGTAACATTCACACACAGAAAATATTGAAATGATGCATACGTTACAGTTGAAAGAAAAGGAGAAACATTATTCTCTCCGCATTCACTGAGTTCACTATTTCCATGACAGGCTTATGCTGAGGTCTCCATTACACCTGCCAATGGGCAGAACGGCCAGTGTGAGATAATTAGCGAGGCTGGAGAAGGCACTTCAGATCCTTGCCTCTCTCCACAGTGTCACTTACTGAGGACATCCTTCACGTGGACAAAGTTCAAAGACTCAAAACATTACACAAAATTATCTAATGTTATCCAGATCACAAGTAAGTGTTCCTGCAGATCATGTCATATACTGTACACTATCAGTCAAACATTTTTGAACACCTGGAGGTTTTGTTTTTTATGTT